>JAYESA010000020.1:35931659-36002392 GCA_036927795.1 Iris macrosiphon | reverse complement strand
AGTTCAAAATTTTGGATTTTAAATATTCAAATCACAAATTTAGATAAATTTGAAATTATGCATCCTTTTATGTTTTGTATATATATATATATATATATTATATATTATATATATATATATATATTATATATATATATATATATATATATATATATATATATATATATATATATATATATTATTTTTTATTTTTTTGAAGAAGGTAAATATTATTGATCAACGAAAATTACAACTTAGACAGGGGTCTAAGAAATCTATATCAGCATCTATGTTTCTTTGTACGACAAAAGTACTAAGGGAACGACCCTTAAAGATACGTCGGTTGCGTTCCCTCCAGACATGCCATACCACGTCCCAAACATTATTCTCAGGCGGCGATAACCTCTCTCTCATTTCCCATTCTGAGCTTTAATATCATTCAAGACTGCAGCCAGCTCTCTACAATGATTATCGATTTGCCCCAATTTATGTCTCTGCGTACTCCAGATCTCCCAACTGACATCACAAGCAAAGAACAGATGATCCATGGTCTCATCCTGTTTACCGCATAAACAACAGTTCATGTTCCAACAGTGGATGCCAAAACTGCTCAACTTGTCTAGGTAAGAAGCTGATTCCTGATCACTTTGTATAAGCACAGCGACATTTTGACTGCAACCCCTTTGGTCCAAACCACCTCCGCCCAATCAACCTCCTCATGATCGGTCTGTATTTGATTCATGGTTGTACTGAACTTGAAAGTGCCTTTCTCCATGTCTGTCCAGGTCCAGTAATCTTCCATCGCTTGTCTATCGCTTGTCTATTAATCTCCACTGCCCGGATATCTTCTGCATGGGCCGCCTCGATCAAATGGCCCTGGACCTTCCACTCTCCTTCCTGGATAAGGCTGCTAACCATATCCGTGGAGCCCATCAGCTCATAAACATGCTATCCCCCCTCTCAATCAGGCTAGTGTGCCCAACCTAGGGGTCATGCCAAATGTTTGTTTGTGCCACTGAACCTATATATGACTCCATATCTTCTGCATGGGTATATATATATATATATATATATATATATATATATATATATATATATATATATATATAAGTGATGTTGACGAGAAGGATGATCTAGGATCTTGATGGAATTATGTATAAGATCCTATAGTCAAGATGTAAGATTGATGGCTTCAACTATATGATAGGGATTTCATGGTCTCCTTTCTCTGGATAGTCATATTGTAAATCTACAGAAGGTGGTTTTGATGAGAGTTAGGCACAAGGACCTAAATGCTTTCAACTTATATATGATTATTCTTGGGGAATGAATGGAGGACCATATGATTATGGGAGTCCAATTTGAGATTTTGGGACTCAGTTTATTTTTCGGTGCACTTGGATGCATTTTTATTACATATGCACATGGGTACTCACGGTTGAAAGCATTGTGTGCGGGTGCACATGGTTAGTTTTTAGGATTAGTTAAATTTAGTTGTTTTTGTTAGGATTAATGAAATTTGGAAGCTTGCTACTTGGAATAGTAGGCTTTTAGGTTAATATTTCTTGGAGGTCAAGACTTCTTTGACTATATAAACTCGTGTATTCTCTAAGTTTTATTTATTGAAGATTTGAGAAGTTATTAAGTTTATGCTTTAGAGCTCTTCTTGAATTAAGTTCTCTTCATCTATAAACACAAAATCTAAACTTTCCATATCTACGAAACCTTCTTCCTGTTTTTGTTGTTGTTGTTGCTACAATACTCGACCCCTTGTGCTATTGTTGCCTCCTCCTAGGACAGATGTAGGCAATGCTGATTTTTTACTTAAGTTGCAGATATTGTTGTTGTTCTGCAGCAACAGTTGCTGCTGGAGGACAACCTCTTCTTCTCAGCTGCTGCCCAGATGGGCCAGACCTGCCTACGATTACCACATCTTCCCTTGAACTTTTCTAACTTTCCTACAGTACCTCTTTTTCCCTTCTTTTCTACTGCTAGCACCCATAGCCCCTCCATACATCTACTTGATAGCCCTACACAAATTGTTACACCTCGGCCCACAGGCTCATCCAGGCATGACCTGTGCATGCGGCACAAGTGACGTTGCTTGGCCCCAATTTGCCAAAACAGTTAACTGAATGTACGCATAGGACCTGATCACTCCAACATAAACCAATCAATGCAACATCTATCCGATGTGGGACTAAATATCGGGAGTTCACAATCTCCCCCACTCAAATAAGCGATGTCCTCGTCTCAACCCATGCTAAGGCCCAAGTCTTGACCCAGTAGAGCACGATCCACTTGGTAGTTTGATACCCCGGCCGACGGGCTCACCCAAACACGATCCCATAGGTCTCATGTGCACATCACATTGTCCAACTTGTCAAAATAGTTAACCCCAATGTACAGATATGACCCAAGAACTCCAATATAAACCAATCGAACTCCCTACATCTATCCAATTTGGGACTATGTATTGGGGTTCACACAAATTGTCTACTACAAATCCATCTTCCCCTTAACCCACCAATAAATAGTATTAAATACCCAATTCTTCTATACAACAATGTCAAAGATTCAAGCATTGAACTAGATTGATCCTTCAACCCCGGAACCAAAGGCTTCATGCGTGGAATCGTTTTTGTGGAGTGAGATTTGATCCATTTTGATTCATGGTGCAACTTCACATTCCTTTGGTAAATTCAATCCATATTCCTCAATTCTATTGATTGTTTCAAGATTTGGAGAGTTATTTGGGTATATTTCTATTTATCCTTACTTTTATAATTAGACTTCCGATCAGCTCAGTTTGTGAAATCATTGCATAATCCCTTATAGTTGTCCCTATAAGTCTTGTCCTGCGTCAGGAATGATGCTCCAGACATTGTCCTCACAGGCATTTAATTTTTCCTAAAATTCCATAAAACTTTTAGGAATTACAGTCGAGTAAGTGTGAAAGCAAGCTATCAAATTCCATTGTTTTCATTTGGAACCTTTTATTATATTTTGTTGCCAAAACGTTAGCCATTATTATATCTTTCTTAATTAATTCCAGGTATTAGTAAACTAGAACCAGTTGTTTAATTAAGCATTTATTTACTTTGACAATATATCATTCATGTGCAGGCAAGAATCCATCTCCCATGTGGGACAGACTAGTATTCAACAAAATCAGAGATAGACTTGGGGGACGAGTACGATGGATGTCTTCGGGTGCCTCTCCATTGTCTCCAGATGTGATGGACTTTTTGAAAGTGTAAACTTGTTTCCTTGAAGGACCATGTTCATCTGTTTATGTGATAATATATTTTTCTTAGATATTTATTTCCTTTTTAATTAAATGAAATGTATTACATACTTTCAGATGCTTTGGAGGTGTAGTTATGGAAGGTTATGGAATGACAGAAACATCTTGTGTCATAAGTATGATGGATGAGGGGGACAATTTAACTGGCCATGTCGGCTCTCCAAATCCTGCTTGTGGTGAGCTTGCTCTGGTGGATTGAACTGAAAATATCCCTATGCTGTCCTAGAAACTAACTCATGCTGTATAACTGCATTTTTACATATGATATTTGCTGACATGTTTGTTACTGATCCTCATATTTTCATTTGATGAGTAAAGAATGTCTAGGTAAAAATGAAAGTATGAAGATTAGTAACAAACATGTTAGTTTTCTTATCTCCTAACAAGCGTACCACAATGGACTAGGAATTCCTGTTGTTACCATTTGATGTAGATTAGACCTTTTTGTTTTCCTTCCTGACCTAACACAAGAACAGTGAAGTAGATTTGTCTGCTTGATATTAGCTCGCTTTAACTGCATACTGCTCTTTGGAGATGTTATAGTCATTATCATGATAACATAAGAGGAATTTGCTATTTACTTTTAATTCCTCCCTTAGAAGCCAGAAACTCATAGGAGGTCAACGAATTTCAGTAAGAACCTCGATTCAGCGGTTCTTACTTGGGAGCTCGTTTTCCCCACGATGGAAGCGCATTTCCTCGACAACATGAGCGTTTCCCATAACATGACCATTTATTTAAAATATGACAGAAATTTTGGAAAGAAAGTTGGAGAAATTTTAATACACGTTAATCAAAGTAACAAAAACTAAGGATTACTTTGCGAATGATGTCTCTGTAACTTTAAACTCAACTTTATAAATTCTAATAAATATTATGATATCTATAAATCTTGAGAACAATAATTAATAAACATAAAAAAAATTATTAGTGCACGCTCATCACGTTCCCAACTTTAGACTCTTCTTAGTAGTCATGATCCCCCGTGCTTCCTTCCCTGCTCCCGCTTCTGGTGACTTGCCTTATGTTACTTGTTCTGTCAGTACATGTCAACCCCCCTCTTATTTGTTTATTGAGTTTTCTTATCCCCTAAAATCTAGCAAATTAAACTTTGTTTATTGTTGACAATCATGCCAATTACCAACCTGCACTTTGGTGCATTGCTCCATTCATGACAAACAGTTGTGTGCGCTGACTAGCCAACAGTTACTAGTGCCCTCATTTTGTATTTTTCTGGTAAGCATACAAATTTTATGTAAGGGTGCAATATGGTATCATTGACACTTCATTCCTGATTCTGCTTGATAGTTGGTTCTGCATGCTTTAT
This sequence comes from Iris macrosiphon, assembly GCA_036927795.1. Classification (NCBI taxonomy): domain Eukaryota; kingdom Viridiplantae; phylum Streptophyta; class Magnoliopsida; order Asparagales; family Iridaceae; genus Iris; species Iris macrosiphon. Next base: position 35,997,779 of record JAYESA010000020.1, on the reverse strand, counting down.
TTTTGTTAAGCTAAAATCATTTGTTATAGCTAAGCTTCCATCTTTACGTCAGTAATGGACCAATACTGAAACCAAAAAAAGCTAATGCCTCTTGTTCTTCAAATTTCTCTACTACTATTTATAGTTCCATCTTGAGATGTATTTCTCAATTACAATTCCATTTACTTCCTTTTGCAGAAATCAAGCTTGTGGATGTTCCGGAAATGAATTACACATTTGACGACCAGCCTTATCCTCGTGGTGAAATTTGTGTCAGGGGTCCTATAATTTTCCAAGGCTACTATAAAGATGAAGTGCAGACGTAAATAACTTTTCTCAACCTTTGTGCAATTTCAGATGTAACTAGAGTTGTTTAGCTTGTTTTAATCAATACTGATCATATTGAACAGGAAAGAGGTAATTGATGAGGATGGATGGCTTCACACTGGAGATATAGGTTTGTGGTTACCTGGTGGTCGCCTGAAGATCATTGATAGGTAAAGAAGTTCTACTTGTTTTTGCTTTCATTATAGCCATTTTTTTATATTTGTTTGAAACTTCATCCTAGTCATCCCATTCATCTTGTCATTAAAATCAAGATTACTAAAGAATGCCAACATACTGGGTGCCAACTTATTGATCTTTGATAAGTAAGTATAACAAAGAATTTCTTCTCTCTTGGTCAAGAATTTAGAACCAGCTCATACAAATTGATTCTTGATTGGCAGGTCGTCAATCTTTGGCAATCATAATCATTTGGTTCTGAAATTTGAAGAAGACGTGCTCTATAATATTCAGATACCAGATCATAGAACAAATAGAAGGAACATACAAATTTTATGGTCTCCAGAAAAATAAAGTTGAAGAGTAGTGTTTTATAGTCCCAACTTAACTGTATTCTATAATCCTATCATGAGTTGTATTGATCATTCTAGTAAGCTTAAAATTTGACTTTAGAAACAAATGCTCATAAAGTTCCACATATAGAAGTACATCAGAAGACTCTCATGGGAGTTAATTCATTTTTTGGATCAAAAGCTGTAGCTTAACTGAAATTGAAGAAGTTTTTCTGTAATCCTTCCCAGACAGTAATGATTATTCTAGTAAGCTTAGAATTTGACTTTAGAAACAAATGCACATAAACTTCTGTATATAGAAATGCATCAAAAGACTCTCGGGGGAGGTAAAATAGTTTCCGGATCAAGAGTTGTAGCTGAACTTTTTCTAGATTTTTGCTTGACCTCACGGTTACGGTTGGCTACCAGCTCTACCATTAGGTTAAGTGGCGAGCATTTTATTTTGGCTTAATAGTAGGCCCTTACAGCTTTTTACAGGATTTGTCTCGCCTTTACTAATTTGTACGGAAAGGTTTAGCTCTTTCATTGGAACACCATATAACTAGAATAGTGAGGATGTATTAAGAGCCTTTGTGATCCTCAATCAAATGCAAAACCGATATAGGATTGTGATCCTTTACCAACAGGATTTTGATTGGATATGTATGTACCTCTGTGAGTGTATGTGAGCATGTTTTTGGATACAAGTGGGGCATTTTCTCCTAATGCGTATGGTAATTGATGCCTGGATTTTAGAGTCTTCATGAGAATTTCATTCGTCTTGTGGATGTATTATTTGACGAGATGAAACAAAAATTGGAAATGTGCCCCTAGCTTGGGATAAAAAATGTATTATTTGACCATGAAAATGGAACCGTACCAATAGCTAAATGGTTTTCATACATGTCATAGTTTGCTCTTATTTTTTCTGTAATTAGTGCAGCAAACTGTTAAATTTGTTGCAATCAACCAAATATATTTTATCTAAAAAATCGTTCTAAATGTTAATCATATTACTTTGTTGCCAAGTGGGGATATTATGTTGAAATAAATTTATTACAGACTAATAGGTTCATTATATCATAGGAAGCATGGACACTCCAAGTAGCTTTGGGCCTCATATCGGAAGTTGTATTAGTCTATTAGAGGGGGCATATGCTTTTGGAGCACTTGTTTAACCGTTTTTGTGATCTTTACTTATGTGACTCTTGAACATTATATGTTGTACCTTAACACCTAGTAAGTGAAGATTTATATATGCATTATGTGTCAGCCTTTTGCAAGTGATCGTTTGAGAGACCGGCAGATGGAAGTTTAAAGGTTCATGCTCTAAATTTATTTCTTATAATATTTTGGTAGGAAAAAGAACATTTTTAAGTTGGCCCAAGGTGAATATATAGCTCCTGAGAAGATTGAGAATGTCTATGCGAAGTGCCAATTTGTTTCGCAGTGCTTTGTATATGGTAAGTTCCTAATCATTGTCATGTTACTTTTGAACACATTTAGTATATATTGATCAAATGCGTTTTGGGCAGGTGATAGCTTCAACTCTTGTTTAGTGGCAATAGTTGCAGTTGAGCCAGAAATACTAAGAGCCTGGGCTGCATCTGAAGGAATCAAGGTGATTTTAAAATTATTGTCATAAGTACTACTATTGTAGTCTCATGATCATAGAAAAGTGTTTAATATGTATAGTATTATTTGTGCTTCACTGGCTGGTTAAGGTATTCTATATCAACAATTTCAGGAAAATAATGTTATTTTAAAATTGCTCGAGTTTCTTTTCTTTTCTTTTCTTTTCTTTTCTTTTATTTTTTCTTTTCTTTTTTCATGAATGCATAAGTGATAACCAAGGTATCCATCATTTATCCAGCTTCAAGCAATCTCCGACCTTTCAAAAACGGCTGGAATATAATCGAGAAGAATGGAACCTGCTATAACATCACCAGTGGGCTCAGTTTCCTCGACAGTTATAGCAAAAGCTCTGCCCTGTTGAGGAGCTCTCCTCTGCTGGTGCTGGACAAATTGCTGTTGTTGTGTTGGAAGTGAAGGTCCCCTCTGCTGTTGTGCCACAGGTGGCTTAGCTGGTCCCTTTTGATTTGTTGCACCTCAAATATGACAGTTCTTTATTTGATGTCCCGCAGAACCACAGTATAGACAGACTCCAAGCCTTTTTCTGCATATTTTTCAAGAATGTCCTAGTTTCTTGCAAAAATGGCAAAAATGGGTATGCTGGATCTGTCTTTGAGGATGCGGCTGAACCGAAATTCTAGTTGGAGGACAATGCTGCTGCTGATGCTGGAAAGTCCTCGGCTGAAAATGGGAACGTTTTGCTGGTCCCGTGCTGCTGCCTCCTTCGAACGCATTTCGGTCCCGCTTGGGGTTAAAGCCCATGTCCACCTTGATCCTCTGGACTTCTGCTACAATTCCAGTAAAAGTCGTGATACTAGGGGGATAATGACTTGAATTTTCTGGGCCAAGCCTTGCCGGAATCCGCGAGCTCGGTCTTCCGGATCTCTCACCATATATTCTGCGAATCGGCTCAGCCTGCCGAACTCTGCAGCATATTCATCTACTGAGAGACTACCCTGCTCCAAGTTCTGGAATTGTTTCTCCAGAACGTTTTGGGCTACTGCGGAAAAGAACTTTTGTTTGAAAAGGTGTTTGAACTGGTCCCAAGTTAGGTCTGGATCAGCAAGTCTAGGCTCATTTCTGAACCAAGTGCGGGCGATATCGTGAAGCTGCAAGCCTACGGCCTCTATCTTCAGGTTTTTCGGTATCCGAGCAACCCGCTTAATTCGCTCGATATCCACGAGCCATTCATCCGCATATATGATCCCTTCAGTTCCCTTGAACTCCTGATGAGCCATCTTCTTGAAGTCCAAGATATTGTCCATTTTCTGTTGAACAGGTTGTTGCTGAGATGCAAACTTCTCCATAGATGCCAAAGCCATATGATGAGCACTTTCAATGCTTTCTTGAATCATTTTTGTTTGTTCCCTCTGGACCTCATTCTGAGCCCTCTGCGCCTCCAGCATACATTTGAAGAGCTCATATAAATGTGTTCCTTCAGTGGGCATGCCTCTAGTGTTCGATGGTACACCTCCTTGGGGTAGAAGTGAAAGAGAAGAAGGAAAACATACAGAGACAAATGGAGCGGCTTCTGCAGCTGCTCCTGAACAACCGGGTGCTTTGGTCTCGCGTGTCCTTCTGGAATATGTTATAGGTGTCATTCTGGAATATGATAAAACCATAAGGAGACATCATTAAGATACAAGATAAGATATTATTTGAGAATGACATAAATTGGAGAAGATATCAAGTCATTCATGGTGATTAAGATTAGTAAATTTAATTCAGAGTTGAAATTCCTAGTTGTGATTTAGTATTTCCTATTCCTAATATCCTATATCCTATTGCAGGCTCGTAATAGTACTCTAGTCCTAAGTACTACTACGACATCACACTTATTGCGAAGTCTGACCTGTATGGGCCACCATAAAAATGTGTCACGACCCGCACCCGGGTGTTTGGGTACGAGTGCATGGGCACGCCGAGCCTACGCCGCAGTGTCAGCGGTAAAACGCTGCCTGGAACTAGTACTGTATAACCAACATCTCATAATATAAAGGAAACAAATATTATACTCAATCACAAAACTAAGGTAGGTGAAAACATGCTATATATATGTATATAAATGTTACAGTACAAAATCTTGTATTCATAAATCATACAACTATAGTAAGTCTGCAAACTTTAACTATTGTCATAACTAGGTCTCCGCTTGCGGCCTTCCTTGATCCTCCAGGAGGTAAAATCAGGCTCGAAGCTATTTCCCAAAAGTCCATAATAGATGAGACACAGGTCTTTCTAAGTGCTACCTGAAATATTATCCAGTCAGGATTGAACGCGTACAATTCTAATAGCAGTTTCAATACATGATAAGGACTATAAAACAATGATAGAAAAAGTAGTACATGATGGATAAATAAACTTGACATCAAGGTGTGGTAAGAAATGAACAGAAAAAAAGAATAAACAGAAAAATATGTCATGTATCAACAAGGAAATCTATAGTCACAAGTGTTTTGAAATACTAGTTTGATTATGTGATCGTCTTAGGATTACACAATGGGAGCCGGCTAATCATACGTGAAGTGTATGGTTAGCCTTTGCATAAGAATTATATTTGCACAAAATTTAAGGGTATGATCACATATAAACTAGCATTTTTTCGTCCCGACTAGCATACATGAATCACACGAATATCAAGTATTACACAAGATCAAGTCAAAAAACACAAGATATGCTAGTCCGTGTTTCTTCGTGTCAGGAATCAAGTACAACAATACTACATGTGTTATAGAAATTATCAGTAAGAAAACCATCAGAGACTGTACTCGCCTGGGGTCCAAAGCGAGTGAAACAAGTCAGAGTGTCTGACGGGGTCCAGATAACCTATATCATGAATAATTCACATTAATTGGTGAAATATAATTAAGTAGATTTAAACGACTAGATTTCTAAGTCAATTTTATGCTATTTCTGGTTTACAGATGGGACAAATATCTATATAAAAGCTTAAATATAAAAATAATATATATATATATATATATATATAATATAGAGCATACATATATATATATATAGATACATATATAAATATAATATAGTATACATATATAGATAATATAGAGTATACATATATATATATAGATAATATAGAGCATACATAGATATATAGATACATATATAAATACAACATAGTATACATATATAGATACATATATAGTTATGTATATAGGGTACATAAAGAATATAATATACATATGTTGCTGCCTGCTGCAGCTGCTGCTTGCTGCAGCTGTTGCAGCTACTGCTTGCTGCTGCTTGTTGCTGCTGCTGCAGCCACTGCTTGCTGCTGCTGCTGCTTGTTGCTGCTGCTGCAACCACTGCTTGCTGCTGCTGCTTGTTGCTGCAGCTAGTGCTTCTCCCCCCTTCTTGACACACATATATATATATATATATATATATATATATATATATATACACACTTATCCTAGTTAGAGTTTTTAAAATTTGAAGAGGATCAAGGGTTATCTTATGAGGAGAACTCCTATTCCCTTACTAATAGGGTTGAAGGGGAGATGAGGGATGGTGAGTGAAGGAGGTGGGAAGGTGTTTATATAGAGGGAAAGGGTGTGGGTTAAATGTGAGGGTCATGTGAGAGGGAGGGTGAGTTGTCAAGATATTATTATGGTGAATTGACTATTGTGCCCTTAACCAATTCAATTTGGATTTCTCTTCTTATGAAGAACAATCCAAATTGAATTTGACTCCCATGGCTTTTGTTTTTATATGATTAACCTAATTAAATTCTTGATTAAAAGGTTTAACTACTAAGCACTAATTTTAATTGTCTAATTAACATAAAGGTTACATGGAGAGAATCCTTTTGGAGTTGAGGGTTGAAAAATTAGTCAAATGAAAGAAGACTATATGGAACGCAACTTCAATTAAAGATCAAAGAGAAACTAGGGAAGAGTAAATCTTGATGGACGAGATACCCAAGAGCAATAGTTTTCTGTATTTAGGATTTAACATTCATTGTGATGGAGAGATTGAGAAGTGAGAAGCATGTTCTTCATAGAGTTAAAACATCATAGTTGAAATGGAATAGAAGAGTCCTTCTAGAGTGCTTTGTGATCACTAAGAGCATTGAAGTTGAAAAAGAAAGTTCTACAGGACAACTATAAGACTAACCATGCTTTGTGGATCGAAGGGGTGAGCAATTAAAAAAATATCCACAAAATGAGCATATTCGAAATGAGAATGCTAAGATGGATGTGTGACAATATATTGAAAGATAGGATAAGAAAGTAGTATACTCGTGGAAAGTTGGAACAACCAGACGAGGAAAAACCGTCTAAGGTGGTTTGGACATTTGCAATGTAGACCACTAGATGCACCAGTTAGAACATATGTTAGTCAAAGGAGCTGCTAGATATGCCTAAACGAACTTGAATTAAGTCCATAACATAGGATATGATTTTTGCTAATGTTACAGCAAACATAACTGTTAACCGAGATGAATGAAAGACAATGATTCAAATAGCGGACCCCAAAAATTTGGGATGGAGGCTCAGTTATTTTTGCACCCTTTTTGGAACTTTTTGTTTCCTCCTCTGCTCAGAGCCTAACCCTGATCTTTTTCTCTTCCTCTTTTTCTGTCATTCTTCATGTTATAAACAATGGAACTTCTCACAATCTCGTAAAAAAAAAAAAAAAAGACCTTCCCCTCCTTATTTTTGTCCACCTGATGGTCCTAAAGCCTTCAATTTTCCTCAAAACCTCTACCAACCACTACTACAAGCTTAAAACCACACAAAATTGCCCTGCTTTACCTTCTGCTGTTCCAGTCTTACAGCAGCAAAACTAGCAAGGTAGCCCCATTTTTATCTATTACACCTCCAAATCATTAACCTATCTTCACCATCCACAGTAGGTAAGATCTGGATTGAGGTTGAGAAACCTTCGGTCTCGGACATGAAAGCATTGAAGATGGAGGAATTATCATCCGGGATTCAATTTTGGGAACCACCATCAAGTTCGTAGGTCTGGGAGTCTGCTAGAGAGACCATGCACGATCCATTTGCCATCAGTTTGGGGTTGAGTTAGCTACAGGGTGTCCTTGGGTAAGAATTATGTGGATGGGTTCGATCCAGATTAAATTTTAATTATGATTATCACTAATTCTTTCTTATTCTCTATTCTATCAGAAACGTAGATAATGTTGTTCCTAGGACATGCAGATAAACCTGTAGAAGTGAAGAACGAAAAGGGAAAAGTTGCTTGCACCACATTATTCTTTTTTGTCAACTGTTAGCCTTGTTGCTAAATGTTGAATAATCTTATCAATTGCTCTGCATATGACATTCAAGCAGTTTGAAAAATTATCACCTGCATTAGATCTTCCCATATAAACACTCTATATACTGTATATAACAATTTCTTAAAATTCTCTCTTCAGTATGAAGATCTAAGACAAGTGTGTGCTGATCCAAGAGCTAGAGCTGCTGTCCTTGCTGATATGGATGCCCTGGGGAAGCAAGCTCAGGTAGAACTTCACCTTTCCTTCTGATGATCAACATATGAGAATTAACAAAAATGAATAGGATATAGTAACTATGTATTCTTTCCATGTGTTAAAGTATTTTATGTTTTTCTTGGTGCTGTCAGCTGAGGGGATTTGAATTTGCAAAAGCTGTCACCTTAGTCTTAGAACCATTCACTTTGGAAAATGGCCTTCTGACTCCAACATTTAAGGTTAGTCCTCCAACTCGGTGATCTTTTTCCATTTGGGGAATATGCTGCCAAAAGTTTTCATCTTCCCAGGTTAAGAGACCTCAAGCAAAGGCATATTTTGCTAAGGAAATCGCAGAGATGTATGCTGAGTTGTCTACATCCGATCCTTCGCCATTGTAACTCCGTTCCGAGGTCAAAGAAAATCATGTTGTAGAAGAGGAGGATCGTAAGAAGCGACCAGAAATTGAAATAATTTAAGCCTTTTGGATCCACGTTGCTCGACGACCCAATCCTGGAATTGGAGTTGAATATTGATGTGGGTATCCGTTCATTCAGGAAATCAAAGTCAAAAGTGTTTATTTCTTTTTTACATGGCGAAAAGCATTTTTTCTTCTTCTTACCTTTAAATGATATCAGCCACCCCTGGAGGAGAGGGGCAAATGTCGTAATGATACTGAACAAAGAAAAATGGTCACTTACTACAATTATATGACCAATAGCAAAATAAAAATATTTTACTGCCTGTGTCGGGAATTGTTGATTCTGTACGATAATTCCATCACTCATCTAACCAGCTTATGCATATTTTTGAATTTTTGAAAAGCAGCTTATAAAATGGTTTGGAAAAAGCAACAGTCAAAATTTCAAATACTAGGCCTGCAAGCAAGCTGAGTTGAGCTTTGCATGTTTAAGCTCGGCTTGTTTAGGGTTGGTCGAGCCGAATTCGAACTTGGAAGAAGATGTTCAAGCTAGGGTTCTCTTAAGCACCTTGCAAGCTGTTCGTGCTATGAGTTCTTGTATTATTTTTAGTATATTTAATTAGTAGAGAGTAAAAAGTAAAGAAAACAAAGAATTAAAATGCCCAACAAGAAACATAAAATTTAGATTTTTTATGTTTTGTTAATGGATTTGGAAGAAACATTGGATAGAAAATGACAGAAAAATAAAGGTGCCAAGTTGAGCTCTTACGAGTCATAACACTGAATCGATCATGAAGAGCCGGAGTACTCTTTGAGCTTCTTCATGGATCGAGCTTGTTCATGAATCGGACTATACCAAATCGAGCACATTTATAATTTAAATAAACTAATAAAACATAAACTTGAAATAAAATCCGAAAACTCGGTACTAATATGGTTGCGGATGAATAAGGTGCAATATGGGAGACCAAATCTAATAAAACTTCACAAACATATGTAAAACACCGTAATATACATGAATAAAATAGTATTCATATTTTGGAGGAGGATCGGTCAAAATCAACGTGAATAAGAAACAAAAAATTAGGGTTGTCCTAGCTCATTACAAACATGACGGTATACTGCCAGTATACTGGTAGCACACCGGTAGTTTACTACTGAAACAATTGCAGTCCTATCTGAACAGGATAAAGCAAAATAGTATATTTGATGTATACCATCGGTATACCGTGTCCAGTTTTCTATCAGGAAATTATCAAAAACGGTCATGTCGCCACGTGGTTTTCTTCATATCCTCGTCCAAATCAAAATTTGATCGTTGGTTAGCATTCCTATTTATTAGTGCTTTGTGTGAGCACCATGTTTCATATCAATCGCTTATGATTTGGAACTTATTTCAAATTCTCGGTATTTGGATAAAACGATTGTCAAGTGGCCGTTTCTTGATCAAAATCATATCCAAACGCAATACAATACAATCCAAGGAAAGGACGAAGCCAAGCCTCCGATCGAGCAAGATGTACTCGCCTACACGTGGGTGATGCGACCTATCAATCATAAATATTATGCATGTGCTTGTGTTTCAGGTCGGCCCAATGGCACTTACTTCACTCCCTCGATGCCTGAGCTCGTGGGTGCATGAGAATCATAGAAGGAGGAGAACTCCTTTCTCATCATCTTAGTTAGAGAGAGAGAGAGAGAGAGAGAGAGAGAGAGAGAGAGAGAGAGAGTTAAATGGAATGGATTTAAGTTTTTTTATAATAACTAATCCAAATGAATCATGGGGTGAGAAATCACATGCAGATGCTCTGTTCTTCCTAAAACAACATCCAACAGCACACTGCTGGTGTAATGTCCCACTCTAAGCGGGGGTATTGTGTTGGTTGGTTTGAATAGGTTGGCCAGACTCGATCTATGCAGAAAATCGTAGGATTTGAGCGATGATGCAGACTTGCTCAACATGGTCGAATTGTATGGCTTATTGAGCAATGCTCACTTATGTGATTATAACAGTTAAGAAAATCGTGCATCATGTCAAATCATATCTTGGAGGAATAGTTCAGTATCTGCATGATCGGAACATAAAGACAATTCGTTAAAGGTGAGTGGTGTTGGTTCTTCTTGCCTTTATCTTCATGCTTAATAAAAGAACTCATTTTCTTCCCTATGCAATGTAATCGATAATGCCTGAATAAAAGATAAAGGAAAAAGGGAATCACTAATATTATTGTTACTACTTGAAATGTTGGATTTGTAACTGTTATGCATCGAAGCATGAGGATGGAACATTAGGCCCTATAATGAGTGTTTGCAGTGATGTCGTATTTGGCGATTTCACGAGAAAGCGTTATGAAAATGTTTTGGTGCCATTGAATCGCAAGTATGGTCACCAAGTTGTATTAACCCCGAACCGAGAAGAGGAGTCACGAGCATGGGGCTCGTGAAATAATAAATATTATGGAGATCACATATCATTCATTTACTTTCATATTTCCATTACAATGCATATTATATTTTTGTAGCTAGAGCATATGCATTTGCATGGTCATGACTAACATGTGCCCAGGTTTGATTTCTCAAACGGTACCCGGGGCACCGGGACTATGTCGGCCTAGGAGGAAATGATGAAAGTGCATTCTTCCCACCCTGAGAATAGTCACAAGTGCCTTCTTTGATATAAAAGAAGAGTACGGGTGCATAATTTCGTGAGAGAAGAATGACATGGGTATTATAGTTGTTGGTGCACAATGAAAATAAATCTAAGAAATTAGATAACATCTCAGAGAAAATTCATAATCACAAAGATTATATTTTACGTGGTTCGGCCAAGATGCCTACTTTCACGGACAAGGGTGATTCAGTTCCACTATGAAGAAGAAAATGAATTATAATTGCTCTCTCAACACTTCTCTCCTTGCTCTCAAGAACTCTCTACCACAAAGATAAAGAAGAAGAAGAAGAAGAAGAAGAAGAAGAAGAAGAAGAAAAAACTCTTAACTTTTGTGTTCAACTTATTCAACAACTTTTGCTCTCTTATGTTGAACTTATTCATCAATCATTGGACATCATTGAGATATTCTTGTGTTGAACTTATTCAACAACTTACATTGAGCATGTTTGAGATATTTCTAGGAGAACCTTTAGATCCCTTTATATAATATACCATGCGTCCATATAAATCTAACATTATGTAGACACAAGAATCCAACATTATGTAGGCTTACCATATTAGTAATCCAACATTATGTAAGCTTACTATATATATATATATATATATATATATGAAAATCCAATATATATTCAAAGTCAAAGATATGGTCAAAAGTTAAAGTCAAAGATTTTTTCCTTCATATCTCCACCTCGGCAAGGTTTTGCCACAAAACTGAGCCGACAAACTTTTCAACCGCACAAATCAACCACTCGTCAATCCCGCCCTTATGGGCTCGGCTCTCAAGCAACACTTCTCCACCTGACTCTAGAGAAGCATCATTCTTCTTGTACACTCACTTGTAGCTTATAGCTCGCTTGCTCTTGGGAATTGGAACCAAATTCCATATACAGTTCTTGTGGAGAGACTCAATCTCTTCCTGCATAGCTACCATCCAGCTCTCACTGCTAGTATCTTTGACAGCATGTTTGAAGGTGATAGGCTCGTCATCCTCTATTGGCAGTGTATTTGCTACCGCATTCAACTGTCCATAGTGCTTGACCGGTTCATCAAATCCATACATGTGCACTGGCTTGACCGGTCTCCTTGGGCTAGTAGTAGCCAAAGAATCTTGTAGTTGGTGTTGCTCTTTCTCTGGTTGTTGTTCTTGTAAGGCTTGATGAACATATTCAGAAACCTCTACCTCATCTGATGCATCCTCAGACAACTCAATATCAACATTTTGAAATTTGCTAGATTCACCACTATCATGATCGAACTTACTCTTCTTGCTTGAAGTCAACACTAAAGACTCATCGAAGGTGACATCCCTGCTGACTAAGAACTTATCCTCTAGGCAGTACAGACGGTATCCCTTCACTCCCTGTGCATATCCCAAGAAAATATCTTTCTTGGCTCTCGGATCCAACTTACCATCATTGACATGATAGTAAGCTTTGCATCCAAACACGCGCAAAGTGCTGTAATATACTGGTTTGCTAGTCATCTTCTCATATGGAGTCTTACAGTCTATAGCCGGAGTTGGTGATCTATTAATCAAGTACCGCGTCATGTATATATATAGCATATGCCCACAATTTCTTGCCTAAATTGGCATTGGAGAGCATACATCTTGCTTTCTCAAGTAAGGTTCAGTTCATCCTCTTTGCTAACCCATTCTGCTGCGACGTGTTCCTGACAGTCCAATGTCGCATGATGCCTTCTTGAGCAAAAAAAACTTTGAAAGGTCTATAGGTATATTCAGTACCATTATTAGACCTCAATTTCTTTACCTTTCTACATGTTCTGTTCTCCACCATCGCTTTCCACTACTTGAAGTTTTTGAACACTTAATCTTTTGTTTTGATAAAATATAGCCAAACATAACGTGTATAATCATCAATAAAAGTAACATAGTACCTCGCTCCCTTCTTGGAAGGAATCCTGCTAAGTCCCCTTACACCCGTATGCACATAGTCGAGAATACCACATGTCTTCTGCTTGCTTGTACTGAAGGTCACCCTGTGCTGCTTGCCACAAACACAATGCTCATAGAAATCTATACTTGGCTTCTTCAAGTTCTCCAGTAACCCCTACTTGCTTAGTAATGATAGTCCCTTCTCACTTATATGTCCAATCCGCATATGCCAAATGCATGTGCTATCAGACGAATCAGATGTACTGACTGCTAAAGTCCCAGTCACAGCACTTTCCAATAAGATATAAATGTTACCATGTCGGTGACCTTTAATCACCACAAAATATCCATGAACAACCCGCAAGACTCCACCCTCGGCAACAAACTTGTTACCATTAGAGTCAATCATACCAAGAGAAATAAGATTTTTCTTGAGGTCAGGAACATGTCTGACATCGGCCAAAGTCTGCACAATTACATCATGCATCTTCACCTTAATAGATCCAATTCCAACAGCTCGACATGCATTATTGTTGTCCATCAACACAGAACTACCATTTGCAGCCTTATAGGAAGAAAACCACTCCCTCTTTGTGCACATATGGTAGAAGCATCCAGAATCGAGAATCCAACGATCACTCATGTTGTCATATGCTACTGAGAAACAAACTATGTCATTGTCGGCTTCTGAAGTATGGTTTGCTTCATCACCTTCTCTTTCTGTCTTATTCTCCTTTTTTTGTTCTTATTCTTTGGACGAGGACACTTATTTGCATAATGTCCTTTCTCATTATAGTTGAAGAACTTTACCTTCTCAATATGTATCTTGAACTTGGATCTTGACCTTCTGTTGGAAGATGCTCTATCGTTTTTCCTTCCTCTTGCCATCAAATCTTGGGCCTGGTCTCCGCCATTTCTGCTATTAGAAGCCAACCTCCGTGCCATGCCCCAGTCCCAAACACCGAGGGACTAGCCACGTGGTAATGGCCAGCAGCACACTCTAATGGGCAAACCCAATTTAATGGACCCATCAAGGTGTACTTAAGCTGTAACACAATAATAAAGTCTACTAAAAATGTCACAATCTAATCTCATACATGGAAGATAAATATGATCAATATCAGCAAAATAAAATATAACCGTCATCAAGTCTCAATAAAGTAAATCGGGGAACAACCCGATAATAAGTCTGATACACTGGTTCAACAGACCAGAAATAAAAGAGTCTAATAATAGCAAATACTGAGTATAGATAACAGATACTCAGGAGAAATCCTCAGCCATCACCTCGTCCTCAGGGATCGGTTCAGCTCCAGTGTCTGCTCCTGCTCCTGCTCCTGCTTCTGCTCCTGCCCCGTATACTTCGGGATAGAACTCCTCTGCTATACCTGGGGACATAATCCGGATCCAGGTCCTCAGGGGACATAGCAAGGTACAAGAATAACTCAAGCCAAAATAAATGCAGTGTAATAATAAATAAAACAATAGAGTAAACTATGTAACCAGCTATATGAAATACAAGTGAGAGCATCACTAGTACTCAGGATGAGACTACTACAAGCTCTGTGTCGGGGAGCCGGTAGCAGTAATATCATGTAATGTGCCTAGCTCTGATGTAGAGTCTACGGCCTCACAATAATAAATACATATATAAAATTATCTTGTAGCATGTGTGTCTCTCCCCACCCAATGTAATCATACGTCTCATGTCCACAACGTCTCATGTCCATGTCTCGCAAGATCATATCTAATGCAGCAAGTCATATGATAACTATGAATATAAAATCTATGTCACAAATCTTGTAGTCTATACATAATCACCATGAATATCTCAGGAAGATTCTGTCTCATGAATTGTGTCAGGTGTCCTGTGGTATGACGTACTTGATAATGCAAGCACGAGAATGTATAGGGTTTCGATATCCATCTCTAGGTGACGTTACACAACTCCGCGTACAGTGTTGACACCTAAATATTATTCGGACGTTAAGTAATGTCACACGGTCCTAGATTGAATAGATATATCACAGAAATAGCTCAAGAGAATAATATGAACCAAATTACTGCAGGTATGGCAAGGTACACTTGCCTGGGGTTTGGATACCAACAGCTGCTCCGGTATCAGCGAAATCTGCAGGTACTCCTCCGAATGTTGTAATAAACATTACCATCAGGTTCAGAAGATATCAAATAGCTAGAATTTTTTGTCCATAAGTCCAATTTGGACACAGGAGCAAAACGTGACAGTTTCTGGTCAAAGTGGGGTCCACATGTGGCCCACTTCGTACCAAAAAATGTGCCAGAGATAATATTTTCCAAATTCGTCAAACTTAGTATCCACAAGTCCAGAACGATGATACGAACCCAACGGAATGTCCAAAACTGGATTCCGATGAGCCGATCACAAAATCGCTCGTCAAGTGGAGCCGTGGGGCCCACGATACGGGATTTTGTCAACGTTCTCGGAATCGAACCAAACTTGGATCACAGGACCAGCGTATTGCTACGATTCCGATGGCGCAAGTTTCTTTTCGATACGACGAGCGTACACAAAGTTACAACAAGTTTCAGAACAGGGTCGATATGGGGCATTGTCGACGGATACGCGTTGATTCCGGTGTCCACGCACATCCAAATCAACTTTCGTAAAATCCCACACGTCCGTATTAACGGTGCGCACCTTTTGGTGAAGTTCACACACGACCAAGTCGTCTCGTTTAGCGGGGCACACCCAGTTCCGAGAAAATCAGAGTTTTATAAAGACCAAGTTTTTGGCCAATTTTACCCTTGAAAATATTACAAACTACAGCTCAATAAATTGAACTAAAATAGGGTTTAAAAACTTGGTCATATGGTCTAAATTACTATTCAAACTAATTTTTAAAATATTTAACAGGTTATTGGCAAAACGGTCGCGAACTGGGGAGTTCGGGATATTTTCTGAATTTTCAGAAAAGGGGATTTATTTTCCTGATTTTGCGTCGCAGTTTGCAATCGCCACAGGACGTGATACCCCGAACGAGTTGCACGGGGTTCGAGAGGGTCACGCAGGGTACGCGCATGATTTGACAGAACGAAAAATGAGACGGCAAGGAGAGAGAAATTTCTACCTGAACAGGACGCCGGAATCGACTATACGTCAAGTACACGCGGCGCGGCGCGGCGTCTGCGGGATGGCGGCGGATGCTGGCTGCTGGTGGTCGCCGGGGTAGCTGCGGCAGAAATCTTCTTAGGGAGGCAGAGATCGGGGTGCCAGAGTTGAGAGATGGCGGAGAGGCGGTGACCGTGGGCTGACGGAGATGCGGTGGTGAGTGGTGGTGATAGGTGCTGCTCGGGTCGGCTGGGGATCACGGTTGGAGAGTGGTGGTGGAGGCGGTGACAGCGGGGCTCATCGGGGCTGGAGAGGCGGGGTTAGCGGCGGAGGGTCGTCGCCGGAGGGAGAAGGTGGCGAAGATGGGGAAGATGGGGATGGCGGAGGTGACTGTGGGGTTTAAATAGGGGTGGTCGGCCGGTGGTTTAGGGAGGTGGAGAGGCGCGGGAGGTGAAGAGGAAGGGGTGGATGGCCGGTGGGGAGGCGAGGCGGCAGGGATGTGAGCGGACGCGGCTGCGGTGGGGAGAACGACCGCGGCGAAGGGGAATCGGCAGGGACGGTTACTGTAGATAGGGTAGCGGGT
Source organism: Iris macrosiphon (assembly GCA_036927795.1). Lineage (NCBI taxonomy): Eukaryota > Viridiplantae > Streptophyta > Magnoliopsida > Asparagales > Iridaceae > Iris > Iris macrosiphon. The sequence continues at coordinate 35,981,220 of JAYESA010000020.1, read as the reverse complement.
CGGGTTCGGGTCGGGTTTGTGTTTCGGATCTGACCCGACCCGCTAGGGTTTGGGTTCGATTTGGTTCAATATGGGTGGGTTCGGTTCAGGATTAAACCGGGTTGGTTTGGTTCAAGTTGGTTTATTTAAAAAAAATAAGTTTTTGGGTCTTTACAAATAGTTCCGGGGTCCAATAAATTTCAGAAAATTGTAGTAAGTCTAATATTTTATTTTACACCCAAAAATATTATTTTTATAATATTTTAATATTTATTTTAATTATTTAAAAATCACCCAAAATTCCCCAAAAATTATTTTTAATTTCTGAAAAATTCGGGTGTTTACACTCCGTACCTCATTAGACAATAAGACACTCGTAACTTATTCTATGGAAATTGAGTCCTTCCTGTATAGTAATGTTTGAATAAGATTTTCATAAGAACCGGACAAAGAAAATAATATGATTAGTGCTAAACAATCATCATCTTTATATATGTCAACACCCTTTAAGTCAGAAATAATTCGATTGAATTATGAAATATGATCTCGAATTGACGTACCTTCCTCCATCCCTAGTCGGTAGAGCAACTTTAATATATAAAGTCGGTTGGTAAGAGTCTTCATCATGTAGAGTAATTCCAACTTCAGCCAGAGCCAAGCAACGGTGGTTTCGCCCTTCACAGAGTACACGACATCCATTTCCAAACAGAGGTGAATAGCTACACATGCTTTGAGATCCATTTCTTCCCAATCATCATCGGTCATGTCAGCGGGCTTCTTCGACTTTTCCCGTAAAGCCATGTGAAGTTTTTGAGATATGAGAACATCATTCATCTGGCTTTTCCAAAAGCCAAAATTATTCTTCCCATTGAACTTCTCAATTTCGTACTTTCCAACCTTGCTTGACGAAGCTATATATCAAGAATCTACCCAATTAACATTTTATGAGAACTTTGTTGGATGCCTTGCTAGAATCTCAAAGCTCTGATACCAATCGTTGGTGCACAGCAAAAATAAACCCAAAAAATTAGAGAACACCTTAGAGAAAATTTACAATCGTAAAGACAAGAATTTACGTGGTTCGGCCAAAATGCCTACTTCCACGGACGAGGGTGGTTCAGTTCCACTATGAAGAAGAAAATGAATTACAATTTCTCTCTCAACACTTCTCTCCTTACTCTCAAAACTCTCTACTACAAAGTTAAAGAAGAAGAAGAAGAAAAAAACACTCAAAACTTTTGTGTTAAACTTATATTCAACAACTTTTGCCCTCTTATTTTGAACTTATTCAACAATCATTGATGTAACGCTCCGCTCCAAACGGTTACTTATAGAACACTTGCTACTTCGACTCGGTTGAGATTCGAGTCTCGGGGAAACCTTCCAATTGATGGAACGACTTCTATTGAAATAAGTCCAAGAGTTTTTGTTGGTTGCTTTGCTTCTTGGTTTTGTGTTGCCTTGTGTTTTGTTTTGCTTTCGATGACTTGGTTTTCATGATTTCATTTTTCTCGCTTGCGCGTTCTTTTCGAAACGTAAGGGAAAGAGATCGAAGTATGCTAACCAAGTGTTGTTGCATTTTCAGGACGCATAACCAAAGAGTGAACGTTGTATAAGGCTTCCTCATCCTCTCGTTCGATTCATTCGGTGAGTGACTTAGGCCCTTCGATGAATCCTTCAGTCCATACGCCTTAATAAAATGATCTCTAGTCTGCACAAGTTACTTATTCCTATACAATGTTGTCTCACTAATGAAACAAGCTAAAAGAGATAAACTGCATGCTTGAATTTTATACATATAAAACTGTTTTAAATGCTTGTTCAAATAGATGTTTATATGTTCCTTCCTCATATGCTGCATAGAGATGTTTATAGAACCTCGCATAGGTTACTAAAGAGTAGAAGTAAATATAGATGGAGATATTCTCTTATAGTCTAAACCTGCTGCATAGTAAGAGTTTATATGATAGAGTTGTATTCTATACATCGGTCTTAAGATAACTTGTGCACAAGGAGAGATCCCACGAACAGTTCCCGGGGCACTGGGGATCGTTCGCCCTGGGGGGGGGGGATTAGAGGAACACCTTGAGGCAAAGAAGCCCTCGCGATCAGGGGGGTGTTCACGTCTATAGAGAATGGATTTTCCCATGGACCATCATATAGTTAGGTCGCATGATAAGTCATCTCTTATATGCACACTTGATGCCAACACAGATGCGTAAGTTTATTCATATATGCAAATTGTTGCTAACTTGTGTGTCTGCTGCAGGGATAGCCGCTCGGTTGTGGGTAAGAATTATCATATGCATATGCTATCTATCGTCTATGTTTCCTTGCATGAATTGTTAAAAAGAAACTAGACAACTAGAAAGATCACCTAATAATGCTAGCTTCACTTGCTTACTTAGTGTGGATTTCTAGGTGAGTTTGGCCACGGTCGCTCACCAGTACATATGGTAGTACTAACCCACGTTGTGGGCAAATCTCCAGGTACTGGACGCGAGAGCTTGGCGAGCATTCTGAATCAGTTTTAGCGCAAACTTCCGAGGGACTGTGCTCGTGCTTCTTCTTTAGATTTCCTCTCCAGTGGACATCTCCTCTTCTGCTAGATGTTTTGATATTTTGGTCCTACTAAAAGGATATAATATGTGGGCGTTGTGGCTAGTTTTGGGAATATAAAAAAAAAGTTGTAAGCTTTCTAAGGCATATTTTGTAACTCAGCCAAGCAAACACTTGTAATGTAAATCTTCAAGTATTCAATAAAAAGAAAGTATTTTGTGTTCCTATCAAATGTGTTCAACTTTGGTTCTCTGTATTTATATTCTGTGCCTATATATGTATATTTTTGCCTGACTTGTCTCTTGTGCAGGTACTTTGCCTGGTGAAAGCGCAACTTAGTCTTGCACGACATAGCGTCCAAGCGAGGACGATCGGTTCCGTAGGGACCAAGCGGGGACGATCGGCCCTTACGGGACCGGGGTACGATAGGTGGTATCAGAGCACGGCTTTACGTTCTTGGCCTCTTCAAATATTGTTTTCGAAAATGATATAAGTTTTCAAACGGTTTCAAAAATCCCGAATTTCAAAAATGATTTCGAATCTATAAGAGGTAAATCGAGAGTATAATATGTCCCTAAGAGTATAAAAATCCAACGTCCCATGCAATAAGTCCATAATACATTATGAGACTAATGCAAGCTACTCTCTTTTGCAGCAAGATGACTAAAACAGGTGCTAGTAACCCTGAGACATCGCGCGCAACAAGCGTGAGCGATGACCAAATCGATAGGCTGATCGCTATGTTTGAGAATCAAAATAATTGCCATGTGGCCAATATAAACGGTTTGAGGCTCAGCAGCAACAGGCTGATGCTAGAGCCTTGGCACAACAATAGCAGCTTGGCTCTCTGACTCAAATAGTGACAACACTGGTAGCACACAGTGGTGCATTGGGAACTATCGTGACACCTGTGACTGCCACGCCTGCGCCTCAGGGAGCAGGCTTAGCAGAAACTAACGAGCCTCGACGTGCAGCCATGAAGTCTACCTTTAAAGGTGCTGAGTTTCTGAAGTTGAACCCTCCGGAGTTTGAAGGCAGGACCGCACCGAATAAGGTGATGGACTGGATCGTAAAGATGGAGAGCTTGTTTGAATTTGCTTCGATACCTGCGAACAAGAGGGTGGCGTGTACAGACATGCAGCTGCGGTTACGTGCACACGACTGGTGGCAAATTAAGAAAGGAGATCTTGCCACAAAGTATCAGGATGGTAAGATCACTTGGAGAATGTTCAAAGAAGCATTCCAGGAGCAATACCTTCCACCTGCAGTCAGACAGAGAAAGGAAGACGAGTTTTCTGAACTTAAGCAAGGGAGCAAGTCTGTTGAGGACTATGAATCAGAGTTCTCCAAACTTGCTAAGTTCGCTAGCTCATTGATTCCTGACGAAAAAGTCTGTACACACAGATTTATTAAGGGTTTGAATGATAGCCTCAGAAAAGATGTTATGAACACTGAATATACCTCCTATATTAAAGCTTTTGAGATAGTGGTTCAGAACGAGCAGTATTTGCTACAGAGTATTTCTGAGAAGGCGCCAGCTACTTGAAACCCTCCTACTAAAAGATACCAAGATGGGGAGAAGAAGATAGAAGGTGAGCAGAACTCTGCTCAAGATTGTACCTTCTGTGGCAGACGGGGCCGTAGTATCAGGAACTCCCGCACAAAAAATAGAGAGTGCTTCAACTGTGGTAAGAGAGGCCATAGTTTCAGAGATTGTCAGGTTAAGAGAAAGGTTACTGAGAACCAAGTAGATAATGCAGAACATGGACAGAATCAGAACCCCGTCCCAGCCTCAGCTAGTAAAACTGATCAACCCAGAAGAGCTAGAGTGTATCAGTTGAATATAGAACGTGACACTAGCGGGCACGATGTTGGTGAGTCTGATTCCTTTGACCTCTTGATGCATCTTTTGTCGACTCCTTGATCTCTTAAGTTTCGAGGACGAAACTTCTTCTCAGTGGGGTAGTATGTAACACCCCACTCCAAACGGTTACTTATGGAACACTTGCTACTTCGACTCGGTTGAGAATCGAGTCTTGGGTAAACCTTACCGCCAAATCAACACGGACGAAATACAATGAAACCTTCCAATTGATGGAACGACTTCTATTGAAATAAGTCCAAGAGTTTTCGTTAGTTGCTTTGCTTCTTGGTTTTGTGTTGCCTTGTGTTTTGTTTTGCTTTCGATGACTTAGTTTTCATGATTTAGCTTTTCTTGCTTGCGCGTTCTTTTCAAAATGTAAGGGAAAGAGATCGAAGTATGCTAACCAAGTGTTGTTGCATTTTCAAGATGCATAACCAAAGAGTGAACGTTGCATAAGGCTTCCCCATCCTCTCGTTCGATTCATTCGGTGAGTGGCTTAGGCCCTTCGATGAATCCTTTAGTCCACACGCCTTAATAAAATAATCTCTAGTCTGCATAAGTTACTTGTTCCTATACAATGTTGCCTCACTAATAGAACAAGCTAAAAGAGATAAACTGCATGCTTGAATTTTATACATATAGAACTGTTTTAAATGCTTCTTCAAATAGATGTTTATATGTCCCTTCCTCATATGCTGTATAGAGATGTTTATAGAACCTCGCATAGGTTATTAAAGAGTAAAAGTAAATATAGATGGAGATGTTCTCTTATAGTCTAAACCTGCTGCATAGTAAGAGTTTATATGATAGAGTTGTATTCTATGCATCAGTCTTAAGACAACTTGTGCACAAGGAGAGATCTCACGAACGGTTCCCGGGGCACTGGAGATCGTTCGCCCTGGGGGGGATTAGAGGAACACCCTGAGGCAAAGAAGCCCTCGCGATCAGGGGGGTGTTCACGTCTATAGAGAATGGATTTTTCCGTGGACCATCATATAGTTAGGTCGCATGATAAGTCATCTCTTATATGCACACTTGACACTTGATGCCAACACAGATGCATGAGTTTATTCATATATGCAAATTGTTGCTAACTTGTGTGTTTGCTGCAGGGATAGCCGCTCGGCTGTGGGTAAGAATTATCATATGCATATGCTATCTATAGTCTATGTTTCCTTGCATGAATTGTTAAAAAGAAACTAGACAACTAGAAAGATCACCTAATAATGCTAGCTTCACTTGCTTACTTAGTGTGGATTTCTAGGTGAGTTTGTCAACGGTCGCTCACTAGTACATGTGGTAGTACTAACCCACGTTGTGGGCAAATCTCCAGGTACTGGACGCGAGAGCTTGGCGAACATTCTGAATCACTGTTAGCGCAACTTCCGAGGGACTGTGCTCGTGCTGCTTCTTTAGCTTTCCTCTCCAGTGGGCATCTCCTCTTCTGCTAGATGTTTTGATATTTTGGTCCTACTAAAAGGATGTAATGTGTTACTTCTCGACACCTCAAGCTCTGTACTCTATTTCGTCTTGAGCAAACGGGGAGCCACTCTTTCTTTCCATTACAGGAGAATAAAGGAAAACAGGAAAGGTAAAGAAAAAAAGAAAACTCGATGTACAACTTTTGTATAGTTACAAAGGTAACCGGTAGGTGACTTTGGAATCGACAATAGTGACGAAAGGAGGAAATAGCTCAGTTGGTTAGAGTGCTGGTCAGTCACGTGCATCTTGACAGTTCAAAGATCTCTTCGACCGATCTTGAATACCGTCGGGCCCCTTTAAAGATGTGAACAAATCAGATGTTTTAGAATCGGATGTGCACATTCATGCAAGATCCGGTGCTCTATGTCAAATCGACATCTCAATGTGATACAGCCCTTTCCATTTTTTGTTGGGAAAGAACGGCAAAGTCCATCCGAACCGGGGCGTTGTGGCTAGTTTTGGGAATGTAAAAAAAGAGTTGTAAGCCTTCTAAGGCATATTTTATAACTCAGCCAAGAAAGCACTTGTAATCCAAATCTTCAAGTATTCAATAAAAGAAAGTATTTTGTGTTCATATCAAATGTGTTCAACTTTGGTTCTCTGCATTTACATTCCGTGCCTATATATGTATATTTTTGTCTGACTTGTGTCTTGTGCAGGTACTTTGCCTGGTGCAAGCGCAACTTAGGCTTGCACGGCATCGCACCCAAGCGAGGACGATCGGTTCCGTAGGGACCAAGCGAGGACGATCGGCCCTTACGGAACCGGGGCGCGATAATTGAGCACCATTGAGATGTTCTTGTGTTGAACTTATTCATCAACTTACATTGATATTATTTCCCAGTCCCAAAACTCGAAGGACTAGCCACGTGGCAATGGCCAACAACATAACTCTAATGGGAAATCCTAATTTAATTGACTTATTGGAGTGTACTTAAGCTGTAATATAGATAAATAAAGGTCTACAACATATGTCACATGTCACAATATACAAATCTATCTCATCCATGAATCAAATAATCAAAAGCCATAATGATAAACCAGTCTCAAACAGTCAATAATGATAAATGAAACTGTCCATCATAAAGTAGTAAAAGAAATGTCACGGGGAACAACCCGTCATCAAAATAATGAAAAGAAAGAAATAACCAAGTACAACTGTCCAATAGTCATTACTGCCAAGTTTAAATGTCTAATGACTACTAAGCATAATAAATGGTGATAAGAGCTACATGCTCAAGAGAAGTCCTCCGGCACAACCTCATCCTCTGGTGCAAGTACTGCTCCAATATCAGCTCTTGATCCGTAAACCTCGGGGTAACTCTCCTTGTCTATACATGGGGACATAATCCGAATCCAGGTCCTCAGGGGACATAGCAAGGTACATAATAAACATGCCAAGTAACAGTAAGTAATACTCAGTGTGCTCAAGGGTATCTATCATAATCAGCTATGTGAATGCATCTGAGAACATACTCATCCGCTAAACCACCAAGGCATATAGGTCTAAATAGACACGACATTAACTAGACAGTAATGGTAGGTAAGTACAGGCCCCGTCAAGGTACCTGCAGCACTATAGGGCCCGAAGCACATGTATTGGTAACAAAGTAGTAAGTGGTAGCCCAACGGTACGGTATGTTATCCCCAATTCCCATGTATCTCATATCTCATGTCCACAACACGCAAGATAGACACTAACTATGTCTCGAGTCATCAAGGAAGATATAATCAAGTCATCTATATCATATCACAAGTCCTATCCTAAAACAGAAGCCGGAATCCCTGAATATCTCAAGTATGGCTTCCATACATGCAAGTCGTATCCTGTGTCCTAAGGTATATCGTGCAAGAGTTAGCACAAGCAAGATAATACGATAATAATGCAGTCTAACAATACCCAATTTCATGTACGAAAGTCGGCACCCGAATATAACTCGGATGATAAGTATCGCAACGGTCCTAGGGTCACAATAAATTACATGCAATGAACTAGAAATATAATCAAGAGCTAGTAATAGCATAAATCATAAAATACTAGAACAAAAAAAATATACACTTGCCTGTTGCCTGGTACTGCGGTGCCGTCTGACTGGTGTCCTCGAACGGAAGTACAACGGATCCAAGTTGTCATATATAACATATTCTAATCAATACTAATACAACTAATCTACTTAATATAAGAGGATAAGATCGTCGCAAAACCTCAACTAGTATTATGACGCATATCATTAGATAACGTGCCAATAACCACGTACCATGCTTCTGTCTAATACATCATGAGAGTCTCGTACATCGTGTTATCATACGTACGTTTAGGCAATTATATGAGTTTAGTTATGTGTAGTCCTATACGTTCGTAGATACGACACGATATCCTAACGCTCACAATAACGCTAAACTATACTTCGAACATGCATGTAGCATCTCAAACACTCATGTCGACATCAATTAAAACTAAAATAAATATAAATTAATTTATGGAATTATTTTTAATTAGTGGAAAACTATCATGCCCCAGTCCCGTAAGGGCCGATCGTCATCGCTTGGTCCCTACGGAACTGATCATCCATGCTGGGGCGCGATGCCGTGCAAGCCTAAGTTGCACTTGCACTAGGCATAGTACATGAACAAGACACAAGTCAGACAAAAATATACATATATAAGCACGGAATGTAAATACAGAGAACCAAAATTGAACACATTTGATAGAAATATAAAATACTTTCTTTATTGAATACTTGAAGATTGGATTACAAAGTACTTGCTTGGCTGAGTTACAAAATATGCCATAGAAGGCTTACAACTCTTTTTACAAATCCAAAACTAGCCACAACGTCCATACATTATATCCTTTTAGCAGAAGGGGAGTTTGCATACAAGAGAGGAAAGCTAAGGAAGTAGCATGAGCACGGTCCCGCTGGAAGGATGCACTAACACTAGTTCAAAATGCTCCCCAAGCTCTCGCTACCAGAACCTAGAGATTTGCCCGCAAACGTGGGTCAGTACTATAACATGTACTGACGAGCTACCGGGGCCAAACTCACCTAGAAATCCACACTAAGTAAGCATGTGAAGCTAGCATTATTAGGTGATCTTTCTAGTTGTCTAGTTTCTTTAACAATTCATGCAAGAAAATATAAACAATCGATAGACTATGCATATGATAAATCTTACCCATGGTCGAGCAGTTATCCCTGCAGCAGACATACAAGTTAGCAATAATTTGCATATATGTATATAACTCATGTATCTGTGTTGGCATCAAGTGTCAAGTGTGCGACCTAACTATATGATGGTCCATGGAAAACCCATTCTCTATAGACATGAATACCCCCCTGATCACGAGGACTTCATTGCCTCAGGGTGTTCCTTTGATCCCCATAGGACGAACGATCCCCTTGTGCACAAGTTGTCTAAAGATCGATGCATGATATGCATATCTATCATATAAACTCTTATTATGCAGCAGTTAGACTATAAAAGAACATCTCTATCTCTTTACTCTATTTTTCTTGTAACCCATACGAGGTTTCTCTAAACATCTCTTATGCAGCATATGAGTAAGGAACAGATACACGTCTATTTGAGCAAGCATTTGCAACAGTTCTTTATATATAAAATCAAGCATGCAATACATCTCTTTTAGCTTATCTCATTTAGTGTGGCATCATTTGTATAGGAATAAGTAACTTGTGCAGACTAAGGATCATTTTATTAAAGTATATGGACTGAAAGATTCATCGAAGGGTCTAAGCCACTCACCGATTGAATCGAATGAGAGGATGAGAAAGCCTTATGCAATGGTCACTCCTTGGTTATGTGTCCTGAAATTGCAACAATACTTGGTTAGCATCCTTCGATCTCTTTCCCTTACGATTCGAAAAGAATGCGCAAGCGAGAAAAGCGAATCATAAAAACTAAGTCATTGAAAGCAAGACAAAACATAAAGCAACACAAAACCAAGCAGCAAAACAACCAATAAAAACACTTGGACTCATTTTAATAGAAGCCATTTCATCAGTTAGAAGGGTTCATTGCATTTCGTCCGTGTTGATTTGGCGGTAAGGTTTCCCCGAGACTCGATTCTCAACCGAGTCAAAGTAACAAGTGTTCCATAAGTATCCGTTAGGAGTGGGGCATTACATAATACCCCATTGAGAAGAAGTTTAATCCTCGAAACTTAAGAGATCAAGGAGTCGAAGATCAAGGCATCAAGAGGTTAAAGGAATCAGACTCACCAACATCGTGCCCACTCGTATCGCGCTCAATATTCAACTGATAAACTCTAGGCCTTCTCGTTTGATCAGTTTGTCCATTAGCTGGGGTTGCGGCGGGGTTCTAATTTTGTCCACGTTCTGCATTGTCCACTTGGTTCTCTGGAACCCTTCTCTTGTTCTGACAATCTCTGAAGCTATGGCCCCTCTTACCACAGTTGAAGCACTCTCTATTTTTAGTGCGACATTTTTTGATGCTATGGTCCTGTCGGCCACAGAAGGTGTACTCTTGAGCAGGGCGCTGCTCACCTTCTATCTTCTTCTCCCCATTTTGGTATCTTTTGAGAGGGGGTTCGAACAACTGGCGCCTTCTCGGAAGCACTCCGTGGCACATATTGCTCGTTCTGAACTGCTGCCTCAAAAGCTTTTATATTAGGGGTACATTCACGGTTCATAACATCTTTCCCGAGGTCATCATTCAAACCCTTAATAAATCTGTGTATACGGGCCCTCTCGTCAGGAATCAACAAGCTAGCAAACTTAGCAAGTTTAGAGAATTTTGACTCATAGTCCTCGACGGACTTGCTCCCTTGCTTAAGTTTGGTAAACTCATCTTCCTTTCTCTATCTGATGACAGGTGGGAGGTACTGCTCCTGGGATGCTTCCTTAAACATTCCCCAAGTGATTTTGTCGTCTTGGCGCCGGGTGGCAAGATCCTGTTTCTTGATCTGCCATTAATCGTGTGCTCGTAATCGCAGTTGTATGACTGCACATGCCACCCTCTTGTTCACAGGTATTCCAGCAAATTCGAATAAGTCCTCCAACTTTGTGACCCAGTCCATCAACTTATCCGGCACGTTCCTGCCTTTGAACTTAGGAGTGTTCAACTTCGGAGTCTCAGCACCTTTAAAGATAGACTTCCTGACCGCCTGCGGAGGCTCATCAGCTTCTGCTAGGCCTGCTTATCGAGGCGCGGGTGCGGCTGCCACAGGTGTCGTGGTGGTTTTCAATGCACTGCTATTGGCGACCAAGGTTGTCACTATCTGAGTCAAAGAGTCTAACTGCTTCTGTTGTGCTATAGCTCGAGCATCTTACCGTTGCTACTGAGCCTCAAATCGATCATGTTAGGCATTGAATCATTCTTGTTGATTTTTAAATATGCCAATCAGCCTATCGATTTGGTCATCATTCACGCTCGCTGCGTGCGATGTCCCTTGGCTACCTGTTTTAGTCATCTTGCTGCAAAAGAGAGTGGCTTGCATTAGTCTCATAACGTATTATGGACTTATTGCATGGGATGATGGATTTTCATGATCTTCAAGATAGGAACATTTTATACTTTCGATTTACTTCTATAGATTCGCAAGAATTTTCGAAATCCGGGACTTTTGAAATCGCTTGAAAACTTATATCATTTTTAAAAATAATATTTGAAGAGGTCAAGGACGTAAAACCGTTCTCTGATATCACATGTCACGTCCCGATCCCGTAAGGGCCGATCGTCCTCGCTTAGTCCCTACGGAACCGATCAACCTCGCTTGGGCGCTATGCCGTACAAGTCTAAGTTGTGCTTGCACTAGGCATAGTACCTGCACAAGATACAAGTCAGATAAAAATAAACAAATATAAGCACAAAATGTAAATACAGAGAACCAAAGTTGAACACATTTGATAGGAATATAAAATACTTTCTTTATTGAATACTTGAAGATTGGATTACAAAGTACTTGCTTGGCTGAGTTACAAAATATGCCATATAAGGCTTACAACTCTTTTTACAAACCCAAAATTAGCCACAACGCCCATACATTATATCCTTTTAGTAGGACCAAAATCAAAATAACTTGCAAAAGAGGAGTTTGCACACAGGAAAGGAAAGCTAAGGAAGCAGCACGAGCACGGTCATGCTGGAAGGATGCGCTAACACTGGTTCAAAATGCTCGCCAAGCTCTCGCTACCAGAACCTGAATTTTTTTTCACAAACGTGGGTCAGTACTACAACATGTACTGGCGAGCGACCATGGCCAAACTCACCTAGAAATCCACACTAAGTAAGTATATGAAGCTAGCATTATTAGGTGATCTTTTTAGTTGTCTAGTTTCTTTAACAATTCATGAAAGAAAATATAAACAATAGATAGACTATGCATATAATAAATCGTACCCACGGTCGAGCGGTTATCCCTGCAACAGATACACAAGTTAGCAATAATTTGCATATATGTATATAACTCATGCATCTGTGTTGGCATCAAGTGTCAAGTGTGCATAGAAGATAACTTATCATGCGACCTAACTACATGATGGTCCATGGGAAATCCATTCTCTATAGACATTAATATCCCCTTTATCGCGAGGACTTCATTGCCTCAGGGTGTTCCTCTGATCCCCCCGGGGCGAATGATCCCCAGTGCCCCGAAAACCGTTCGTGGGATTATCCTTATGCATAAGTTGTCTAAAGACCGATGCATGGTATGCAGCTCTATCATATAAACTCTTACTATGCAGCAGTTAGACTATAAAAGAATATCTCTATCTCTTTACTTTATTTTTCTTGTAACCCATACGAGGTTTCTCTAAACATATCTTATGCAACATATGAGTAAGGAACAGATACACGTCTATTTGAGCAAGCATTTGCAACAGTTATATATATATAAAATCAAGCATGTAATATATCTCTTTTAGCTTATTTCGTTTAGTGTGGCATTATTTATATAGGAACAAGTAACTTGTGCATACTAGAGATTATTTTATTAAAGCGTATGGACTGAAGGATTTATCGAAGGGCCTAAGCCACTCACCGATTAAATTGAACGAGAGGATGGAGAAGCCTTATGCAACGGTCACTCTTTGGTTATGTGTCTTGAAATTGCAACAATACTTGGTTAGCATCCTTCGATCTCTTTCCCTTACGATTCAAAAAGAATGCGCAAGCGAGAATAGCAAATCATGAAAACCAAGTCATAAAAAGTAAGACAAAACACAAAGCAACACAAAACCAAGTAGCAAAACAACCAACGAAAACTCTTGGACTCATTTCAATAGAAGCCGTTCCATCAGTTAGAATGGTTTATTGCATTTCGTCCGTGTTGATTTGGCGATAAGGTTTCCCCGAGACTCGATTATCAACCGAGTCAAAGTAACAAGTGTTCCATAAGTATCCGTTAGGAGTGGGGCATTACAAAAACTACTAAAATAACTACCGTTGCCTGCACAAAATTTTGTTGCGCGTCAACTAGGTGTCCTAGCAACTTGACAACTAGTTTGTGCATGCAAGGTTGCCAACTTGAGTAAAAACTCCTTTAATATATGAAAATATATTAATTAATATTCTGGAATTTATTATTTAATTTTAGTTTTTAATAATAAAATAGCAACAAGCATCCAAACTAGGTTTAATATGGTTACCACATTGCCATGCCTTAGTTTCGTGTCATCTAAGAGTAGTTTTGCACATAAAATTAGAATTTCTCATGCATGGGGGTTTTATAATTTGTCATCTAACATTTTTATGGGTTCATACAAGATTTCTTACATGGAAAAAATAATACTAAATGGAAGTTATAAAACTTATGCGATTGCGATTATGTCATAGACTTATCTTGCGACACGAACCTTTTGGAGCCCCAAACGGACTCCAAACTTCATGAAACTTGAGGGGGCACTTGGGGGATTCAAGTAGAAGGAAATTCTTAAGTTTTTAGAGGTTTTCACCCATGTGGAGGGGGCTAAACAACAACGACAACAGCTTTGGCTGCTGTCGGGTTCCAATGGGGGCCGTTCCAATGGGGGGCGGCCCAATGTGGTCAGCCTTGGTCGACTTGTGGGGGCTTGTGGAGGAGTGGAAGGATGATGAAAGGAGGGAGGAAGGTGTGGAGCTACTGTATATGGCATGAGGAAGGAGGAGGAGTCGGCTAGGGGGCTGCCAAGAGTGGAGAAGTAGTTTAGGGTTAGGGTTTGTGAGGGGTTATATATATATATATATATATATATATATATATATATATATATATATATATATATATACATATATATATATATATATATATATATACATATATATATATATATATACATATATATATATATATATATACGGTTGGTTGTTGGGCCCATTTGGTTGGGTTTGTAATGGGCTTTAACCTTTGGTTCATACCTAGAGGGTCCGGTTTAGCCCTTAGTGAGGATTTGGGTTCACTTGGATCAAGTTGTTTGGGTCTTGGTTGGGTTTGAGTGCAAGTGCACAAGTAGGTTCACTTCTGGTGTCTCGAATATGACGTTTATTGTGCTATTGGTTTGTCATGCATGTGCGAGACTTTGAGTATGAAAAATATATATTGTTGAGTAGGGGATGAGTATGGGGTAGTGTATGTGTCCCATAGGAATTGGTTTGAGAGCCGAGTTGGGTGGTTGGGCTCGGTTGGGTTCAACTAGCCAAATAATGATAATTTTACCATATCAAAGGTTTGTGATGTTTGCCAATATTTTTGGAGCATGGGGGAGATCAAACTAATGCAACACCCATGTCCCAAGTGTAGTAGGTCCAGTCAAGATCATTAATATAAATTTTTTTGGAAGAAAAAAGGTTGTGCATTGCTCAAAATATCCAAGCCATGAAAAAGTGTAATATATATATATATATATATATATATATATATATATATATATATATATATATATATATATATATATATATATATATATATAAAGGAATTTAGAAATTAATTATTTAACCTATTTAATTAAATAAAATAATTAAATAATTATGAAATGCCAAATTACCCCTACTCCAAAATGAGGGGGCTTACAATTGAGCATGCTTGAGATATTTCCTGGAGAACCTTTAGACCCCTTTATATAATATACCAAGCGTCCATATATAGAAATCCAACATTATGTAGGCATATGAATCCAACATTATGTAGGCTTACCATATATATATTGAAAATCTATATATGGAATTCCAATATATATTCAAAGTCAAAGATATGGTCAAAGGTCAAAGATATGGTCAAAGGTCAAAGCCAAAGATTTTTTCCTTCAATATATACTGGGGATGCCATAATACCATAGATAGTCCAAAATTATATATTACTAATGACCTTTTATGTAGTTGGGTTGCATACTAATGACAACTATTATGCAAGTTTAATCAATCTGATGTAGGGACGAACTTATGACACTTATATTATGAATATCTAATCCTTGTGTTTGCATGTCGGATATGGGTAAGATATTACTATGCTACTGATAAGTTTATATTATATTTTACAGTGTTGATTATGAATTGTTAATAAACCTAGTCCCAGGTAGAAATATCGCAATTATAAAAATGTATGCTTCACACAAACACTGTGTTGGTTTATGTAAGTTGTGTTGATAAGCTCATCAGTACATTTCATAATGTGCTGACCCCCTCCTCCACATGTGCATGGAGTCGCTTGAGCAAGCGTTTAGTGAACTGATTTTTTTTTTGGAAGATGTATTATGTTGTTTATAAAGGGCATAATATATGGATCATTGTAAATCTTTTGTATCCATGAGTTGTAAGCCAAATTGGCATATCTTAGTTGGTCATTGGGAGGCTTGTATTCTGCTGCAATTACCAATAAAAAGATTATTTTCATATATTATGTTGTGACTTTAATTATATGCTTATTTTCGTCGCCATAACCTTGTTTTGAGATCAATTATCAATTGTGCACATCCATGCCTTGTACAAAATTAAAATTTTAGTCTTTTACAACACAACGTCCAGTGACAACTTTTTGATTCTGTGAAACCGGGACATGACATCTGGTAGGGGTAAAAATTCAAAAAATCCTAATTTTTAAGGATATTATTCAACAAGCAGGCCCTATGTGGGGTACATGGTCGTTCTAGGAGACTGTTTGGTTGCTTGAAAGTGTAAGAAAGTGTGTAAGTGACTTTTATCTGGTGAAAGTGAAATGCGTATGCTTTTGCGTTTCATGCTAGTTATTGTCTGCTGAAAGTCACTTTCAATAATTGGATAGGTAATATTTTGTAAGATGAAGGTGGTCAAATTCACACTTTCAATGTTTGGATGGCTATGAAAGATGTGATAAAATAAATTTATATTATAACAATAATAAAATTAATTAACTTAAGTATTAAGAATTTACTTTGTTTAATAATTATATAACCATTTAAATTAAGTTAATTATCTCAATTAACTTAAGTTAATTATTTAATCTTATTAATCATTTACTACTAATTCATTAATTAATTATTAAAACTAATTAATAATAAAAATAATAATTGTTTAACTAATACTATACTAATTATAATTTAAATTATAATTATTAATTAGTATTATTAAAAAAATATTTAACTAAATATTTAATTATTTATTGTAATTATATAACCAAATTATATTAACATAAATATTAGTTTAAGTATTAGTTTATAGCGAAATTGGTAATAATTTATTTTGAATTTTTTAAATTAATATTAACCATTGATATTATCCAATAAATTAATTAATTAATTGTAATATATTAAATAATATTACTTTTATATAATATAACCATCTTATTAAAAATATTTAATAGTAGCTAAATTTATAAAATAAGTACTTGTACTAATTATTTAATTTATTACTAAAAATTAATAGTTAATATTTTTATTTATGTTTTATTAAAAAATTAAATCTTAATTGTCACTTTCATCTACTTCTTCCATCCACTTTCACTCAAAAAATGGTGAAAGTGATGTTCTCTTTTTTTCATATAAGACTAGAGGGGGACAAGAACTAAAAAGTAATGATAACTATTTTTTTTTTCTCTTCCATCTTCAGCCAAACACTTAAAATGTAAAAATAACCTAAAATTCATCCATTTTCACACTTTCATACTCTACTTTCAAACAACCAAACAGTTCTAAGCACAATCGAAGAACAATTATCTCCCATGCCAGTATACTTCCCCCTAACGTTCCAACGTTATTATTATGTGGATGAATAATCGAAGCCGCTAATATAAAAGTGGTAGCCGCCAGTATAGAAGAGGTGGACGGACATGACACTCTCCCTGACGTAACAGGTTACCAAATGTCACATGGCACTTTGGGCAGACACGAGATCCATCCATGTCCACCCACTATCTAGATTTGTACTATTCAATTTCGGCTTTGCTTACAATTTTCTTTACAACCGCCACGTGGCCGACCTCCTCCATTGGTGGAGAGAGAGAGAAGAGGTGGGGCCGGGTGAGACCTATATAACGAGGGGGGGGGGGGGGGGGGGGGTGGTCGTAAGAAGGTTGTAAGCATTTGGTTATAAACTTAGGGTGCATTTGATTGTAAGGTAAAAAATAAATTAATTCCATTAAATTATTTTACTAGGAAAAATATTCCATGAAAATTTAAAATTTTCCATAGTGACGTTGTTTGATTGCAATTTTTTTCTTGTGGAAAATTAAATAATTTTTTATGAAAATTTTAATTTGAGCGTTTGATTGTCATTATTCTCCACATAAAATAGTTATTTTCATGAAAAATAATATTTTATTGTATAATTGCACCTTTTTCTGTAAAAAATTATCATTTTTATTGAAAAATTTATATTAAGCAACTTCTAATGAAGAATAAAAATAAGAAAGATACAAATGAACCTCAAATACAAGAAATATAACAAAAAAGAATTATCTAATACATCATATCTATAATTGAAATGCTAATAAAATCAACACAACATTAAAATACAAGTCATGTCGTATTGGTTCATGCATCAGACGTGTTTGGACACATTCCATATAAATCCCTGTCTGCAAGCTAAAGCAAGTTTGCTTCTTTGACAAATTAAGCCAAATTAAACGTCGTTTAGTTGGTAAATCCCTTATTACTAGCTAAATAAAGTTTTCTTCTGACAAATCACTCCTATATACAAACTTGAAAGAAAACATGTTTAATTTGGCTTAATTTGTTTTAGGGAATTTTTGACTTTCGTCTCATTTAATAATATAATTTTAGACTTACATTCAATTTTTTGTATTTATTAGACTTACATTCCACTTTTTTTCATGAAAAATATTTGACGATAATTTTTCGTAACAAAATAAAAAAAAATCGTGACAAAAAGTGGAATATAAATCTAATAAATATAAAAAGTGAGATGTAAGTCTAAAATTATATTATTAAGTGGGACGAAAGTCAAAAAAATTTCTTTATTTTAGCTACAGGAGGTCCCTGACTACTAGCTAAAGCAAGTTTGCTTCTCGATAGTCCCATATTTTCCTTCTATGAGAGAGAGAGAGAGAGAGAGAGAGAGAGAGAGATCGATCTACAGGAGAAGTATAAAGAAAGGCAAATTCTATAGGCACTCCACATTTTACTTAGAACAATCTATTACTTCAGGAGAGCGGGTGAACCAGGTACTTGAAGATATGTTGCGTCTCTGTGCAATCGATTCAAAGTCAAGTTGGGACGTCTACCTACCGTTGGCCGAATTTGTATATAACAACAGTTATCAGTCCAGCATCCAAATGGCTCTGTACGAGGCTCTGTATAGGCAAAAATGTAGGTCACCGATCTGCTGGATGAAGTTAGGGAGCGACAAATCCTTGGAACGGAACTAGTTGAACAAACAGTCCAAAATGTTCGGTTGATCTTAGAGCAACTAAAAGTAGCACAAAGCCGACAGAAGAGCTATGCCGACATTCGTCGTTGACCCCTTGAGTTCTTCGAAGGTGACCATGTGTTTTTAAAGGTCTCGCCCATGCTGTAACGACCCGTTCCGCTCAAGCGGACTGCTGATTCAAACAGCGAAAGTGCAACGTCCCGACCCGATTTGCTCAGCGAGAATACTCGTTTAAGGCAAAAAGGATTTCCCGACTTGGCCCTTCAGGAGTTCCGGCTTAGGCTTTCTGTCACGACCCGCACCCAGAAAATCGAGCATGAGTCGTGGGTACGTCCAGCCTACGCCACAGAATCGGCTGTAGAACGTTGTCTAGGTCACAACTATCTATATCTCACAATAAACTGTCAAGATAACCTCTCCAAAAGGAGGAAAATATTACAATATATACATAAACTCAATCACAATAACTAGGGAAAGAGTAAAAGTACGATAATATATCAACAAAAGAAACAAAGAACCAAAGCGAGCAAGTACAATATCCAAAATATACAGTCCAAGTCTAAGAGTCTACAATATCTCACAGTAGCAAAATAAATAAACAAACCCAGTAAAACCCACCTAGCTATACTAGGGCGCTAGCGGCGTCTCCTCAGCTGGGACGGGCTCCTCCTCTAACTCAGGGTCGCAACAATCATCGACACCTGGCCCGTAGTAAGTCAGACAAAAGTCCTCAGGATCCTCTGGAAAAATATATCCAGTCAAGATTGGAGCGAAGTACATAACTCTGAAAGCAACTCCAAATACATGGTAAGGTGTATATGACTAGCAATAGAAAAGAATACAAGATGCACAGGAAAGTAAATACATGGTAGAACTGATAAAATAACTGTAATATAAAACTGGGGAAGAATACAAGTAGTAGAGAAGTAACTGCATGTGGGAAAATATGAATACTAGCTAAGTGCCTTGAGCACAAGTTCGTTATGTGATTGGCTTGGGTTGCACATAATTTATTCAACGATAACTCCGTTATGCGTGAGTTGCATAACCGACATACACATGAATACTGTTTGGATTTGATCACATAACCAACTTCTACTCCCCTCCCCCACTAATACTCTTGGATCCAACCACGACACGCTACGTACATGATAAATAACTCGCGCACATGAAAGCGAGAGCACACGAAGCACATAAACCATATGAGAATCAATACCCGAAGCACATGATAAAATACACGTGATAGAGTACCCGCTGAACACGGTAAGGGGGATAACATCTCATGACGGGATCCAACTAGTACCAGCTCGTGAACAATGTGTCAGAATCAAGTATTAACAATTCTAGAACAGGTGATATATACACTATCATGAAATGGAAACAATCAGAGGTAGGTACTCGTCTGACGTCTTGAGCAACTGGTGATGATCGAGATCCGGACTGGAGTCGCAAAGACCTATTAGGAAAAGTAAGGTTAAACGGGGTTCTAAAGAGTTAAACAGATATAAAATAACTAAAAACAAGCTTCTAGGGTTGTTCTAGGTCAAACGGATCAAACCGGTAAAATCTGGGTCAAAAGTCAAACCGGGGTCCAAAAAGTCAACTATAGGCCGGAACTAGGTCAAAGGTTGACCTTGGCGGTCAATTGGGGCAATTACGGTCAACTCTAGGTCAAACTAGGGTGCCCCTAAAATTCTAGGTCAAAACTAGCTCATTAAGCTAGTAAACCTTCAAACTCGCCTCTTTGAGATATCGGGATATCCTCGGTATCCGATATCTCAACATACGCTATATACCACGCATATACCCTCTAATATATATCCTAACACGTGTATATATATATATATTATATATATATATATATACATATATATATACATATAAAATCAACTCTAACCCCATTCCTAGTCAAAAATCCAATACCTCGTCCCGATATCCAATACCTTGAGTATCTTGATATCTCAAGGTATTGAGATACCTTACCTTACCCTTCTCAACTCACTAACTAACTAGCTAGCTATATATATATATATATATATATATATATATATATATATATATATATATCCTTATACACATACCTATATACATATACTTATATATCTATATCTATATATATATATATATATCCTTATACACATACCTATATATATATATATATATATATATATATATATATATATATATATATATATATGCTCACTACTAGCTCACTCACTCACTCACTCACTCACTCACCTTATCACTCACTCATTCAAACACACATCCATATATATATATATATATATATATATATATATATATATATATATATATATATACACACACACACATCCATATATATATATATATATAAACACACAACCACACAAACACACACACAACCACACTCAAACACACACACAACCACCAACACCTATACGCACACTCACCCACACACACACACATATATATATATAGATATATTAATATATATATATATATATATATATATATATATATAACTCGAAAACTCTAACACACACTCCCCAAGGCTAAACTAACCCGCGCACAAGCCCGAAACCTAGAAACTAAGTCGAAATGGCCATTTGGTCATTTCGACGAACACGTGGAGTGCGGTTTGCGAAACCTCGCGAAACGCATGCCAAATCTAATCGAAATCGACCCAAAATTTATCTACAAGTTCTAATCGATGTCTAGAACCTCACAAAAATGCTAACTCTCTGATTCTAGGTCCATGACAAAATTCTATATGCACGTGGAACCCACGTCGAAGGAAAAACTCCCAAATCGTCTGAAACGCCCAAAACTCTGCGATACGATCTCACGTGTCCGAACGGGGACACGTATCTACCCTCAAGACACCCAAGCACGTCTACCAGGTCTGTCTAACCTAGGGCAACACCCAAAATGGGCCAATCTCGGATTTCACCCAAAATTGACACAAAACCCTATGTCAAAGTCTCCAAACTTATCCAAACAAGTTCTAATTTCCTCCCATGGGTAGCCCTAAGGTCTAGGAAGGTTCTAAACTACTAATTACACTATATTAGAGTAATCACTAAGAGTAAAGTTAGGATTTACCTCTTGGGAGTTGAAATCACAAGGCCAAAGTCTCCAAAATCTCTAGAATTTACCACACCAAGCCTCCAAGCCAAGCTTCTACACGAAATCTAGGCTCTACACACCTAGGTTAGAGGAAAATGAAAGGTTAGGATTTGCATTAAAGAGAAAAGTAAATGAAGGAAGAGAGGGAAGGTGAAGAAACTTACTTGAAAATGGAAGAAGTAAAGGAAGGAAGGAAGGAAGTAAGGAAAGAGAATGGAGAGTGGAAAAATGAAGAAGAAGGAAATGGAAAGGAAGGGAGGGGGGGGGGGGGGGGGGGGGGGGGGGGGGGGGGGGGGGGGGGGGGGGGGGGGCATGTAGAAAATATAGGGTTAGGGTTTGGGAGCCTAACACAAAGACCATAATACCCTCAAATTAAGTCATCCAAACTAGGGTTTTAGGTTTAGGGTTTCTTAAACCAATCTAACTAATCCAAAATAACCCAGCTAGATAATTAAAAATAAAATAACTATTCTACACCAATAAATAAGTCTAACAAGGGTGTTGATTGGGTCTGACATTGATCCAATAGGGTCTGACACGGGTCCAAACTAGCCAAAACCCTAAAATAAGCAATAAAAATAAATACACCCAACTAATTAAATATAAATACAAATATTTATGATCAATACACAATTTACCAAATTAAAATAAAAAGAAAATCCTATTTTTAGAATTGGGTAGTGACACTTTCAGAGGCTCGCTCAGAGTATCGTTCGACCGAGGCGAATCATCGCTAAGGTGGGTGGCTACGATGAACTTGTCTTTGCTTAGCCATCACACTTAAAATATGGATGATACATGTTAGTCGCTAGGTGAATCACCCCCTGCATGCTAATAAGAATATAACGCACCTAGCTAAGGGAATAATCCAAACTTGTATTGCTTGTGTTAGAACATGGAAATAAAACTTTGTTTATATTGGACGCATGCTGTGAAGTGGCGTCGTAGAGTTCTTGCCGCATGAACTCGTGCCGCATGAAGTAGCATCGTCGCTAAACAACAAGTTCATCATGGAAAAGCTCCAAAAAATTCAAAAAATTGTTTTCTTCACAAAATCTTTATTTTTACTCCAAATCAAGTGAACAAAAAGCCAAAACGCCTGAAATGGAATGATCTATCAGCTAGAAAAATCAATTTTCTAAAATACCATATTTTAATAGATCAAAACCAAGAAAAACTCATGAAAATCCTATGTTAGAAATGTAGATCTACTCAAATTCCTCCATCAAAATCGAAAACTCCAAGTGCTAAATATGCTTAGAAACTCGTGGCACATATATTAGAATAATAATATACAAGCAAAATCAAAGAAATAAAAATGTCATGTTTCTTCATTCTCATGCAAGATGTACTTGCCTAAATGAAGAAGAAAGAGAAAGAAAGTGAAGAATGAGGGAAGAGAGAGAGATGATGGCTTATATAGCTAGGACTTGAGGTTTAGACCATGGGTTCAAACCATGACCAAACACAATCACACTAATAAACCATGAACCAAAGAATAAATCTAGTCTCCATGCAATCTAATTATCATACAAGCAAGAAATAATATGTTCCATATACGTATATCAGGAACGAGGAGTGACAAGACTGGAAGGATGGAGGAGAAGAAGAAGTAGTAGGAGCTCTCTCAAAAAAAGTGGAGAGAGAGAGAGAGAGAGAGAGAGAGAGAGAGAGAGAGGACCCTTGCCACCCATCCGTGAGAAACTGATGTGAATAGTGACAAAAAAAAATTTGAAAACAACTTTTTCATTCTTTCTGAAACTGACGTTTAAAAGGTGATTTTAGAAAAACAAATTGGGAAATTTTTTTCAGAGAAGCAAACAACAAACACAGTTTTCAATGGTTTTTAAGTTTAAAAGCAGAAAACTACTTTTAAACTTGTAACCAAACAGGCCCTAAATATCGGATAGGGGCAAAGGTTAGGGCTCAAGCTTACTGCAGACATTGTTGGTTCTTAAAAAACATTGTTGGTTCTTAAAAAAAAGTTGGCCTGGGAACAGACAGTTAGATGGGCTTATGAGGGTAAAATGGTCATTTGAATCATATAAGCCCAATACAGGCTAGAAAGTAGAAACGTCCTTGAAGACTATCTCTGTCGAGCAAAAAAGTCCAAATGAAGCTTCCGTCTACGCCATTGAGTGCACATCTGCTTCTATGCTACGCACGTCCTGCTTCCATTTCTGCGTTGTTGTGTGAGTCTTGCTTCCAGTTCCGTGTCCCTGAGCGTTGTTGGTTCCGCGACGCTGAGCGTCGTTGCTGCTTCCGCACCATTGAGCACTTATCCGACTGAGCGGTTATTGAGACCCTATGTTCTTAGTAGGAGTCCAGGGTGTGACACCCACGTTCTTAATGGGTTGTTGTCACCATTTATAGATCATCATAGGATGAATTTCCATGACTAAAGAAGGAGAACATGGGTAGTTCCCTCCCTACTAGCAGTTTATTCGCTGCTTAGCCCCATGGAGCCTGTGACATAGCTCCGGAAAAGACTGTAAAACCGTCCATTAAACTGTCCCATAGGACTTTTCTTCTATAAATAGACCGTGATGCTGTTTAATGATACCTTTTTCACTTATTCTTCACTCTACCCATGCAAAGGAGAATCCCCTAAGGTTGTTCTTTGAGTCATTGGTCTTCTTCTAGGGTTTTCTTCCCAAGAACTTCACTCCACGCATACAAAGGGGAGACCCCCAAGGCCATTCGTTGAGTTATAGTTTTTCCGCTGCAACAAGGGATCAGTCTCAAACGACCCCGATCTCTCCCAAGCCATGTTGGCTAGCTTTCCCGCAGAAGCCGCATAAAAGAATGCTCACCGTTCATAACTCGACAACAAGCTTTCGACGTCTTGGATTTCCTAAGCATCTGAGAAGAACTCATCGCCATTAAGAGGAAGCCCCAATCTTGGATTTGGATCGTCGATGGAACAAAGTGATCGCTAATCAGACTTCCATCCTTGTACTTCTCTAGAACTATGTAAAAGTTGTATATTTTCTTTGTAAGCTCTTGTTGAAGAGTTGTAACAAGTTTTCTACAATCAATACAAAAACTTCTCCTTCGCATATTTTTTATCGGAAAATAGGTATACTTGCTAGATGTTTTAGCTTAATTCATGTCTTGCGTATTAGATTGATGGCACAGTGCTCTCAGGAAACTGGCATGCTTAAGAAATTCACCTCATTTCTTTTTTACTACATATTCTCAGGTTGATTTCTTAGACCATGATGAAACTTCCAGAAGTATAGACATTACAAGCCATCAATATCATAATAGTTCAATAGTGGGTATATAATAATTTTAATGCCTGAGTATTTGCCTTGCCATGATTTTGAGTGGCTGGTGCTGTGGTACACAATGAAAGTCATGAATTCTGTCACATATTTTCCATTTTGTATGCTCCAGATCATATATCAGCATTTTACTTGTTATGTACTTACTTTGACCTAACTGTCTCTCTCAGTCCTGGTATATGCTTTCAAAGACGTTGGCTGAGGAAGCTGCTTGGCAATTTTCAAAGGACAATGGAATAGATATTGTTACAATAAACCCAGCGATGGTGATAGGTCCTCTTCTACAGCCAACTCTCAACACAAGCGCTGCTGCAATTGCGAACTTAATAAATGGTATGTGGCTGCTTGTGAAATCCGTCTGATCTTCTTGATGTCTAAGAATTAATGCTAAGCCCGACCAATTTTTTTTTTATGATAATTGTTTGATACGCTTCTCAAATCACTGTAGATACTCCATGTTCTTGTACATTGCATCCCTCAGAAATTGCATAGTAATATAACTAAGAAGTTGACCTCTTAGTAGAAATTAAACTTCATATAATTTGTAATTACAACTAATGCCTATGTGAAGTTTTAATCTTAATTTTTGTATCTGAAAATGGCATATAGGTCTCTAGTTAGTGAGTGTAGCAGAACCCAACTTAGAGATATTTTTCAAAATTGGTTTTTTCTACAGCTTCTGATAATTTGGTTAATCTTGTACCTCATAGTTACCTCTGTGGAGATAAATTTTCCGCATTACAAGTTTACAACTTGACCTCGTAAAAGACACTCAATTTCATATAATCTGTAATTACGAGTTTAAAAAGTCCTAAAAGATTTACTTTCAAATCAGGCGCTTAGTATCAGCAATAAACCTGAAGAAGTTCAAGATAAGACTGCTGATATAAAAAAAAAAAAATTGTGCTAACCTGTATATGTTATCTTTCTTTCTTTTTCAAAATGGTAAATTGACTAATATTAATTTCTGTTGCATCCATTTGATATTTGCTAGGAGCATCAACTTATACAAATACATCACTCGGATGGATACATGTCCAAGACGTTGCTAAGGCTCATATCCTAGCATATGAGGTTCCCACAGCAAGTGGAAGATATTGTTTAGTTGAAAGGGTTGCTCACTATTCAGAGATCGTGAAGATTATACATGAACTATATCCTGCTCTTAAGCTCCCCCAAAAGTAAGTCATAGTTTTCTTCTTATCAGTTGTTATGGATAATATGTTACTGGAAGTGATTCTGTTAAAATGGTAATTTCTACTCATTTTACTTCTTGGTCATCGTAGAACTTGCTATTTGGTTCTTCCGTTTTTTTTTTTCTAAACTGGAGTTACTATTCTCTTTGTTTCTCAATTACTGGCCGGCATGCTGATTTTCTCAATCATCATTACACGGGTTAAAATTAGTAGGATGAAAACAAATTGTATGAAATGTAACTTCGACCAAAAGTGAAAAAGGAAAATGAGGGAGGAGTTCATATTGATGGACAAAAGACACCTATGGTTTGAACATGTGCAACATATACCAAAGATGTACCATTACGAGTGATTTAAATATTAGTTAAGTGAGTGCCCAAACTATGAACATGCATGTATTCTAAAAAAGGAAGTTAGGGATAGGCCTAAACGGACTTGCATTGAGGCTATAAAGAAGGATATTGTAGAAGATAGCTAGTGTTGCATTGAGTTTGTTCTTCATTGTATGACCTAAGTGTCATTTTTCTCTTACTTTCTTTTGTCACATAGGATAAGCTCAAGGATGGATATGTCCCCCTTGTCAACAAATATGTACTCTCTATTCAATGAAATTAAGTCCATTAGGTTAAGCCAACTTCTTAACATAGTATCACGGTAAGTCCTTCCTTAGGATAGCTCTTTTCTAAATTCCTCTTCTTCTTTTTTCAAATTTTTCCCCAAACTCTCTCCCTAACTTAGCCTGCCATCTCCACCGCCAACTCTGGCCAAACTCCTACCAAATTCCTAACCTAATTCTACACTAACCCGACAG
Organism: Iris macrosiphon; assembly: GCA_036927795.1. Classification (NCBI taxonomy): domain Eukaryota; kingdom Viridiplantae; phylum Streptophyta; class Magnoliopsida; order Asparagales; family Iridaceae; genus Iris; species Iris macrosiphon. The sequence goes on along the minus strand of JAYESA010000020.1, from coordinate 35,954,118 downwards.
CACTCATTTAGCCTAGCCTATACCAGAACCCTAACCTTAATCTCATCACTTCCTTCGCCATCCCGAGCAGGCACCAAAGCTAGATCTATACTTTCAGTTGTCAGCTCTTTCTTCTTTGCATCCTGCCACTAGCCCTCGCCATCAACCCCCCTCTCCGCGCGCACGTTAGTCCCCAGCCATGTCCGATGTCGTTGTCGCTCAAGTTAGATCCTACTATTGTTCTAGCCTTCGACACCTTGCCGAGATCCATAAGGTCCTCTGGTTGTCACGTCTTGCTCGAGGTCACCCCCGATGTCACTAGTGACCCACTGGATCTCCTCACGGACCTCTAACGATGAACGAATCTAAATACACTGGAGTCACTACTCCCTCGCCATCGCATGTACGTCATCGTTGCCAACCGTGGCTTCCCAAACGAAAATCTAGCATAAGACGAAGACAAATCCCTATAGCCTATGTCTTTGGTGTTTGGATCTTGCTGGTTAGAGTTCCCCCGATTGGTGAATTTTTTGGTGTTTTCCTGGTTGGTGAATTTTTGGTGTTCCCTATTTGGTGAATTTTTTGGTGTTCCATGTTTGGAGCTACATCCAAATTAATTGTAGCACATAGTTCTTAACTCTGGCAAATTTCTGGATCATAGTAGGGATGAACATTCTGTTTATTCGGTTCCAACCGAACCAAATTATCAAAAACCGAATAAACTGAATTTACAAAATCAAAAATCAAAACCGAACCAAATTAAGTAAAAACCGAACCTAAACCGAACCGAAATAATCGGTTCAATTTTCGGTTTATTCGGTTTACGTGGGCCTTTTTGTCAATGGACCACAGTCCAAACTAAGGCTTACGGGCTCTCAAAAGAAATTGTTTTGGCTGAACACCAACTCATCTTTAGCCTAAATGCCAAGAGACAATTTACTTTCAACAAAAGCGAGCTACGAAAGGTCCCAATTTATAACCTCTTTGAAGCCAACTTATTTTTTCCCAAACGATGTGGGACTAAATGAGCTTTCTTTGTTCAAGAAAAATTCTTTTAGCTGAACAACACACTTCCATCTCTAGCCTAAAGGCCAAATCCAATATACATTCAATGGTAGCTCAAGGTATGGGTGAGGTAGGTCCCTTTATAACCTCTTTGAAGCCAACTTATTTTTTTCCAAACGATGTGGGACTAAATGAGCTTTCTCTGCTCAAATTGGGTTTGGGGTGGTGCCATGGTTATGCTCAATACTCAGTATCACTGTTGCTTAGACATGGCCGACATTGTGAACAAACAATAGCATGCAAAACTCTTGCAAAGGAAGGAATCTCAACATGCATGGGCAATAAGAAAATTTAGTGTATATATATATATATATATATATAAACTAAATTGTCTTATTCGGTTTTCAGTTTGGAATCAAAACCGAAACCCAAAACCGAAATCGAATAAGAATATTTTTAAAACCGAAATCGAACCAATTTTTTTCTAAACCGAACCGAATCTCTTATTCGGTTCGGTTCGGTTCGGTTCGGTTTTCGGTCCAAAACCTAATAATGCTCACCCCTAGATCAGACAACTACTTGTGCGATCTTCCTCAGCTCGCACATAGTTCTTAACACTGGTGACTTTCTAGATCAGACAACTACTTGTGCGATCTTCCTCGGCTCGTACATAGTTCTTAACGATGGCGAGTTTCTCAATCAGACAAATACTTGTGCGTTCTTTCTCATCTTGTGATATTTTTAGCAACTTTGTTGTGTTGTAGTGGTGGGAAGCTTAGTTTGATGTTGTGTTAGCCCAAACTTTGGTGTTTGTTGTTTGGCACGGGACTTGGTGTTAGCAATTTGGTACTTTGGTTGTTCATCTGATTGTGCAATTCTTTTTTGATACCAAACTTCTTCATGATGATGGATATATCTTTGGAGATTTTTCTTAGTGATGTTGATTTCTTCGGATATTTTTGGAGATTCTCGATGCGGTAATGGTTGTTTAGTGCCGATATTTCTTTGTGCTTGGGACGGGCACAATTCTTATCTTTGATACTTCTTCGACGACATTCTTCCACGACTTGTGGATTTCTTGGTTACTCTTCTACTTAGTTGATTAACGCTTGGATATTGCACACTTACTTCTCCGTTTTTCTTCTCTCTTGGACTAAGTCAGAGACACCTGTCTACATCAGATTTCTCGGACTGGTTTACGACTTTTGTCTACTATTTTGGCTATTATTTGGTGATTTATGATTTGATTGGGACTTCGGCGTCTTCTTCTACATTGGGGGGTTTCACTTCTACTCTGTCACCCACTATTTCGTACTAACCGAGGGTGCTCTCGTTACTTCTTCACCTATTGCTCGTTCCACATATGATGAGCTGCATAGTTTACGAGACGAGTTCATGAGTTTACATCGTCTTATTTCTTGATTATCCTGATGTGTCTTATGCTTCGACTACAGGTATATCTTGCTTGACTCATAGTTCATCTTTGATTGTTGATTCTGGTTATATCAGTCATATCACGTCTCGGTATGTCAGATTTACATCTAGTACACTTACCCAAGTTTTCACGGTAGCTAATGGGAAGACCATCCCGGTTCGCGGATTTTGGACAATGCCTATTACAACTACACTTCATCTTCGTTCTATGCTTTATGTTCCTGGATCACAATTTAATCTTTTGTCTGTTAGTTGACTTCGAGATAATAATTGCTCCATCACCTTCACTCCTTCATTTGTGATTCAGGATCTTCAGACGTCGCATTTATTGGCAGAGGTCGAGAGGTCAATCAATTATATCTCTTGGATTTTCCACCACCTATTATTGCATATGTTTCTTTTGTCGATTGGCATCGACAACTTGGGCATGCTCCCTTATTTATTCTTCGGCAAGTATTTCCTGATTTTTCTTTTTCAAAGTTCTCTTATGAGACATGCATTTTTGGAAAACAACATCGATGTACATTCTCGCCTGCCTTTTCTACAACTGATGCTCCGTTCTCTCTCGTACACTATAATATTTAGGGTCGTATAAATCGAGAAGTCTATTTGGGTTTCATTATTTTGCCATATTTATTGATGATCATTCTCGTATGACTTCTTCCTGATCGCTAAATTTTATTGCTCAACCTCATACACATATTTCTACAATGATTAAAATTGTTCGCACCTCTTATGAATACATTAGCAAGGATTTTCAGGATACTTTTGCTTCTCATGACATCATTAATTAGACCTCATGCCCATACACTCTGCAACAAAATGTGTTGTATAACGTTAAAAATGTCACTTTCTTAAGGTTGCGTGCACATAACTTATTCAGATGAATGTTTCCAAGGTTTATTGAAACTTTTTTGTTACTATTGTTTGTCATAATATTAATCATATGCCTACTGCGAGTTTGGATCAGAAGTCGCCTTTTCTCATCCTTTTTTCTACAAAGAAACATTCTCGGTGAGCTCCACGTGCTGCTAAGTTTGTCTTTTTGGGATATTCTACTACTCAAAAGGATTCTGTATGTTGTACTTCTTTCGATTGCAAGTTTGTTATTTCAATTGATGTTACCTTTAGAATCAACCTCCACCCACTACTCCAACACCACCGCCATAACCTCTATGTCTACTCGTTCCCATCAATGGACCATCTGCCCTAACTCCGTCTCTAGTCCGCCTACTTTCTCCACCACACCACCACTACCGCTAGAATCTCCACGTTCATTTGTTCCCGTTGATGGACCATATGTTCCTACCACCTACTTCCTCCACTGCACCACTGGTCCACTACCACCTTCTACTCGTGGCCATAGACAATAGTCTCGCTAGAACCCATACTGATTTGTACCTAATATGTATGATCTTTCCATTGCTCTTTTTAAGAAGCAACGTAATTGCACTATGTATAATATTGGTAAAAAAAAAACTTATAATCGTCTAGCTCCATCAGTGCACAAGTTTTTTGTTTTTTTTCTGTTTCCACACCCTCCTTTGTCCAAGAGGAACTTCAACATCTGGGTGGGTTGGCGAGTTGCCATAGACGAAGAGATACAGGCCCTTTGGTCTAATGGTACTTGGAATTTAGTCCCTTTTCCACCTAGTAATTCTTGTATTATATGTAGGTGAGTGTTTACAATAAAGGATAATCCATATGGTTTTGTTGAGCGCTTGAAGGCGCATCTTATTGCATTACTCAACATTATGAGATTGATTATGAGAAGATCTTTCCCTCTGATGCTAAATTTAATATATTCGTATGTTGATTTCTCTTGTGATACATCATGGATAGCCCTTACATCAGTTGGATATTAAGAATTTCTTAATTGTGATTTGACTGAGACTGTTTATATACAACAACATACTAGTTATGAGATTGTGGGAGAATCTCTTGTGTGTCATTTACACAAGTTTATTTATGCCTCAAATGGTCTCCTTGTGCTTGGTTTAACAAATTTAGTCAGGTAGTTCAGACGATTGGATTTACTTGATGACTGCCGACGTCTTTTTATTTACCCATTGTCGGCAGCATGTGACATTGATTCTCTTGGTTTATGTTGATGAAATTCTTATTACCGGTAATGATACTACTGGGATTTCTATGACTAAAGAGCAATTGTCCTCTCATTTTCATACCAAGGATTTGAGTCTTCATTATTTTTTGGAGATTGAGGTTCCTAGATATAATGATTCCCTAGTTTTATCTCACCAGAAGTATTATAGGGATCTTCTGCATGAAACTGACTATTTAGGGTATAAGCCAGATGATACTCATGTAGATGCAAACTTGAAGCTTTTTTCACTTGGTTCTGCATCGAACTATTTGCTACTGAATCCTGATTAGTATTGGAGTCTTATGGAAAAGCTGATATATTATACTGCCACTCGTCCAAACATTTTATTTGTTGTGAGTATTGTGAGCCATTATATATGCATTCTTCTAGGGCATCTCATCTTTAGGTTGTTGAGCTTGTTCTCTCCTAGCCAGGGCCTTGTTTATTGGTTATCATCTTTTTTCTCATTGACCGCTTACTCAGATGTTGATTATGCGGTTTTGTAGACGATCATTGTTCGACAAGTGGTTTGTGTACTTATTTGGTGGCGAACTTGTTACTCAACGGAGTAAGAAAGAGACAATTGTTGCCCGCTCCTCTGTTGGAGCTGAGCATCACTCGGTGACACATACAATTTCAGAGCATACATGACTGAAAAACTTACTTATAGATCTTGGTGTTGCTCCATTCTCCTGTTATTCTCTACTGTTGATAACCAGACAACTATTCATGTTGCTGAAAATCTGATTTTTCATGAGCACACCACTACAACAAGAATGGCCTTTAGCTACAGTCGAAAGTGTTGCATTAGAGGTTTATTAATACGATTCACCTATAGCAATGGTTAGGAAAAGTCTAGTCCATTATGTGGTATTAGGCCATGACTACACTTGTGATAGTAGCTACCGATGTAAGCTAACATAACATTTTCTGGCGTAACCAAACACTTTTTATGCCAACTCTTAACATCATCCCCACAAGTGGCAAAAATAAATTTATAATCCTTTTCAAACACTTGAAAGACTTGCCAAAAGTACTTTATAGCTACACTTTCAAGTATTGTAATTGTAGTGGTGGAATTAGTTAATGGATTTATTGTAATTGTTGCCAGAGATCTTTATAACTACACTTTTTGGTGTATTTATTAATTGCATTATCAGAAAGGGTAATCAATAAGGGTCAAATTTTTAACTGATTAAGCAAACCATCAGGATAAAATTCTTATATATATATATATATATATATATATAACAAATATTAAATATTACACAATAATTTTGGATAGCAATAGGCATCCAAATAACATACGTTTCTAAACAAACATCTCGTAAATACGTATACAAATACATCAAGATACAAATCTATCTTAAGCTGAGAAAACACCACGAAAATATTTAGTAGCCTCATCAACTAAGGAGATTGGCGAAGGGGCGTCACCAAGGTCAACAATAGTGCTTCGACCGGGTACATCAACATCAAGGAGCCTACAAAAAAGTGAAAAAGAATTACAAATTGTATATTAATCATAAGAATTTGAAAGAACAATTATAAGGTACTTCTCCATCAATAGGTACATAAGGACTTGGAGTCTTACCATTGCTATTACCTTCTCTCATAAGAACATGCGGTATTGATAAGTATTATCTGATGAGCATCATTCTTATAAATCATTTTAGCTTGGATTTCTTCTCTAGCTTTCCAACAAACATATGCAGATCTTATTATCTTAGCTTTCTTCTCTAGCTTCCCAACAAATGAGAAGTTAAATTTTGGTATAAGCCATGAAAGTCTCACCACCATCGCCTTGCCCAATATGACGGGGAGCAAAGTTGGGACCGTAAGTCGAAAGAACAAAAACTACGGTAGTAGGTCCACCATCCACCTACTTGATCAGGGTCAGTCCTGTGATTTCTTTCGTGAGGTTGGGAAGCATGGCGAATGCAACAGGTTTTTATAGGAGATGGATGGTGTTCTTGGTTTCTATATTGAGGAGGATAGAGGAGGAGGGAATAAAAAAATAAAAACCATTTTGACGGGGATTGAACTAGTGGAGTGTAGATTAGGTCTCCATGAGATGAAATCTTTCTTGATCTTTGAATTGGAAATTAAAGAGGTAAAGGGCCGTTAACAAAATGGCTCTGGAAGAACTTCCGCTATACACTTACTGTGTAACCGTTGCTATAACTACTTTAAGATATACTTGGCAAAACATGTTTGTCTAAAATACGTAGCTCAAGAGCATCTATGTATATTGAGATTGATTGTCACTTCATTCGGAAGAACGGTTCAATACCAACATGTTTCTGCTACGTCATAGATTGTCGATATCCTCACTAAAGCTTTGTCTCGACCTCTTTATTTCAGTTTGTGTCCAAGCTTGGAGCTCTCTAAATCTATGCTTCATCTTGTGGGGAGCGTACAAGATAGCTAGTGTTGTATCGAGTTTGTTCTTTATTTTATGGCCTAAGTGACCATTTTGCTCTTACTTTTAGTCCCACGAGGATAGGCTCAAGGAGGGATGTGTTCCCCCTAATCTATACCTACACGCTATTCCTAATGAAATTAAGTCCTTTAGGTTAGGGTCGGCCCAGGGACAAGCCTAACAAGCCCGCTGGCTCGGGCAATCCCTCTTATTAGGGCAAACCCCCCACCCCAGGCCCCAGGCCCAACACTCTCTCTCTCTCTCTCTCTCTCTCTCTCTCTCTCTTGTTGGATGCTGCCTTAGTCTGCTCCGGAAGTTAAAATCCCTATTCCAATAATTCAACAAAAGCCTCAAATTACCAGAGACTCTTCTCAGTTTGGGCCTCATATTTCTCCTATATACCATGTTCGTATGGTGGCGCGATGTTCTACGTGAATCCACGTTGGAAGGACATCATACAAAAGCTGTACAATTAGGACTTCGATATGGTTTTATTCTGTTTATAGTCTCGGAGGTTATGTTCTTTTTTGCTTTTTTTGGCTCTCACGCCACGGTCGCCACTCCATCTCCTCCCTCTCGTCTATGTTACGTCGCCAACTCTCCTATTTTATTTGGGTTTTGTTTCTCAATTTTTATGTTGATTCTTGTTCTTGTTTTTAATTTTGTTCGGAACGAAAATGAACAATGTTTCAGAACGGAACTTTGATGTTGCATTATAGATGTTGCTAAATTAGGTATCCCCAATTCGACCATGTCTACCTCTAGAGCGTAATCATCAATGAACACTCTCAAGCAATGAATTAATTTGATGAAAGAGGATACTCTTTATGTTTCATATTGATCATTTTGAATTTATTATATCCCAGAATGAAGACACCTCGGTCAAGGATGAGCAAGCTAATGTTTCATATTGATCATTTTAATTTCATATGGTTTTTCAATAAGGGGGTCAAGGGACAACCATAATTAGCTCCGGCTAGCGTAACCCAACACCCTGGGCCGGCCCTGCATTAGGTTGTGTCAACTTTTCAACATATATGATTATGTTTTTTGATATTGTTTCGGAGGATATGACCCTTAACAAAGCTGAAAAGATTCAAATAGTACACCCAAAAGTCTGTGATAAAGGTGTTGTAGTTGACCCTAAACTAACCAAAAAAAAATCCTGTATTGCAAAGGGATGCACTTTGTTTAAACTGTCTACTAACTGTTGTTCTTCCAGAGCGAAAGTAGAACAATTCTCCCTAAACTTATGTGCCTGTATTTTGGCTGGCAGGTGTGCTGATGATAAGCCCTTTGAACCAACATACCAAGTATCGAAGGAGAAGGCACAAGATCTGGGCATTGACTATATCCCTCTGGAGACGAGCCTCAAAGAAACTATTGAAAGCTTGAAAGAGAAGGGGTTTGCAAGCTTTTGAGAAAGAAATTGGTAGTGGCATAAAAAATAAAGATCTACCATCTATTTGAAGTAAAAATTAATCAATTTGTGGTCGTCAGAATTTAAATGGATGATTGTGTAGATCCTAATTTTAAGACAAATAGATAGTAGTTATAAGATTATGTAACCTATTCTATGTCTGTTTACCTGAATGCTTGTCTTCAACTTGATGCATCTAAATTTGTATCAAGGACCTATACTTCTACCAAGCATTGGTCACTGTAAGTGAGAAGCAACTATTGTCCTGCTATGAATTCGGTTTGAATCTTTGTGTGATGTTTCTATGAATTCATTGATTTAAGTAGAGAGAACAAATTATTCTAACCGATCTGGCACAATTCTTTGTGTGCATTTGTATAGTTCAGTGTAGATTTTTTACTGTGACAATATTAGTAGATGCAAAAACTATACTATGTTTCATGTTTATATACACACTGCTTTCAATAATGCAAATTGAAGTTTTGTTTTGTTTTGTTGTGTAGGTATCAGTCATGTTGTTCTCTCTAGCTGCCTAACGATAAAATTATCTCTTGCAACCATTCTGAAGTTATACTCGGGCACTATAAATATTAAAGTCTTGAAGTTTGATAAATAGTATAGATTTATAGATGTTTCACATGTACCCTTTTTTTACATTTGAAAATTGTAAATAAATGCAAAATCTTACTATTATATTCACTATAGAAAGCCTTTTATTTTATTTCTGATTTGTTGCTTAATTCCTTGAATGTCTCTTGTTCTCTAATGGTTAAATTTGATGGGAACGGGGTCCATCCTCATGATGAATAAACATGGATTTGATCCAATGGAAATCGGTCACCCATGGTTCGGTTCGGCCAAGTACTTAGCCATTTTTCTGAGTACAGTTTCTGTGACAAGATTCAGTTTTGGAAGGTTATTTCGAAGCCGTTGCAATCATTATTTGGCTCGGTCTTCAATACAAAAATTGTTGAGAAACGTTTTCTCTTTCATCCAGGCTTTGAACCAGGTCATTTGGAGGTGTATTGAAAAAGTTATGACCATCTGAAGTAGCCTATATATTCATATTATGCATACATTCAGCTTGCATGCAACATTGATGATACATGAACGAATTGTGGGAGAAGGAACGAATCTTTCCTTTGGACTGCTCCATACAACGAATGTGATGTACCCAAGAGGCATATCCTCCCTAAAAATAGAGGGGAGATGGTGAAGGTTGAACATAACAAATAACAAGAAGAACAATACACAACTTGTAATCCTCACACTTGTAATCCACCTCAAGTGAGTTTGTGAGAGAAAGTGATCATCAAGTTAAGTTGTACCAACTTGAGAGAAGGTCCTTGTAATCTTTCATTTGATTATAGTGAAAACGGTGAAGAAGGGGCGGACGGAGGACGTAGGCTCAAATTGAGCTGAATCTCGATAAATATTGTGTGTGTTCTCTCTTAACTTCTCCTCTTCCATTTTATTTTATCTCATCAGAAAGACGGAAAAGGTCTTGTTTTTTCCAACAGCGGTATCAGAGCACAGGTTGCTAATCTTCTTGTGTTGAGATGGAGACTCTCATTGGTGGCATTCGGATGATCAGCTTGAATGGCCGCAACTAAATGATATGGAAGGCGAAGATGACGGACCTTCTCTATTGCAAGGACCTCTATGCACCGGTTGAAGGTGAATCTTCCAAGCCGGATTCCATGATGGTGGAAGAATGGAAGAAGCTCGACCGGAAGACTATCGGCACCATTCGACAATGGGTGGATGACATTGTATTCCATCATGTGTCGAATGAGACTTCGGCAATCAGCTTATGGAAGAAACTTGAAGATCTCTACGAGAGGAAGACCGCCGGCAACAAAGCTTTCTTGATTTAGAAGCTTGTCAATCTCAAGTTCAAGGAAGGTGATTTCATATCTGAACATCTGAATGAAATTCAAAGTATTGTTAATCAGCTTGCAGCTATGAAGATGGTGTTGGACGACGAGCTTCAAGCCCTTCTTCTGCTTAGCTCATTACCGGATAGTTGGGAGACTGGGTGGTGTCTCTTAGCAACTCCGCACATGACGGAGTTGTATCCATGAACCAAGTTACGAGCAGCCTCTTGAATGAAGAAACCCGAAGAAAGTCATCTGGATCCTCCCATTCTCATGTCCTTGTCACCGAGAATAGGGGGAGGAGCAAAAGCCGACAGCCTCAGAACCGAGACAAGTCGAGAGAAAAATCAAAGGCTAGGAAAGATTAGTTGCTATCACTGCGGGAAGAGTGGACACATAAAACGGGAATGCCGCAAGCTCAAGCGAGAACAAAAGGAAGGAAGGACCAATGAGAAGCAAGAAAAGAATGAAAGTGCATCCATTGTCACTGACAATGAAATTATGCTTTTTTCGGCATGTGAAGAAGATTGTGCAAATCTCACTTGCCAAGACTCAGAATGAGTGATTGATTCTGGTGCCTCCTACTATGCTACTCCACGGAAGGACTACTTCACTTCGCTTCGTGAAGGTAACCTTGAAATGGTAAAAATGGGTAACAAAAACTCTTCTCAAATTCTTGGCATTAAAAATATTTGTGTTACCACTAACCTTGGAACAAAGATGGTTCTAAAAGATGTTAGATTTGTGCCCGATCTTCGTCTCAATCTTCTCTCCACTGGCAAGCTTGATGAAGAAGGATACACAAGCAGCTTTGGTAAAGGATGTTGGAAGCTTACCAAAGGATCACTTGTACCGACGAGAGGAAAGAAGTGTTGCACTCTCTACAAGACCCAGTTCCACTTAGAGAATGATGAACTTGGAACAATGGAAGGTACCTCTATGGATTTGTGGCACAAGCGGCTTGGCCACATAAGCGAGAAATGACTACAAACTCTCGCAAGACGACAACTACTTTCATCCATGCAAGGTACAACACTATCCCACTGTGATCATTGCTTAATTGAAAAACAACACCGGGTTGCTTTTGTTAAAAATTATAACAAAAAATTAACCAACATATTGGACTTAGTCTATTCGGATGTGTGCGAACCCATAAATATAAAAACCTTTAGTGGTGCCTCATACTTTGTGACCTTCATAGATGATGCATCTATAAAGGTGTGGGTGTATATCATAAAAGCCAAAGATCAAGTTTTTGAAGTTTTCAAAGACTTCCATACCAAAGTAGAAAGAGAAACCGGAAAACTCTTGAAGTGTACACGGATAATGCTTGAGTATACTTCAAGGATGTTTGAAGATTATTGTTCTAAATATGGCATTAGACACCAAAAGACTGTCCCACACACACCACAACATAATGGGGTTGCAAAAAGAATGAACCGCACAATTGTGAAAAGAATAAGAAGTATGCTATCCTTAGCCAAATTACCAAAAATATTTTGAGGAGAGGCTGTGCGAACAACCTGCTACTTGATAAACTTGTCCCCCTCAGTTCCTTTGGATGGAGATATTCCTGAAAGGGTTTGGAGTAGAAAGGATATTTCCTATTCCCACTTGTGTGTATTCGGGTGCAAGTTATTTGTGCATGTACCTAAGGAGAAAAGAACAAAACTTGATGACAAAGTCATTCCATGCATCTTCTTAGGATATGGAAATGATGAATTTGGATATAGGTTGTGGGATCCTATAAACAAAAAAATTATAAGGAGCATGGATGTTGTATTTTGTGAAGATAAAACACTTGCTGATTTTGAAAAAGAAGAAGAGCCACAAAATACTCACATTGTTCCAGATCCAATCTCCACGCCTATTGTTATTCCTTCTCCTATGCCAGAAAATAATAAATTTCAAGATGTGCAGGAAGAAGAAAAAATTACAGGTTTTTCAGGTTCTGATCAGGGGGAGCATGAACATGCAAAGCCGCCGCATATGGATCAGCCACCAGCACCTCAGTTGATACGGTCGGAGAGAGAACGACAACCCTCAACTAGATATCCTACTTCATAATATACTATGGTGACAGATGCAGGTGAACTAGAAAGTTTCCATGAAGCACAAGTTCATGAAAATCATGCCAAGTGGAAGAAATCTATGCAAGAGGAGATGGATTCTTTGCATAAGAACCACACCTATGACTTGGTGGAGCTACCGAAGAACAGAAAATCCTTGAAGAACAAATGGGTGTTCAAAATCAAGAATGAAGGAAATTGCCAAGTCAAGTACAAAGCTGGCCTCGTGGTGAAAGGTTTCAGTCAGAAGCAAGGTATTGACTATAAAGAAATATTTTCTTCTGTTGTGAAGATGTCTTCTATTCGTGTTATTCTTGGTCTTGTTGCTTCCCAAGATCTTGAAGTTGAGCAGTTAGATGTGAAGACTGCATTCCTCCATGGTGATTTGGCGGAAAAAATCTATATGGAGCAGCCAGAGGATTTCAAGGTAAAGGACAAGGAACACTTGGTTTGCAAATTGAAAAAGAGCTTGTACGGGCTCAAGCAGGCACCGCGACAGTGGTATAAAAGGTTTGATTCTTTTATGCTTGACCATGGGTACAAAAGAACATCTGCAGATCATTGTGTTTATGTCCAGAAGTTCTCTGATGATGATTTCATTATTCTCTCTCTATATGTTGATGATATGCTTGTTGTTGGAAAAGATATGTCCAAGATTGACAGGTTGAAGAAAGAGTTAAGCAAGTCCTCTGATATGAAGGACTTAGGAGAAGCACAATATATATTGGGAATGAAGATCTCTCGGGACAGAAGTGCGAGAAAGTTGTGGCTATCACAAGAAAAATACATTAAACGTGTTCTGGAGAGGTTCAATATGGTGAACTCTAAGCCAGTCAGCACACCGCTAGCAGCTAATTTTAAGCTAAGTGCAAAACAAAGCCCTTCAAGTGAGAAGGAGAAGGAGGAGATGAAGAGCATTACATTTGCCTCGGCCGTCGGAAGTTTGATGTACTCAATGGTTTGTACACGACCCGACATAGCACATGCGGTTAGAGTGGTAAGTCATTTTCTTGCCAATCCTGGTAAAACACATTGGGAAGCAGTAAAGTGGATCCTAAGATATCTTAGAGGAACCTCTAAATATTCTTTATATTTTGGAGATGGCAAACCTATCTTGGAAGGTTACACTCATTCTGACATGGCATGTGACTTGGACAAGAGAAAGTCCACATCAGGATACTTGTTTACCTTTGCAGGGGGAGCCGTATCATGACAATCAAAGCTGCAAAAGTGTATCGCTTTATCCACCATAGAAGCTGAATATATTGCTGCTACAGAAGCCAGCAAGGAGCTCTTATGGATGAAGAATTTTCGAAAGGAATTATCTCTCAAGCAAGAGAAGTACTCTATATTGTGACAGTCAGAGCGTCATTGACTTGAGTAAAAATGCTACATATCACTCAAGGATAAAGCACATCGATGTACGTCATCACTGGATCCGAGATGCTTTGGAGAATCGCTTGATGCATATTAAGAAGATTGATACAAGCCAAAATTCGTCTGACATGATGACGAAGCATCTACCAAAATAGAAGCATAACTTCTGACGTGGGAAGGCAGGTATGACTATTATTTTAGAACTTTCTCCTCATGAGGATGGAGGGAAAGATTGATGGGAACGGGGTCCATCCCCATGATGAATAAACATGGATTTGATCCATGGAAATCGGTCACCCATGGTTGGGTTCGGCCAAGTACTTAGCCATTTTTCTAGGTGCAGTTTTTGTGACAAGATTCAGTTTTTGGAGGTTATTTTAAAGCTGTTGCAATCATTATTTGGCTCGGTCTTCAATACAAAAGTTGTTGAGAAAATTTCTCTTTCATCCAGGATTTGAACCAGGTCATTTGGAGGTGTATTGAAGAAGTTATGACCATATGAAGTAGCATATCTATTCATATTCTGCATACATTCAGCTTGCATGCAACATTGATGATAGATGAACGAATTTTGGGATAAGGAACGAATCTTTCCTTTGGACTTCTCCATGCAACGAATGTGATGTATCCAAGAGGCATGTCCTCCCTATAAATAGAGGGGAGATAGTGAAGGTTAAACACAACAAGTAACAAGAAGAACAATACACAACGTGTAATCCACCTCAAGTGAGTTTGTGAGAGAAAGTGATCATCAAGTTAAGTTGTACCAACTTGAGAGAAGGCCCTTGTAATCTTTCATTTGATTATAGTGAAAACGGTGAAGAAGAGGCGTGCGGAGGACGTAGGCTCAAATTGAGCTGAATCTCGATAAATCTTGTGTGTGTTATCTCTCTTAACTTCTCTTCTCTTCCATTTTATTTTATCTCATCAAAAAGACGGATAAGGTCTTCTTTTTTCCAACAAAATTTTGGTTTGGTTAAAGACTATATATCAGCTTCAAGTGGGGAATTTAGAGTGATAAGGTTTGGATCTTCAGGTAAACCATGATATCCAATTTCTGGCATATGCTCAAACATTTTCTATTATACCCTTAAACTTTATAGCATAGTAATATTACTTTTATTTAGTTATATATGTCAAAGTTTCTACATCCAAGTGCTATGTCTGAAATTTTACTTTTGACTTTGTCATAGTATGTCAATTCTTAGTCGAGGAAAAATACGAGTAGGTATCCCTCTTTTATTACACAAACAACTTCTATTTGTATCGCTTCTTGCCATGACTGTCAAAGTTGTAAATCCTCTGCTAGTTTAATGAATTATTTGGCCTTTATCATATATATTATTCTAGAACCTAAGGACAATATTAACATTCGATATTGTCTTGTTCCATGTCCATGAAATATCACCTGGGTCTGTCATCTCCATAACATGAAGGCTTCTTTCTCTGATTAGGCTTATGGCTTTAAGGTTGCAAGATGGTTCTGAATCTTGAATTGTTTCAATGGTTCTTTCTTTATTAGCTCTCAAAGTCTGAACTGTAGTTAGTATACCGGTAGATTTGGCATTGATCATGGAAACAATCAGAAGTCTCATCTATTAACTTTCCATCATTCAAATATTCCAAACCCTTACTGTCTAGTATTTGGAAATTGTAGATAAATACAAAATCTTACTATTATTCATTATGTAAATTCTTTAATTTATTTGCTATTTATTGCTCATATTCATATTTATTGCTCATATTCATTCTCCAATATATAATTTTTTGCTATACTTTTTTTGGGGTATTTTTGTATATACGAGTGCAGTGCCAACAATGAAGAAATGATCATTCAAAAATTTATTAAAGGAATGCCAGAGTTCTGTAATAGCTTCAATTTGTAATAATTTTATAATTGTTACAAATTTGTAATTGTCATATACAGTTTGGAATGTACATTATAAATATCTAATTGTTTGAATGTAATGTAAATTTTGAGTCATGTAAATGTAGAGTAGTAATAGACTACAACGAAATGCAGGCAGTATGCAATATTATAAATTTTTGGTATAAATTTTGACTGTTATTTTTTGTATAACTTTTTTAGAAGGTCCAGCCCATTTGGGCCCATAAAACCGAACCGACCAAAAATCGAACTGGTTTAATTTGGTTCGGTTTTTATAAAAATGGATTGGTTTTCGGTTTTGATAAATTCGATTTTCGGTTAATTCGGTTTTTAGTAAACCGGTTACGTTAGATTATTACATGCTTAGAATACAAGAGATAGAGATTGCATGCTAGATTTATAGAATCGTTATCGTGCTTGCTTATAATATGTTTCGCTTGCTTGTTTCCTTATATCGAACTGCTAAAGATAGAATTGATTGAATAACTCATACTGTGTTCTATTGAACCTATCGATTGAAAAGAAAAGAGGATTGAACCTATCGCTTGATTGAATAGAAGAGATTGAAGAACTTTTGGCTCTATCGCATGATTGTAAACTCTGCTTGTTTCTGGACATGTGCATCATATAGTCTTTATCTGATAGAATTGCATCCATGCATTGGTCTGACAACTTGTGCACAAGGTTTATATCTCGAGCGGTTCCTGGGACACTGGGGATCGTTCGGACTTTTTCTTTTTTCCCATATAATTAAGTACATGTATTATTAGAGAAAGCATGATTCCATATTTTTTTTCCCATTATATATATATATATATATATATATATATATATATATATATATATATATATATATATATATATATATATATATATATAAAAAATAAGGTAAGTGAGGCTTCACCGTAAAAAAATGTGTTCCTAAAATACCCCCATATTTATGTTTACTACTTAAATTTGTTCATTAAATCTAACATGGGTAGCTAGGTAATTACGTATGAGAAAAAAATTAAAGAAAATTGTTGTTTGCTCTTTTCCAAGATATAAAAATTAATGGATTTTGTTCTTCTCAAGTAGTAAAAATAAAAAATTTATTATTTGCTCAAATAGTATGAAATACGTGTAGCGCATATATATATATATATATATATATATATATATATATATATATATATATATATATATATATATATATATATATATATATATTGTGTTACCTTTGGTTCTCTTCCTCAAGGACGTTAGCAAAAAATGTGAGCAAGTACAATAAAACGCGTTTGACTGCCCGTACAAAAGATGTAAACAAACATATATGTCTTCTTAATGAAATTGTGAACTTTTTCAAGCTAGCTATTTCCATTGAATAAAAACTATATTGTCTATGTTGATTTCTTCATAATTGATGTTCTTGTCTATTATATCACATAACCATGCTTATTACTGCAATAGTAAGCACTAGAATAGCATATATTGTTAAATGCAGATGAATGTTGCTAATTTCTTTACCTATCTCAAACAAAAAACAAAAATCCTCCATGTTTAGAAAGAATTGTTTATGGTGTCTTTAATTTACATTGCACTAGATTGAGTAAAGAATTTATATTTCATGCACCGTCAATGTAGTCCAAAAAACTCACATATATGTATCATGGTTTGTTGTCTATAATAAACCAACATCAGAGTTTGTAAAGTCTACAATAAACTTGCTACATTTCTACATTAAATAGAGATATATTTACACTTCTAACTATTAGACATGAACTCCAAAATGTATTCAAATGAATAAGAAATAATATCAAATTAGATACAAAAGTTTTTCATGGATGAGAAATACTCCAAAAACTTTGGCCAAACACAACCATAGACGTAGGTAGCCACGATGAAGAATGCATGGAGCATGTAAGTTGTGCACATTATGAGTTCTCTGTACTACTGTGGTAGTTAGTATACTTTACTCTATGGAATATGAATTATAAAGAATTCCTAAAATGCACAGAAGGAAAATTCAGTACATAAATTAAAGAAACTAAATAGGATTCGAGACACATTACAGAACGTTATCCTTAGACTATATTCTGTCCCTACAAAATTTGTGCCAGGGATGTCAACGATATAAACGTTGTTCTTAGAATACCTTATGACTTAATTAAGTTTTCTCTCTTCCACTTGTAATCCTTTTTTTAATCAATATATCATTATGCAATTTTTTAATCACTATATATTATTTTCTAAACCTTCAATTTTCTCAAGAAATTTTTTTATCATCATTTGAGGGGTATCATTTTAAGATTTTTCTCTCGGGCATTAAAAGTCCAAGACCATACCTGGCTCTATGGTAGGTGGTCAGTGCCAAGCAGCGAACTATGCATTATTTACTAGAAGAAACACTTGAGATATCCATAACTTTTTGTTGGATGCATAGAGAGTATTGTAGGTTCATATTATTAAGATGGTGGAAGAACATGTCGTGAAATACGTGGAAATATCTTTCTTCCAAGTCCTATCAACATCCAGCTTCCCATGTGTGGTAGTCTCATTTTCTATAGCAGAAATAGAGAGAATGAGATAGGACAACAAGAGCACATTTGGATTATAGTTTTCGACGCTTATTATTTTGATCATACTACTCACATTTTCGACACTTGATGCACCAGTTAGAACATATGTTATTAGTCAAAGGAGCTGCTAGACATGCCTAAATGAACTTGAATTAAGTCCATAACACAGGACATGATTTTTTTCTATTGTTACAGCAAACACAACGGTTAACAGAGATGAATGAAAGACAATGATTCAAATAGTGGACTCCAAAAATTTGGGATGGAGCCTCTGTTATTTTTTCACCCTTTGGGAACTTTTTGTTTTATGTTGCTCAGAGCCTAACCCTGATCTTTTCCTCTCCCTCTTTTTCGTTATTCTTCATGTTATAAACAATGGAACTTCTCACAATCTCGTAAAAAAAAAGACCT
This sequence comes from Iris macrosiphon, assembly GCA_036927795.1. Taxonomy (NCBI): domain Eukaryota; kingdom Viridiplantae; phylum Streptophyta; class Magnoliopsida; order Asparagales; family Iridaceae; genus Iris; species Iris macrosiphon. The sequence continues at coordinate 35,935,574 of JAYESA010000020.1, read as the reverse complement.
TCTCCTCCTTATTTTTGTCCACCTGGTGGTTCTAAAACCTTCAATTTTCCTCAAAACCTCTACCAACCACTACTACAAGCTTAAAACCACACAAAATTGCCCGGCTTTACCTTTTGTTGTTCCAGTCTTACAGCAGAAAAAGTAGCAAGGTTGCCCCATTTTTATCTATTACACCTCCAAATCATTAACCTATCTTCACCATCCACAGTAGGTAAGATCTGGATTGAGGTTGAGAAACCTTCGGTCTCAGACATGAAAGCATTGAAGATGGAGGAATTATCATCCGGGATTCAATTTTGGGAACTTTTAGTGTTTTCCACTTAGCTTTGGGAGTTTTAGTCCCACATTGGAAAACCACCAATGTGTATATCTCAATATATAGCTTTGCTTGGTATTGGTACATGCACACGAGGTGGTATCCCATGTGGATTGACTTTCCTAGAGGGATTAAGTGTGAACCCCTTTATGACAATGTTTATTTTGTCAGCACCTTTGAAAAGTTTTCCTTATGATCTAAGCCCCGAAGGGACGTAGCGACTCGGGCGCAAAGTGGCGCTTTGTTGGCGCACTTTGCACTTAGCACGTCAGCATCGTCGATGCGACCATGCGCTTATTTTATGCGCGAGTTGCATGCACGGTTACAAGCTCGGACGTGTGAGACCCGTCTCAGTATTTTAGTATTATTGTATTTTATCTGGTATATGTGTGTTATAGTTGTATATTTCTTCCCGTGTAATTTATGAATTTTTTAGCTGCTTTCATATAATTTCTAGAATTGTGTATAGTGCTAGTCACCCTTTGGTATAAATACCTTCACTTTCTCTCCTCCTCATTCTTCTTCATTTCTTTCTCTATCTTCATTTTCTTTTTCCTCTCCTCTCCCTAGCTGAGAGCAGCCCGAGCACCCTAGCCCCAGCCGTGAGCTTCCCTTTGGTGGTAGTAGTAGTAGCTTAGTAGTGGGTTTAGGCAAGTACATCTTGCCAATGAGGAAGAACTTGCTATATTGTATTTATTTAGTTTTCTTGCATGTTATTGTTTTATATTGTTACCTATGAGTTTCTCTACATGTTTACTTCCGATTTTGATGTCTGGATTGGAGTAGATCTAAGTTTCAAGTTTGGAACTTCCATGAGTTTACTTGGTTTTGATCTCTTAAAACTTGATATTTTCAAAAACTAGTAGTTCCATGTTGATGGGCTTTCAATTTCAAGTGTTTTAGAACTTTACTTTGCTGGATTCGGACATGAAATAAGAATTTCATGGAGAAACAATTTTTCAGACTAGGAGCTTTTCCATGGCTGAAACTTGCTGTTCTGGGACGAAAGAGTTCCATGCGGCCTACTTGGCATGCGGTCTGGACTTTTTGCTCCAAAGTCAGCATGCGGATATCTTGTTGGACGCATGACTGAATCTGCGCATGGACCCCTTGGCCAAATGCATAAAACTTGAACGAATGAAAGTTCTCTAAGTTCAAAAGATTTTCTGCGGCCAAGTGTATATGACGCCAAGAGGAGCATGCGGCTGAGTCGCCCATGTGGTCCGGAGCTATGCGTTCCTCTTTTCTTCGAACGCGTGACTCAGCACCGCCTTAGCACGAATTTTCATGATTTTGTCTTTTTCTTCTAACTCCCTTTCTTGGCCAGTCATATCGGTCACTTTCCTGACACGGCTAGTCACATCGATCACTTTCCTAACTTTGTATTTATTGTCCGTCACTCACCTTGTCCCGAAGAGTGGACTTTGCATTCTCATGTGGCCAGCTTGTTGCATGCGACCAAGTTACCCCATGCGCCTATCATTCTCATATGGCCTTAATTCCATGCGCCAGACTTGGTTATGCGGTCATTCCATGTGCCTGCTTATCTCATGCTCCTATGTTACTTGTAGTAGCTTAACTTCTTATGTTTTATTCTATTATGGTTTAATTGTTTCCATTGTTTAGCCTATTCTGTTTAATTGTTATGAATACAAGCTTTCTCTAAATTGCTTATAATTCGATTTGTGACACCATGCCAGAACCTGGAATTCCCTGATCATGGATTGTATTGATATTGTTAATCTTGAACTCTCGATACCTGACCTGTACTGATATTCCTGATAGTGGCTCAACAAAGCGCACTTCTGACATGCTAGAATTGAACATAGATTGTATCGACATTGTTAATCTTGAACTCTCGATACCAGACATGTACTGATATTCCTGATAGTGGCTCGACGAAGCGCACTCCTGACATGCTAGAATTGAACATAGATTGTATTGACACTGTTAATCTTGAACTCCCAACACAAGACTTGTACTGATATTCCTGATAATAGCTTTCATATCGAGTTAACCTGACATGTACTGATATTCCTGATAGTGGCTCGACGAAGCTCACTCCTAACATGCTAGAATTTACTAAACTGAATGCTTGAACTGGTAAGATGAATTCCCGTGGTTGATTTGCTTGTTCTTGTCCTGAATGTACTTGTCAAGCTACTGTTGTAAACTCCCTCGACCAGATTTCAGTAATTTAGGAATATTTTTGACAAATTAATTATTGCAACTTTTTAAAAATTTATTTTTGCTTACATATCCTATTGTATGTGCATCTGTCCCTCACACAATTAATTAGAGCATTATACTAGCTATTAACCACAAACAAGTTCACATACCTGCCCTAGACAAGTTAGTCTATTTTTTTGAATTTTGTACAACTCACAGATACTTCATTTTGAGCCTCGTTTGAGACGCACAAATATCGTTACAAACGTCCATATTTATTTCCTATTTTATTTCCTGCTCTTTACCCATCTCTGTACCCCTAGAGATTTGAGGCCCAACATGTACCAGTTTTGTCCAAACAAAAATACGATAATATTCTACTTTGAATATACTTTAATTAGTATATTGACACCGTAGTAAAATTATGACCCTACATGCCTCTAAAAATTTAGAGAACACCGTGCGCAGTATTTATTAATTAATAAATACGATGACCCGTATCACCCAAAGAACCAGGCCCTGCCCCTGCCCAGGCTCACCCCCACACCCCCCCAGGCACTCCCCCAGCTTTCTCCCTCATTTCTGTACAAAACAGTATTTTTAGGAATCAGTGTTTTTAAACAAACAAATTACGTAATTACGCAAAATACCAATTTTAGGACCTATTTGCAATTTATGAAATTTTAGGGGTTTTTATGCAAATTTCCAGTGTGAGGTGGCATCACCTCATTGGCCGGTGAACGTACACCGTCCATTTAAACGTGGGACCCACCTGAAAATATCAGGAAAAATATCCCAAAAATCAAAATGACCTAAATACCCCTAGACTTCACACTATTTACAACTAGTGCCATTGCCCTAAACCTATATATACCCGACCCCCCCCCTCTCATTCCGAACTCATCCCACACCCCCTCCGGCCACCCTCCGCCCACCGGACCACCTCAGAACGCCTCGCCCCTTCCCTGCCCTTCCCTCCGACCACCGCCACCCCCCTCCGGCCACCGCCTCCGTCGCCCTGAACTCCCACAGATCCATCCCGACCACCACCCCCACAGCACTACTCCACCACCCGACCACCCCCAGCACCACCCTCCGCCACCGTGCACCACCGCCACCGACCCTACCCGCTTCGCCTGGACGTCCCCCGTCGAACCAACCTACCACCACCGCCCCACGACGCCCCCAGCCGCCTCCAGCCTCCCCACAGAGCCCCCCTACCCCCTCCGGCCACTGCCAACCCGACCGCCTCCAGCTCCCCCTCCGACCGTCGTGGACCTCCGCCACCACCCCAGAACTGATCGCCACCCTCCCCTCCACCGAACAGTCAGCCTGCACCGCCGCCCCTGCCACCGCCGACGGCGCAACAGCCACCGCAAGCTGCTGCTACTGCTGTTGCTGCTAACTGCAGTAGCTGCTGCCACTGCCAT
>JAYESA010000020.1:35861659-35929159 GCA_036927795.1 Iris macrosiphon | reverse complement strand
CAATCCAAAACCGGAGACAAATCCGGTACTAAAAACTAATAAAACAACAACAAGATCCTAGTGATCCCGGCTACCAACCCGGGAATCACCCCTAAACTAGAGGGTCCCTGTCTGCACCATCGACAGGCTCAGGTCCATAAAACGTCGGACACCAATCCTCCGGATACTCTGAAAAATATGTCCAGTCAGGACTGGAGCAAGTACATCTCTAACAGCAGTTCCATTTAAATGATAAAAACTATAAAACAGTTATAGCAAGTAGCAAGAAGAAAGAAGTAAGTATGAAACAGGAAATAAACATGTATCACTGGTGCATAAAGGTAAAGATGCAGGAATATCAGAAACAAGATAGTAGTAACTGTAAGATACAAGAATCTAAGCTAAGATCAAGTCCGTGCACATGAACGTGTAGTGAGTCCAGCAAGAAAAACATGTAGTGAGTCAAGTCCAGAAACATGTAAGTGAGACCAACAAGAATGCATGAGAGTCCAGACTATAAAGAATGAACTCGGTGTCTTTGAAATACTTGTTTCGATATGTAAACGGCTAGGGGTAAGTACGGCTCACCGCGCACTGGGTGCGCGGCTGCTATCATTCCAGATTAGACCAGAGGGAGTGATTCCTGATGATGCCAGATAGGAATGTTTACATGTCTACTCGAGTATTTCTCCGCCCCGACTAATACAAGTGGATCCAAGACCCGACACGCAAATCAAGATGAGTCCAGCCTGAACATGAGTGATGCCTGTAGTGATGCCTGTAGGTGATGCCAGTAGTGATTCCAGAATAGAGGCCAGAAACATAAAATGTACGTGTCGCAAGTAAATGAATCCAGAAATATCAATCAGTGTCCCGTATTGTGCCAGAATAATCAGATGATACTATACTAGAAGCTGAATCATAATAATCATCAAATAATAAAAACTATCAGAGAATGTACTCGCCTGACGTCCTGAGCAACTGGCGATCCGAACTGGTGTCGCAAGGACCTAATGCGAAAAGCAAGGTTAAACAGGGTTCTAATGAGTTAAATAGATATAAAATAACTAAAAATAGGCTTCTAGGGTCGTTCTAGGTCAAACGGATCAAACCGGTAAAATCTGGGTCAAAAGTCAACTCTGGGTCCAAAAAGTCAACTCTAGGTCAAAACTAGGTCAAAAGTTGACTTTGGCGGTCAACCGAGTCAACTACGGTCAAGTCTGGGTCAAACTAGGGTGCTCCTGAAATTCTAGGTCAAACCGAGGTCATTTAGCTAGAAAACTCACAAACTCGCCTCCTTGAGATACCGGGATACCCTCGGTATCCGATACCTCAACCTAGGCTACGCACCCCGCCTAAACCCGCTAAAACCTATGCTAGCACGTTTAATTATATACATAAAAACATATAAAATCACTCCCAAGCATTTCCTAGGCTAATGCTCAAATACCCCGCTCGAAACTCAATACCTTGAATATCTCAAGGTATCGAGATACCTCGGTATCTCAAGGTATTGAGGTTTCGCCCTAAGGCCCTCTAACTAGCTACCTAGCTATTAATTATATACCTAGTTATTAATCTAGGCTAGGTAATATAGATATCTACTATATTTATATATATCTAAGTATGTATATACATATGTATATAGATATCCACACACATTTACCCGATTACCCATCATCTTACCTATACACCTATATATGTATATAACTTAGGCATATAGATATTTATATCTCTTAGATAGGTATATCTAAGAATCTAGTTATCTACCTATCTAGTATCTATCTACCTATCTAAATACCTAGCTATCTATCTATCAATATCTATCTATCTATCTATCTAATTATCCATAACTTATCTTACCTATTTATCCAACTACCTATCTATCTCTCTAATCTATTTAACTACTTAGCTATCTATCTAATAAACTAACTATCTATCTATTAATTCTAACTATCTATCAATCCATAGATATATCTAACTATCTATGTATATAATCTATAATACTAACTAGCTATCTACTTATCTAACTATCTAACTAATTACCTAACCATCTATCTATTATATTATCTATCTAACTATCAACCTATTGATAGATACATCTATCTAGCACTCTACCTATTCCTAACCCTCACTAGTACTCTACTGTTACTGCTCCCTGCTCAAAATGCTGCTGCTGCACGCTGTTATTGCTGCGCTGCTGCTGCTCCTCTTGGCACTGCTGCTGCTGCAGGTGCTCCTACATGTGCTGCTGCTGCTGCTCCTAGCAGCAGCTAGCTGCTGCTGTTGCAGCTGAACTGCTGCTGCTGCAGTTCAGTTTCCCCCCGCTGTGCTGCGCTGCACTGGCCACCCCCCTCGCTGCCTATACACCACACACCTATATACATAATATAACTCTATATATCTATATATATATATATACCACTAGATATATATATATACACAAACTAATATCTATATCCTAACACACACACACACTTAAACACACACTAACACACTCACACACTAACAACACTAACAACACACACACACATAAATATATATACATAGCTACATATATATATACACTCAATATATATATATCTACACACACTCTCAACTATATATATATATATCTACACACACTCTCAACTATATATATATACATACACCTATATATATATACACATACACCCACACAAGCACACTTACACATATACATATATATATACACATAGACATATACATATACAAGTACATAAATATAAATACACACATATATATATAAATATATATACATAAACACACATACATATATATAAATATATATATATATATAGGCACATATCAATACAAACACAACCACGCATACAACACTCAAACCACACGCCCTACTCACGCCCAACGACCCCGACACTCACCAATACCCTAAAATATATAAAATATAACTCAAAAACTCTAGCACACACTCCCCGATACTAACCCAACGCGCGCACAAAGCCAAAACGAGGAAACCAAGTCGAAATGGCCGTTCGGTCATTTCGACGAACACGTGGTGCGCGGCTCGGAAAACCTCCTGAAACGCACACCAAACGAACTCGGAATCAGCCCAAAATTTACCCACGCGCTCTACACGATGTCTAGATCCTAGAAAAAGCGGTCCCGCATCGATTCTAGGTCCGTGGCGGAAACGCACACGCACTTAGAATCGGCGACGACGAAAAGCCCCAATTTCGCCCGAAACGCCCGTTTCTCCGCGACACGGCTTCCCGTGTCCAAACGGAGACACGCACTCACCCTCTAGACACCCGACAACGTCTACCTAGGTCCATCTAACCTAGGGCATCACCCAAAATTGGGCCAAATTCGGATTCCACCCGAATTCGACACAAAACCTAATGTCAAAGTCTCTAAACTCACCCAAACTAGTTCCAACTTCCTCCCACGGGTAGCCTAAGGGTCTAGGAAGGTTCTAAACTATTAATTACACTATATAAAAGTAATTAGCAAGGGTAAAGTTAGGGTTTACCTCTTGGGAGTTGGAATCCCAAGCCAAAATCTCAAGAATGCTCCAAATTCACCTCCTACAAGCTCCAAGCCTCAAATCCAAGCTCCAACACCAAATCTAGGCTCTACCCACCTAGGTTAGGGAAAGATCTAGGGTTAGGGTTAACACAAGTAGAAGAAATGGAAAGAGGAGGGAAGAAAAATGGACTTACTTGAAGTAGGAAGGAGAAAGGAAGAAGAAAAATGAGTGGAGAAGAAGAAGAAGTGAAGAAGAAGAGGAGAATGGGAGAAGAGGCTGCTGTGGTTCACGAAAATGGGCTGGGAATAGGCCGGTCACACATAATAAAGGGGTTTCACAAGTTGGAGAAATTACCAAAATGCCCTCCTAACAAAGGTTTTGGGTTTCGGGGTTCCAAAAGCACTCAAACTAACTCCAAATCTCTCCAACTAACCCACTAAAAATATAATAAATATTCTAAAACCCAAAAATAATTCTCACAAGGGTGTGGGCTGGGTCGGACATGGGTCCACTAGGGTCTGACATGGGTCCAGGCTAGCCAAAATCCTAAAACAATCAATAAAAATATAATACAATCAATAATTAATTATAAATACAATTAATTATAAATAATCCACAATTAACTAAATTAAAAATAAATAAAAAATACCCGGCTCTGGAAATGGGGTGGTGACAAGCCTATCCTCCTTAGAAAATTTCGTCCTCGAAATTTAAAGTCAATCACACTCCTCTAGGTCAAACCCCCAACAATCAAAGTCAAGAAATTCTACCTATACAACATACAAGATCAGGGTCCTACTGGTCGTGTTATTACAGTCTCAATCGGGATCACTACACTATCTACCACAGCACAAGAAAATCTAACAGGTACTAATGAAGCACACAAGGAATGGAAAAGGACAGGAAGAAGAAACAAGAGACAGACCTGCTAACCCGACATCCGTAGCATCGGCCTCCTCGACCGTCAACGCATAAGCCCTGCCCTGCTGGGGTGTATCCCTCTGCTGGTGCGGGGCATGATGCTGCGCCACAGATGGCCTAGCTCCAACTTTCTGATCCTGTGCTCCACCCAATGGAGGTGCAGTAGAGCAATCTCGCATCTGGTGAGCAGCGGATCCACAGAACAAACACACCTTCAGCCTCCTCCTACAAACATCCCAAGTGTGTCCTGCCTTCCTGCAGTAGGCACAAGTGGGAACCCTCTGATCCTGACCCTGTTGTGCTGCCTTCTGCACATAGGGACGCTTAGCTGGTCCCGCACTACCACTGGCACTGCCTGAATCATCCATGCCTCTCTTGGACTTGAGCTCCAAGTCATCCTCTGCTCTCTGAGCATCTCCTACTATCTGCTCAAAAGTTGCCTCGCGATCGCTCCTGGTCAAAGACTTGACCGCCATAACCAAGCCCTTGCGAAACTTCCTCGCCTTGGCTGCCTCACTCAAGCCCTCCACAAATCTGCCCAGACGGCAGAACTCCGCTGCGTACTCGTCCACCGTCATGCTCCCTTGGACGAGTGCCTCAAACTGGCTCTCCAAAGCACTGAGCGCCACATCTGGGAAGAACTTCTCCTTAAAAAGCCTCTTGAAAGCCTCTCAAGTAAGCCCTGGCGCCGCAATCCTCGTATCTGTGCGATACCATGTCAAGGCGAGGTCGAACATCTGACTGCCCGCTGCCTCTATCTGCATGCTGTCTGGAATCTGCGCCAGCCTGAAGATGCCCTCAATCTGCTCTATCCAGTCATCCGCGTACAGGATACCTTCTGTACCACGGAACTCCTTGGGCCGCATCCTCTGAAAGTCGATAATACTGCCTGGCCTCGGATGCTGAATCTGATCTGCCTGTGGCTGATTCTGTGCCACCCTATCCACTGCCGTCATGGCCACCTGGTGGGCGTTCTCAATGCCCAGCCTCATCACATCCACCTGACGGTGCTGCGCGTCCATCATCTCCCTGAAGAACGCAAACAACTGTGCGGCATCTACTGGAGCAGGAAGTGGTGGAGGAACCACCGGAACGACTGGGGTAGTCCTCGGATCGACAGGTGAAGGAGGATCCCCGAGAGAAGCAGATGCTCCCTCAACTGCAGGAGTGGTGAGTGGAGCGGTAGCAGCTGCCTGAATACGAGCTGGACGAGAGGTAGCAGACCTCTCCGAGGCAACTGCTGGAACGGTACGATGGGATCGTGTCTTCGGAGGCATCCTGAACACAGATCAAAAGAAGTCAATACGGCGCAAGATACGATATTATCAAAGAAGGAGAGTAATATTTCAAAAGAAGCAATTTCAGAATAATTAGATTGGAATTGTTCCTAGTCGTGATTGAGTACACTCTCATCCTAAATCCTATATCCTATAGCAGGCTCGCAGCAGTACAACTAAGTTGTTGTACCACCACGATATCGCACTAATTGCGAATCGAGACCTGCATGGGCCACCACCAAAAACGTGTCACGACCCGCACCCGGAAAATTGGGCATGAGTCGTGGGTACGTCCAGCCTACGCCGCAGCATCGGCGGTAGAACGCTGTCTAGGTCAACTATCTAGATAATAATCTCACACAAAAATCGGCCATGACCTCTCCAAAAGGAGGGCAACCACACAAACAATATAAACCTGTCAAGATCTCAACTCCAAACGGAGGAGCAAATATCATAATGATAATCACAATATACTCAATCACGAATCTAAGCACGATAAGATGGCAAAGAAGACTAACAACCATAAAGTCTAACCACCAACTACTACTACAACAACCTCAACATCAATAATAATAATAATACAATAATACATCATCCAAAATAATATACAAACAAGGTCTCAATCCAAAACCGGAGACAAATCCGGTACTAAAAACTAATAAAACAACAACAAGATCCTAGTGATCCCGGCTACCAACCCGGGAATCACCCCTAAACTAGAGGGTCCCTGTCTGCACCATCGACAGGCTCAGGTCCATAAAACGTCGGACACCAATCCTCCGGATACTCTGAAAAATATGTCCAGTCAGGACTGGAGCAAGTACATCTCTAACAGCAGTTCCATTTAAATGATAAAAACTATAAAACAGTTATAGCAAGTAGCAAGAAGAAAGAAGTAAGTATGAAACAGGAAATAAACATGTATCACTGGTGCATAAAGGTAAAGATGCAGGAATATCAGAAACAAGATAGTAGTAACTGTAAGATACAAGAATCTAAGCTAAGATCAAGTCCGTGCACATGAACGTGTAGTGAGTCCAGCAAGAAAAACATGTAGTGAGTCAAGTCCAGAAACATGTAAGTGAGACCAACAAGAATGCATGAGAGTCCAGACTATAAAGAATGAACTCGGTGTCTTTGAAATACTTGTTTCGATATGTAAACGGCTAGGGGTAAGTACGGCTCACCGCGCACTGGGTGCGCGGCTGCTATCATTCCAGATTAGACCAGAGGGAGTGATTCCTGATGATGCCAGATAGGAATGTTTACATGTCTACTCGAGTATTTCTCCGCCCCGACTAATACAAGTGGATCCAAGACCCGACACGCAAATCAAGATGAGTCCAGCCTGAACATGAGTGATGCCTGTAGTGATGCCTGTAGGTGATGCCAGTAGTGATTCCAGAATAGAGGCCAAAAACATGAAATGTACGTGTCGCAAGTAAATGAATCCAGAAATATCAATCAGTGTCCCGTGTTGTGCCAGAATAATCAGATGATACTATACTAGAAGCTGAATCATAATAATCATCAAATAATGAAAACTATCAGAGAATGTACTCGCCTGACGTCCTGAGCAACTGGCGATCCGAACTGGTATCGCAAGGACCTAATGCGAAAAGCAAGGTTAAACAGGGTTCTAATGAGTTAAATAGATATAAAATAACTAAAAATAGGCTTCTAGGGTCGTTCTAGGTCAAACGGGTCAAACCGGTAAAATCTGGGTCAAAAGTCAACTCTGGGTCCAAAAAGTCAACTCTAGGTCAAAACTAGGTCAAAAGTTGACTTTGGCGGTCAACCGAGTCAACTACGGTCAAGTCTGGGTCAAACTAGGGTGCTCCTGAAATTCTAGGTCAAACCGAGGTCATTTAGCTAGAAAACTCACAAACTCGCCTCCTTGAGATACCGGGATACCCTCGGTATCCGATACCTCAACCTAGGCTACGCACCCCGCCTAAACCCGCTAAAACCTATGCTAGCACGCGTAATTATATACATATAAACATATAAAAATCACTCCCAAGCATTTCCTAGGCTAATGCTCAAATACCCCGCTCGAAACTCAATATCTTGAATATCTCAAGGTATCGAGATACCTCGGTATCTCAAGGTATTGAGGTTTCGCCCTAAGGCCCTCTAACTAGCTACCTAGCTATTAATTATATACCTAGTTATTAATCTAGGCTAGGTAATATAGATATCTACTATATTTATATATATCTAAGTATGTATATACATATGTATATAGATATCCACACACATTTACCCGATTACCCATCATCTTACCTATACACCTATATATGTATATAACTTAGGCATATAGATATTTATATCTCTTAGATAGGTATATCTAAGAATCTAGTTATCTACCTATCTAGTATCTATCTACCTATCTAAATACCTAGCTATCTATCTATCAATATCTATCTATCTATCTATCTAATTATCCATAACTTATCTTACCTATTTATCCAACTACCTATCTATCTCTCTAATCTATTTAACTACTTAGCTATCTATCTAATAAACTAACTATCTATCTATTAATTCTAACTATCTATCAATCCATAGATATATCTAACTATCTATGTATATAATCTATAATACTAACTAGCTATCTACTTATCTAACTATCTAACTAATTACCTAACCATCTATCTATTATATTATCTATCTAACTATCAACCTATTGATAGATACATCTATCTAGCACTCTACCTATTCCTAACCCTCACTAGTACTCTACTGTTACTGCTCCCTGCTCAAAATGCTGCTGCTGCACGCTGTTATTGCTGCGCTGCTGCTGCTCCTCTTGGCACTGCTGCTGCTGCAGGTGCTCCTACATGTGCTGCTGCTGCTGCTCCTAGCAGCAGCTAGCTGCTGCTGTTGCAGCTGAACTGCTGCTGCTGCAGTTTAGTTTCCCCCCGCTGCGCTGCGCTGCACTGGCCACCCCCCTCGCTGCCTATACACCACACACCTATATACATAATATAACTCTATATATCTATATATATATATATACCACTAGATATATATATATACACAAACTAATATCTATATCCTAACACACACACACACTTAAACACACACTAACACACTCACACACTAACAACACACACACACATAAATATATATACATAGCTACATATATATATACACTCAATATATATATATCTACACACACTCTCAACTATATATATATATATCTACACACACTCTCAACTATATATATATACATACACCTATATATATATACACATACACCCACACAAGCACACTTACACATATACATATATATATACACATAGACATATACATATACAAGTACATAAATATAAATACACACATATATATATAAATATATATACATAAACACACATACATATATATAAATATATATATATAGGCACATATCAATACAAACACAACCACGCACACAACACTCAAACCACACGCCCTACTCACGCCCAACGACCCCGACACTCACCAATACCCTAAAATATATAAAATATAACTCGAAAACTCTAGCACACACTCCCCGATACTAACCCAACGCGCGCACAAAGCCAAAACGAGGAAACCAAGTCGAAATGGCCGTTCGGTCATTTCGACGAATACGTGGTGCGCGGCTCGGAAAACCTCCTGAAATGCACACCAAACGAACTCGGAATCGGCCCAAAATTTACCTACGCGCTCTACACGATGTCTAGATCCTAGAAAAAGTGGTCCCGCGTCGATTCTAGGTCCGTGGCGGAAACGCACACGCACTTAGAATCGGCGACGACGAAAAGCCCCAATTTCGCCCGAAACGCCCGTTTCTCCGCGACACGGCTTCCCGTGTCCAAACGGAGACACGCACTCATCCTCTAGACACCCGACAACGTCTACCTAGGTCCATCTAACCTAGGGCATCACCCAAAATTGGGCCAAATTCGGATTCCACCCGAATTCGACACAAAACCTAATGTCAAAGTCTCTAAACTCACCCAAACTAGTTCCAACTTCCTCCCACGGGTAGCCTAAGGGTCTAGGAAGGTTCTAAACTATTAATTACACTATATAAAAGTAATTAGCAAGGGGAAAGTTAGGGTTTACCTCTTGGGAGTTGGAATCCCAAGCCAAAATCTCAAGAATGCTCCAAATTCACCTCCTACAAGCTCCAAGCCTCAAATCCAAGCTCCACCACCAAATCTAGGCTCTACCCACCTAGGTTAGGGAAAGATCTAGGGTTAGGGTTAACACAAGTAGAAGAAATGGAAAGAGGAGGGAAGAAAAATGGACTTACTTGAAGTAGGAAGGAGAAAGGAAGAAGAAAAATGAGTGGAGAAGAAGAAGAAGTGAAGAAGAAGAAGAGGAGAATGGGAGAAGAGGCTGCTGTGGTTCACGAAAATGGGCTGGGAATAGGCCGGTCACACATAATAAAGGGGTTTCACAAGTTGGAGAAATTACCAAAATGTCCTCCTAACAAAGGTTTTGGGTTTCGGGGTTCCAAAAGTACTCAAACTAACTCCAAATCTCTCCAACTAACCCACTAAAAATATAATAAATATTCTAAAACCCAAAAATAATTCTCACAAGGGTGTGGGCTGGGTCGGACATGGGTCCACTAGGGTCTGACATGGGTCCAGGCTAGCCAAAATCCTAAAACAATCAATAAAAATATAATACAATCAATAATTAATTATAAATACAATTAATTATAAATAATCCATAATTAACTAAATTAAAAATAATAAAAAAATACCCGGCTCTGGAAATGGGGTGGTGACAGGTACACGTAGTGTAATTAACTTAGTCTTTACAGACTTACCAACAACTGTGAGGGTATCCTAATATCCTCCTAGACCCTGTCACGGGAACACGCAACAAGGTTGCAATACATATTGGGATACGAGCTGCGTATTTGGTTAGCTACCAGTACGTGTGACGTACATCACGGCTTAGCAATAAAATCAGGAAATTATGACTTGGCATATAGTTACATTGGGCGGGAAAGATAACTAATAGACATATGGGACACCCCACTCCTTGAGTTTTTATACCTTCGTACCATGCTCCTCGGAGATGGTCGATTGCAGAGCTACCCGTGTGTCCGGGGGCATATGACACATATACTAGCCAGTCAACACGATTGGTGAATTAAGTCAGTATATGTCAAGCCTACACTTTCCCATGCGTACTACAAGATCTTTACTTGCATTCACTTAGATGGTTAGCACCTTGTATTTTATTTATTCGGTATTTACATACATGGCATGCTGTTTTCCTGTATTTTGTTATGTCCCACTGAGGACCTGGTTCCCTTCCAGATTTAGATGATCCCTTCTACCCCACGGTGTATGGTCCAGGACAGGAGGCCAGGCATGCTACCGAGGAGGAGTTAGATGAGGAGCCATCAGAGTCTGCCTGATACATTGGTTCACCTGGAGATGGAGCTGTTTCCCTAGATAGACGATACTTAGTCTATCTTATTTTCAGTACTTGTATTTATCTTTTGTAGTGGGTTTATTCCCACAAGTTATGTACTATGACATTTTCAGACTCAGCATTATATATATATTCAGCACTATTTCCTGATATTTCTGTGGATGAGATAGATTTACCTGTATTAGACTTGTAGTATTTTAGGACAGCGTAGCACGTACCTTTGGGTCCATCAAAATGGATTAAACCCTTAGTGACGTGTCAGCTGGCCAATGCCACGTGGCCTAGTTCCTTACATTTTGGGACTGGGGCGTGACAACTGTCTTGTCTTGTCCCGCATCATGTCTAAGGAAAAATTTTGAGCACAACGGTCAAAAATTTTTGATAACTTGCCCAGGATAACAACTAGAATAATGAATTAGAAGCATCTAGAGAGATTTTCTGGCTACATGCAATTTCGGTATCCCAGCGACACCTGATGGATTTGGAGTTCTCCGTCTTGAGAGGTACACTTCCAACACGCCATCGAGTGTTGCATTACCTGTAAATTACTATACCTAATATAATCTATTATATGTATCCTTACGCCTGGATAACCCGGATAGTCTGCAGGGCATGTGGTTGTAAGTTATCTCAAAACGGCATGTGTTAGTAACTAGGACTGTGATAACCCTAGTTAGCTAATGATAGCAAGCCGTAGGACATGATTGACCGTGATTACTTGATTTCTGGTCTAGACTAGTTATGTCCTGGTTTATTTTAACAACTGATCTGGAGACTGTAACCTGAGTACTAATTCCATATATCCTTATTTAATACTCCAGAACTGTTTAGCTGCTATTTTACCTGTTGCACGTATTTAACTATTTCTTGTGATATTTTTTACTAATTTGTCTGCATGCTGGTTTTGGTTCCTAAGTTGGCTCCCTTGTGGTACTTGTTGTTTTGGGGTCTGACCCCACTAGTTTTGTATGGCCAAATTTTGGAGCAACACCACCGGATCTCCCGTACTGCCCGTCTCAAGATGATGAACACCAGGAGCACCCGAGGACATGAGTGGATTTTATTCTTCATCATCCACCTGATCTTATACTTATACTTTTGAGGCGTTTAGCCACCAAGCATATATTTAGCTAGTGTCCTGGAACTTGATATCATGCCTGCGGGCCTACATGTAAAGCATATTCTAGACTATAGCTAGAGTTGATCATGTAATATTGTACTATTGCTAGTTCTTTATTTTGTAACTAGCTTCATGATCATCTGTGTATGTATAGTTTGGGACGCCTTACTATTATATATATTTGGGGATCATATATCTTGTAACTTGTTACTTGCTTGAGATTGAGAGAACTAGGTGTCACGCCCCAGTCCCAAAATACGTAGGACTAGGAATACGTAAGCATGACAGCCGTATATATATATATGTCAACTCCAATATATAGAAAGCATAACACATACGTACGATGTATTATGAATAATAATTCACAAGTGGTATATAATGTCACAAGTCACAGGACATAACTAGATCTCATCCACAGAATCAAATAGAAAAGAATAACCAATCAACTATATAACTGAATCAAGTATGAAATGCTTGAATAAGAATAATTAGTTGGGTGGAGACAAATCCACTACCAAACTAGAATAGAAATAGAAAACATAATAAGTACATCATCTAATGATCAGAGATGCTCGAAGGGAAGACCTCCACGAAAGAGAAAAAAAGTAGCAAGTCATGATCCATGCTCCTGTGAATAGTCATGATCGTCTACACCTGGAAGGGACCAGGTCCTCAGATGGACATAACAAAATACATAGAAGCATGCCAATCATAAACTAAATATAAACATATGTACTGGGTAAACTAACCAAGCTACGTGAATGCAATTGAGAATAACCTTTGCATGAATGGACTGTCTGGCTAAAAATGAAATTGGCGTAATTTTCTTTAAAAATCAGTGGCCTATAAAGCATAACGTCTTTCGATCATCAGAGGCCGTCTGTAAATAATATAAGGGTCATCTGACCATGCATCTCCGGCGGAGCGTGCGGGTTACAAAAGAAATGTGTAAAATAGCCCAAACGACTCGTGTATATCCTCCCCACCCAAACGACTGTCCGGATTGTATCCATGACATGACACGTCTAGTTCCTCACCACTAAGTCCAATGAATGCACCTAAACAACAAATTAAATATGAACTAAGCCGACACACGCCCGTTCGTACTGATGATTAGTCGAATACGATAATACGTGCCCTCTCACGCATAGCACACATCCGTATATGTACAAAGTACGTGTCAAGGTCATGGAGATATGAGGATACCTCACAAATATAGGGTGGTCACACAACTCTAGGTCAATATGCATAGCAAACAAAATAAAGACGACGTAATCCGCCGCTGCACCCAAGTTTATCTTAGACGCGCAACTTTTATAAAAAATAACTAAGTAATTAAATAACATAAATGCAATATGATGTACAAAATATAAATAAATAATCATCATGGCAAGGTATACTTGTCTGGCAGTGGTTTGGTGCTGAAATAACGCAAGACAACTGGGTACATCGAAACAAAAAATATAGGAGCAGCACAAACATCTCCGGATGATGCAACAGATATCACCAACATTTTTGAAACAAACGAAATAGTCAAAAAACACTATCATTTCGTCTAATTTGGACACAGGAGCTAAAACAATAATTTTTGACCAAAGTGGGATCCACATATGGGCCACTTTGCACGAAAAAATGTGCCAGAATAAAGGTCTCTAAATTGGACAAATTATAGGTCAAATAAATTTTAAACGGCGATATGAATTCAACAATATGTCCAATTTTGGATTCCCGTAAGCCGATCACAAAATTGCTCGTCAAGTCGAATCGTGGGGCCCGCGAAACGGCATTCCGTCGACTGACTCAGAATCGGACAAAACTTGGGTCATATGACAAGTCAAACGATGCAAGTCCATTGGCGCAAGTTTCATGGCGATACGATGAGCGCACACAAACTAATGGAGAAATTTGCAAAATATCGATACGGAAAACTTTTTACGGATACGGTTTGATTCTGACACGCACACACGTCCGAATCAACTTCCGTGAAAGCCCACACATCAGGATATACCATACGCGTATTCGGTGCAACTGGTACATGATGAAGTAATCTGGTTTGGCGGGACGTGTTCCGTATCACAAAAATTAGGTTTTGAAAAACATGATTTTTATTCAACTTCCAACAAATTTATTTTAACAAGTAAAATAAAATAATTAAAACTAAAAGAATATAATTATTCCTGGTTATTTGGTCTAAAGGTTTATTCAAATATATTTTGAAAATATTAAACGAGTTGGTAGAAAACTGGACATAAACAGGGGTACTTGGACTAAATTTATGAACTGTTTCGAACAGTTTTTTGTCCAACTTTCGATCGACTTTTCGATCAACTCTGGGCACCTAAAATTATTCTACTTGGATGGATTCATATAGGGTCATGTTGTGAGCGTGTACGAAGAAACCGTTTGTAAAATGAACCAGCGAGGAGGAAGTTACATACCTGTGAAGTCGGTGTCGCGGAGGGGCTGCTGCACGCGTGTGCGCGCGGGTGTGCGGCTGCTGTCGGCGGCCTGGGGCGGTGCTCCTGCGACGAGGCGGTCGAAGGGATGGTGATGGAGGAGGTGGTATAAAAGTTTAGGGTTAGGTTTACGTTTTTTATACATGTATACATATATATATAGTTCAAGAAAGGGAGGGGCGGGTGTCACGCCCCAGTCCCAAAATGCCGAGGGACTGGACACGTGAGCAATGGCCAGCAGCACGCACCGATGGACAACCCAATTTAATGGATCCATCAGGGCATGCTTAAGCTGTAGTCTAGCAGTATTAAGTACAAGTCTCAGGTATATCTATTCTCATCCACAGATTAACACAGATTATTTGCCAGAAATAATGCAATAACAAATAAGGTTGTCCCGGGAAACAAATCCGAGAATTATTCTGTTACAATTAAGGAAAAATAGACAGGAATTGAAATGCTGAAAATGGAAATACTGTGTAGTTGAAGCCGGTGCTCAGGAGAAATCTTCGGCCACTACTTCGTCCTCTGTTCCTTGTTCTGCTCCAAGGAGTGCTCCAGTACCGTACACCTCTGGGTAGTTCTCTTCAGCTGTACCTGAGGACATAATCCGGATCCAGGTCCTCAGGGGACATAACAAGGTACAGATAAAACAAGCCAAAATATAAGCAGTGCAGCAAATTAAATGAAACAGCAGGGTAAACTATGTAACCAGCTAAGTGATATGCAATATGAGAGCAGCACTAGAACTCAGGCTGAAGCCACTACAAGCTCTGTGTCGGGGAGCCGGTAGCGGCAATAACTATGAACTACACTATGTTATATACTATGTTTATATATAATATCAGCCTGTAGTCTGTGTGTCTCTCCCCACCCAATGTAATCCCACGTCTCATGTCCACGATGTCTCATGTCCATGTCACGCACGATTATAACTAATGCAGCAAGTCTGATAGCTATGAATCAAATATCTAAGAATGTAAAGTCTATGTCATAAAACATGCATCCTATACAGAATCACCTTGAATGTCTCAGGAAGACTCTGTCTCATGAAATAGTGCCAAGTGTCCTGGGTTCTGGTGTACTTGATAGGACAAGTACGAGAATTATCGGGTCTCGTTATCCATGTCTATGTGATGTTACACAACTCCGCGTACGGAGTTGGCACCCGACTATGATCGGACACTAAGCACGTCACCCGTTTCCTAGGTTAAGCAGTTAAAACATGTTTATATTTAATTCCACAAGAAATCCATTAAAATACTATGTCAAGAATTACTGAGATTTGGCAAGCTTTACTTGTCCATTATTGCATAATTAAATCCAGAAAATAATTAGCAAGCTGCAGGATTTGGCAAGGTACACTTGCCTGTGGTTCCTGTTCCAATTGCGGCTCTGACTTCAGCTGGAATTGCAGATGGTACTCCGGTTACTGAAACAAACATCCCCATCAGATCCAGAAAGTATCAATCAGCTAGAAACGCCTGTCCTTTGGTCCAATTTGGAGACAAGGGCAGAAACGGCAGTTTCGGATCAAAACGGGGTCCACCGGTGGGCCCGCTTTGCACCGAAAAATGCGTCAGGGTCAACGGTCTCCAAATTCACCAAACTTAGTGTCAACAGGTCAGAAACGCTGATACGAACCCAACGGAACTTCCAGAATTGGATTCCGATGAGCCGTTCACAAAATCGCCCGTCGAGCGGGGCCTGTGGGGCCCACGACACGCGATTTCGTCAACGTTCTCAGAATTGAACCAAACTTGACCCACAGGACCAGCGTATCGCTACGAGTCCGATGGCGCAAGTTTCGTCTCGATCCGACGTGTGTACACAAAGTTAGGGTAAATTGCAGAAAAGGCGGATACGGGGCGATGTTCGCGGATACGCGTTGATTCCGGTGTGCACGCACACCCGAATCAGCTTTCGCGAAATCCCACACGTCTGTATCGACGAGGCACTCATGTCTGTGAAGACCGCGCGCGACCAAGTCATCCCGTTTGGCGGGGCGGACTCGGTTCCGGGGTGAAACAGGGTCTGAGTTTTTCCTGTTTTTGGATCGCGGTGTGCGATCACCACAGGACGCGATGCCCCGAACAGTTTGTCAGGACACCGAGAGGGTCATACAGGCTTCGCAACGCAATTTGCGGAATCGAAAACGGAGCTACGAGCAAAAAGTTACACGCACCTGAAGGGACCCGAGAAACCGGGGTCAAAATCGTGTCCGACACGTGTCCGACACGGTCGGACACAGGAATTCAGTTTAGGGTTAGGGTTTGGGGAGTCGGCCGGAGATCCGGCGGCGCTGCGGCGGAGGAGGCCGGCCGGAGGAGGCTGGGCGGCGCCGGCGTTGCTGGCGGAGCTGCTGCTGTGCTCGCTGCGGCTGCCGGCGGTGGGGGAAGCCGCCGGAGATGGGGGAAACGGAGGAGGGAGCTGCGGCGGGCGGTGCGTCGTCGGCGAGGCGGTGCTGGCGGTGTAGTGGCGGTGGCGGCGTGGTGGGTTGAGGCGGTGGGGGCTCGACGGTGGCGGGTTTCTTATAGGGGAGGGAGAGGGAGGAGCGACCGGGGAAGGCGGCGACGTGGCGGGCAGCGCGGCGCTGGCGGAGGCGTGGCCGCGGGCGGGGCGGCGGAGGAAGCGGGCCGCCGCGGGTCGTGGGGGAGAGGGTGGAGACGCGGGTTCGGGTCTGCGGGTCGGGCGGCGGATCCGATCCGACCCGACCCGCTGGGCAGGGTTCGGGTTGGGCTGGGCTCGTGGGCCGGGCCGGCCCAATGGGCTGGGTATATTTAAAAATAAAATAATAGTAATAATAAATAATAAATAATTTAATAAATAATTAAATAATTAAATAAATAGTTTTTAGGCATTTAAAAATAGGTCCGGGGTCCGATAAATTCCAGAAAAATTGCCCTAAGTCCAGTTTTTCATTTTACACCCAAAAATATTATTTTCATAATATTTTAATATTGTTTAATATCAATTAAAAATCATTAAAAATTAAAACCCTGTTTTTAAATTACAGAAAATTCCCAGAAAATTCCAGAAAATTGTGAAAAATCCAGTTTTTAAAATTTTGAAAAATCAGGGGGTTTACAGCGGGTCTGCGCGGGTCAGGGGGTTTGGAGGCTGGTGTGCGTGTGTGGTATTGCTGTTGATGGTATGTGTGTGTTGGTGTTGGTGTTTGATTTTATTTTATTTATATATGTATATACATCCATATGTGTATATAGGGGGGAAGTGTCGGGTACTGTTGTTTGGGTAGGATTAGGATTAGTGATTAGGTTTTGTTTAAGGATTTGGGTTAGGTTCTTTTATCATTCTTTTTTCTTTTTATTATACTATTATATATAAAGATATATATAAATAGGATTCCTAAAAGATTAGGTTTATACATAAATTAAATTCTAAAAAATTCTTGATACTTTAATAAATAATTTTACACCACAAAATAATATTTATGAAATATTTTATAATTAGTAAATATAATTAAATATTTATATAGTTAATTAATAAAGGAATTTTACTCATCTAATTAGCTAAGTAAAATAAAAAAAATCCAATAATTAAATAGAAATAATATAAATATAAATTTTAAATTAAGGGTTTTACACTAGGACTCTTGACCCAGGAATGACTATTGGATTGTAGAGTAAACCCTCACATGTCTAGATAGCCGTGACCGTATCTCGGGGTATAGAGTACTCTAATATACGTAACTGGCTTTGTCTGTCTCCACTCTCCAGTATTCTGGTTCTGGGGCATAACAGGGAGCATGCATCCAGGGGCTATGCGTCCAGGTGTGCTTGCGGCCTGTGCCCATGCGGCCAGGTCGACATGAGGCAAAGTGCTATGTCTGATGTGGAGGGAACAAGATATGTTGTTGGCGACGTCGTGCGGCACAGGTTGTCACGCCCCAGTCCCAAAAATATGTAGGACTAGGACACGTAAGCATGCCAGCCGCATGGATATGGCAACTCCAATATATGGAAACCAAATCCATACGTTCGTTGTAATATGAATATCAAATCCACAAGTGGTATAAAATATAATACAAGTCACAGGGTAAAATCTAAATCTCATCCACCAAAATCATATAGAAATAAATAACCAGCATCTATGAAACTAGATCTCAATAAGAAGTATCTAAGGATGATAGTTGGATGGAAACAAATCCACTACCAACTCGAATATAAGAGCAAATACAATATGAGTACAACACAATAAACACTATATAAGAATACCAGCTAACCATCACGGGCTCGAAGAGAAGACATCCTCGAAACATAAGTAACCATCCGAATCTGCGCTCCTGCGAATACTCAAGAACAAATACACCTGGCAGGGGACCAGGTCCTCAAAGGGACATAACAAGATACTTAAACACATGCCAATAAAGTACTGAAATAAATATACAATGGGTCGCCTAACCGTCTAAAGTGAATGCAATTAAGAACAACTTTCCCCACAAGTGAGCTATCTGGCTAAAAACTGGGATTTGGCATGGTTCTCTTTTGAAGATCTAGGGGCCCAAAGGCACGTCGTCTTTTGAACGATGGAGGTCCGTCAATGTACATAATATATATATATGGGTCATCACCGCCCGTATCTCCAGTGAAGAATCCGGGTGCACAGGAGAAGTGCAAAAGAGCTCAAATGCGGTACTTGTTGTTCTCCCCACCCCATGCTCTAAGCATGTCACATCCATGACACGATAACACCTCTAATAACTGCCAAGTCTACTAGCATGCAAAGTTTCTAACAGCAGTTATTCCTAACGTACGGCCCATACGTACAGGAGGCCAGACCTGTCACGCAGTCCGTGATCTCTATATGAGACCCACACTCGTGTAACAACTGTGTCACGGCCAATGAACCTAATGATGATACATGATAATGGGGTAGTCTCATGAACAAGGTCAATGCAATACATAAATAAAAATATATCACGACGATACCGTCACGCGCATTTTATATAACAGTTTAAAATATATGAACTAAAGACAGAAAATAAAGATGCATGCAACATATGGAATATAAATAACAGTACAATGGCAAGGTATACTTGCCTGGCAAGGAAGCTGCAATGTACCAATAATCTGCTCCAGAAATCGTGCAGAACAAATCCAATATCCTATGTACACATAAATATAATACAATAGAATTATTAGTCTTTACACTAGCACATACACAACCACATTTACACTGGACTCAGGGGGTATACTAGGGGTAACACTAGTCATCTAATACGGTCAATTACGCGTTGAATTACGCGGGTGTCGCGTCTTCAAGTACTGTACGAAATCAGTCAGTCAACTGACAGGTGTCTATGCCAGTACGTTAATGTACACAAGGCGGACAAATTCACAAGTTCTTAAGGTCAACATGGTCAAGGTAAGTATGGGATAGTCCACGGTGTCCTAGGGTCGTACAGTCTGAATATTTAATCATAATTATCAATTAGCATTTACTTACATATATATTCATATAACTATATAATAATATAACCATCAATTTATTTACATAATTATTGGAATACATATAGTAATTATGTACATAAATATATATACCAAACTGAATAATATTTGCGTACATGTAAATGTACGAACGCGCGTTGGGTTCTCCGACTCAGGGTCTGATGTAAACTAACCGTGGTGGCTAAATACTAATGTCCTACTGGAACACTGTCAGAGAATGTACTCGTCTGGGGTCCTGTTGCTGGTATGAATCAGAGTCCAAGTCACAGTCCAAATAGCCTATATATTACAAATTTATCACGTCAAAAGATAATTTATTTTAATTTATTTAATTATGGAATAATTACTCTAAAATCCTATTTTAATCTTATTATTCTGATTTTTATGTTAATTCCTAAATTTTGTCCAAAGAAACTAAATTTTATCAACTCGAGACTCATGGCACGCAAATCGAGGCGATCTGTTGACCGAAAAGTCAACCGACACAAACTCAACTTTTATGCATGATTTCCTGTAGATTTCAGCGTCAAAAATATGCTGAAATTTACGGCTCGTCCGAATTCAAATTCGTTTGGGAATTATGGCACATACAAATTTTGTATTGTGCACCGATGGTTAAATTCTAACCTAGAAGTTCTACAGAATTAACAGTATACAAATACTTCGAATTAAATTCTGGGAAAAACATATGTCAATTATCTCGACATTAGCTTTCCGAAACTTCAAACGGTTCATGATTCTGATTCCTGGTTCTCCCGGAATCGCGAAAACATCGAAACACGTCTATTTTTGAACATGCTGTGCTCTACGAATTTTCCAGAATTTAATACTTATAATTTCGTAAAACAATTTATATAATCAGAAATCTAACCTCAATATCTTTCTAACGCAAGAAACTAGACCTCTTTTGGAGTCCGGAGCTATGCGCAATGGCTTCTGGAAGATGAAGGAACCCTAGATGACAATTCTCCAAAAATCGGCTGAAGAAAAATCCTAGAAATTAATATCTAAACTATTATATATAGAGAGGAGAGAGAGAGTGCAGCCGCGGCTCACAGCGCACCACGTGGCAGCAATCCAGGGTCGAACTCAGCTGAGATCGGACGGTCAGGCACTGACGCGGCTCGGCTCAGCTGAGTCCGAGTCGAACTCTAACTCGGCTCGGCTCGAGGTCGGCTCGGCTCGTCTCGCACCCACTCAGCGGTCACTGACAGGCGGGCCCGACACTGTTCACTGCTGGAGGCTGACAGGTGGGCCCCCCTGTTTGCTGACTGGGCAGAATTAATTATTTTTTGGGTTTTCTTTTTCAGAAATTAGTTTTTAATTCAGTTTTTCATAATTAACTCAAAATAAATGCTAAAAATAATCAAAAAATTCCCAAAAAATTCTAGAAAATATATTTTATTATTTAGAACCTAAAATAAAAGTTTGGGATATTTTTAATTAAGTTTGAACATAAAATAAATTCTTTAAAGTCCTAGAAAATTAGTGTTACTAGTTTTTAATTAACTAAAAATTATGGAAAAATCTCAATAATCTAAAATAGCCTAAAAATAACTCTAAATAAATATTTATATAAGTAAATATATTAGAAAATTTTATTTTCTAATTAACTAAGAGAATACTCTAAATAAATTCAACATTTATAATAAATATTATAATATAAAATATACACAAAATACCTATTTTGGGTGAGGGAGTTTACACAGGTGGCGCACGACGGCGCATGGTTTTCTAAGCCACGCTGCTGCTTTTGGCGCCTGACGACGATGTCTGCTCTCAGCGGATACTTTCGACATTTTGCGGTGTATGCAGCGGCACATGCACTTTTGTATTTGGTCGGACAACGCATATGCGTCACGTGCTTTCTCGTACTACATAGGTGCTAATTTCCTCTATATATAGATGGGCACCTCTTTCATTTGAGGGGTTAAAAAAAATTTAATTGTACCAGAAAGAACTGAGAGCACTAGAGCCTCATGCGGCCCACTGACCACCCTTCCATAAAGTATTTTTTCGAGTGATCCAAAGGTGACCAAGAGCGTTCCAGAAGTTCATTTGAGAACTTGTTTGATCCTGGGGGAAGATCGTCGTGTAGGACGAATCTTTCCTTGAGCACCGGTGGTTTTGATCACCCCATCAAGGAGTTCATTTTTTTGTATTTCTCTTCTTGTTCTCGTTCTTTCTCATTGTAGCATCTGCGTACGTAAAGAGAAGAACATTTTTCTGCTTATTGCTGTATTTTTATTTTTTTTGTTTAGTCAGTTTGTAATATGTTCGTGGTTTAGTGCTTCTTGGGGGTTGTGTGTCACTATAGAGGAACTATTGTGTTAATCTCAGTGCACCAACTTCTATTCTGGAGTTAGTTGAGACGAACTCTTGTGTGAGTCTCTACTTTGTGGCTACCTCTTGTTCTTTGATCTGACTTCGGGAGTAACAATCTCAAGGCAAGATCCGAGTTAGAATGGAGAACCAATCAAACCTTCTCTACACTAGCTTTCATAAGCTAGAGAAGTTTGATGGCGAACACTACAATATTTGGAAGAGGAAGATCTCATTGAATCTTCAACTTGTCAATGTTGCTTATGTGTTGGTTGATCTTGAACCTACCATTTCCGAAGATGGAGAAGAGCTTGCAGTTGGCATGACGCAGAATGTGCACTTCAAGTGGAAGAAAGACAACGACCTCTGCAGGTTGTTAATTCTAAATGCTATGGACGACTCGATGGTGGAGTCCTACAGCAAGAAGGAGAATGCATTAGATGTCTGAAAATCTCTTGAGAAGCACTACAAAACTGACGAAAAAATGTCTAAAATCTATCTTGTCAAGAAATTCTTCACTCTGCAATTCAAAGACGAGAAGGTGATACTGCCTCAAGTCAAGGAACTTTTGAAGATGCAGCAAAAACTGGAGAAAGAGGGCATGAAGCAGGAAGACAAATTTATGGTGGGGGCTATCGTCACCAAACTTTCTCCAGGCTGCATCAAGTTCAAGACTGACATGTACCGCAAGAAAATGGAGATCCAGCTCGAAGATCTTCTTCACTGGATTCACATTGAATATAAAGCCAGAGGGCAATTAAAGTTGGACTTCTTGTCCAAGCAGTTGGCTAAGGCCAATATGGTACATGCTAGCAATTCTAAAGGAAAGCAAAAAATTTCTTACAAGAAGAAGAAGAAGGACTTCAACCAGATGAAGGTGAAGTCAGCTCAAGTAAAGCCAAAATCAAAGACTGATGTGACATGCTACAACTGTGGCAAGAAGGGTCACTACAAGAGTGACTGCAGGTCAAAGACCAAACCGAAAGAGCAAGGTGAGCTTAACCATGTTGCTATGATTGCACAGGTTGAGTCACATGGTGTGGACACTGACTGGTGGGTGGACACTGTTGTATCTTGTCATGTATGTTCTAAGAAGGAGTTGTTCACCAAGTATGAGCCAACCCATGAGAAGGTCTCTATGGCGGACAAGTCACAAGCTGGTGTTCAGGGGACTGGCACGGTAGTGCTGAAGCTGACTTTGGAAAAGTCACTCACACTGGAGAACGTGAATCACGTACCAATGATTGCCAAAAATTTGGTCTCTGGGAGTTTGTTGTGCAAATCGGGCCTAAGGATGGATATCAATGCCGGTCAGATGGTGATGTCCTACAAGGGAACAAACTTCAAAAAAGCTTTTTGTATCGAAGGGATATTTAAAATGCAACTTGTAACTTATTCTGTTTGTATCAATGCAGTCTCTACTTTTGGTTATTCTCTTGAGTTATGGCATAATAGACTATGACATGTGCACTGTAAACGCATTAACAAGATGTCTAGTCTAGGTCTTATCTCCAAATATGGGGTAAGGATGTGGAGAAATATGAAGTCTGTGAGCAGACAAAGATTGTCAGAAAGTCGTTCAGAAGGGTGAACTGAAGTACAAATCTTCTGGAGTTGGTACAGTCAGATATCTGGGACTTCAAGCAATTCTCCACGAAGGCCGGAATGAAGTATTTTATTACCTTCATCGACGATTTCTCGAAGTACACGTTCGTATATCTTCTCAAGTCGAAAGATGAAGCGTTCGAGAAGTTCAAGGACTACAAGACTGGAGCAGAATGTCAAACCGGTCAACAACTCAAAAGACTCAAAAGCGATCGAGGCGGAGAGTATCGTTCCTTGGAATTCGTATCATTCTGCAATGAACATAAAATTGTCAACAAAATGACTGCTCTGTATTCTCCCCAATCTAATGGAGTGGCAGAAAGGAAGAACATGACGCTGACAAATGATGATGAACTCCATGTTGTTGGGATTTGGAAGAAGAAGAAGAAGAAAAAGAAGAGAGAGAGAGAGAGAGAGAGAGAGAATGAGTGAAGACGGTGTTGTTGGGATTTGGAAGACGGTGTGTGTGACCGGTGCATCCGGCTACATAGCGACGTGGCTGGTCAACCACTTCCTCGCTCGCGGCTACAACGTCAAGGCCACCGTCCGTGATCCCGGTATATACTTCTTTCCATTTCTTCCGTGTCGGACACATATAGGGTAAAGTGCAAAAAAATTCTCCCGTAATTTTCCTCGTTAAAAAATTAAGACCCCATAAAAAAAATTTAATTTAATCCACCCGCAAAATAGCATAGATCGAAATAGCCTCTCCCGTTTATTTTTCGTTAAAAAAATCGTTATTGACAATCTTTAAAAAAAATTGAAAACCCTAAACTACCCTTCCCCTTCATCCCCCCCCCCCAGCACAGACTCCCCCCCCCCCCCCCCCGGTCCCTGAACTCGTCTCCTCCTCCTCCAGTTCCTCCCCTCCTTCCTCGCCCTCCGAACTCCTCCCCTCCTTCTTCTCCAGCTCCTCCCCCTCCCAACTCCTCCCCTCCTCCTCCTCCAGCTCCTCCCTCCTCCTCCTCCTCCCCCTACCGTACCTCCTCCTCCCTATACCCCTCCTCTCCTCCTCCTCCTCCTCCTCCTCCAGTTCCTCCCCTCCTTCCTCGCCCTCCCAACTCCTCCCCTCCTCCTCCTCCCTCCTCCTCCTCCTCCCCCTACCGTACCTCCTCCTCTCTATACCCCTCCTCTCCTCCTCCTCCTCCTCCAGTTCCTCCCCTCCTTCCTCGCCCTCCCAACTCCTCCCCTCCTCCTCCTCCAGCTCCTCCCTCCTCCCTCCCCCTCCTTCCTGCGTCGCCGGCCTCCTCCCACCGCCGCCTCCTCCTCATCCTCCCCTCCTCCTTCTCCCCCCTACTCCCCAGCGCCGCCGGCCCCTCCCCCGAGCTGGCCGCGTCCCCCCACCCTGCATCCTCCTCCTTCCCCGCACCGTCGGCCTCCTCCTCTGCGCTGGCCACCGTTGCGCCGCCCAAGAAGGAGGGAGGGGGTGGCATTCTCCCCCGCGCCGCCGGCCTCCTCCCCCGCGTTGACTCCACCCCCCCCCCCCCCCCCCCCCACCCCTCTCGCACATCCTCCTCCTCCCCCCCACCGGATTGCTGTGTCGCCGCCGCCCAAAAAGGAGGGGGGACCTGACTGCAGGGGAGAGAGAGTTAGAGTTAGGGTGAGGATTATGATTAATGTTAGGATTAGGGATGGATATTTTAGTCAATTCACGTCTATTTTGTCGGTCGTTAACGGCAGAACAAAAATTGGGTGCAAAATACACCAAATGTAAAAAGTAGGAATTTTTTAAATCCGAAAGAATTTAAATGCAAAAACCCAAATCTAAGGAGAGATTTTTTTGTACTTTACCCCTCATCTATCCAGTGTATGCATATTTTTCAATTTTTGAAAAGCAGCTTATAAAATGGTTTGGAAAAAGCAGCAGTCAAAATTTCAAATACTAGGCCTGCAAGCAAGTTGAGTTGAGCTTTGTGTTTTAAAGCTCAGCTTGTTTAGGGTTGGTCGAGCCGAATTCGAACTTGGAATTTGATGTTCAAGCTAGGGTTCTCTTAAGCACCTTGCAAGCTGTTGCGCTCTGAGTTCTTGTATTGTTTTTAGTATATTTAATTAGTAGAGTAAAAAGTAAAGAAAACAAAGAATTAAAATGCCCAACAAGAAACATAAATTTTAGATTTTTTTTTTTTTTTTGTGTTTTGTTAATGGATTTGGAAGAAACATTAGATAGAAAATGACAGAAAAATAAGGCGCCAAGTTGAGCTCTTACGATCCTGAAGAGCCAGAGTACTATTTGAGCTTCTTCATGGATCGAGCTTGTTCATGAATCTAACTATACCAAATCGAGCACATTTATAATTTAAATAAACTGATAAAACATAAACTTGAAATAAAATCCGAAAACTCGTACTAATTCGGATGCGGATGAATAAGGCTCAATCTGGGAGACCAAACCTAATAAAACTTCACAAACATACGTAAAACACCGTAATATACATGAATAAAATATTATTCATATTTTGGAGGAGGATCGGTCAAAATTAACTTGAATAAGAAACAAAAAATTAGGGTTGTCCTGGCTCATTACAAACATGACGGTATACTGCCAGTATACTGGTAGCACACCGGTAGTTTACTGTCGACTGAAACAATTGCAGTCCTATCTGAATAGGACAAAGCAGAATAGTATATTTGTTGTATACCATCGGTATACCGTGTCCAATTTTCTATCAGAAAACTATCAAAAACGGTAACGTCACCACGTGGTTTTCTTCATATCATTATCCAAATCAAAATTTGATCGTTGGTTAGGATACCTATTTATTAGTGCTTTGTGTGAGCACCAAGTTTCGTATCAATTGCTTATGATTTGGAACTTATTTTAAATTCTCGGTATTTGGATAAAACGGTTGTCAAGTGGCCGTTTCTTTATCAAAATCATATTCAAACGCAATACAATCCAAGGAAAGGACGAAGCCAAGCCTCCGATCGAGCAAGAGATCTACTCGCCTACACGTGGGTGATGTGACGTATCAATCCTAAATATTGTGTCTGTTCTTGTGTCCGCCTTCAGGTTGGTTCAATGGCAGTTACTTCACCCTCATGATGTCTGAGCTCGTGGGTGCATGAGAATAAGAGAAGGAGGAGAACTCTTTTCTCATCATCATCTGAGTGAGAGAGAGAGAGAGAGAGAGAGAGAGAGAATTAAATGGAATGGATTTACATTTTTTTTTATAATAACTAATCAACGCTAAAAATTAATAGTTAATATTAATAAAATTTTATGTTTTATTAAAAAAATTAAATTTTAATCGTCACTTCCATCCACGGTAAAAGTGAAGTTCTCTTATAAGACAAGAGGAGGATATAAGAACTAAAAAGTAATGATAACTCAAGTTTTTTTTTGTCTCTTCCATCTTGAGCTAAACACATAAAATGTAAAAAAAAAAAACTAAAATTCATTCATTTTCACACTTTTATGCTCTACTTTCAAATAACAAAACAGTTGTAAGTGCAATCGAAGAACAATTATCTTCTCTGTCAGTATACTTCCCCTCTAACGTTCAACGTTATTGTTATCAAAGCTACTTTACAGTCCGAAAGATGAATCGAAAATCAAATCGTTGTCACGTGTCCTGTCGTGATTGGCCGAACTTTTTTGTTCTACATATATCAGAGGTGTTGATGTCATTATTTTTGGTCTGACCAATCAGAACCGGACACGTGGCAGTGCAGTTTATGTTTTCGGTTCAGCCTTTCGGACGGTAAAGCATTCTTGTATTGTTATGCGGATGACTAATCGAAGCCAACAGTATAAAAGCGGCAGCCGCAAGTACAGAAGAGGTGGTCGGACATTACGTTCTCTCTGGCGTAAGGGCGGAGGCAGAAAGTTTCGTAAGAGGCGGCTAAAAAAGAAGAAGAATGAAACTAAGTTTCAAACCCAAGACCAGTTATTAATCTCATCCACCCACTACAACTTTAGCTAAGAAAGTTACTTGTTAATATCTTAGTAAATATTTAATTTTGTATTTTAAGTTCAGACTTAGTCCAACTTATGCTCCATGTTACCAATGTTACCAAATGTCACATGGCACTTTGTCCAGGTCCATTCACCCACTACTTGGGTTTGGACTATTTCGTAAGCAATGACCAGAAAGAGAGAAAAGCAAGAGCAAGAGAGAGAAAAGAATCCTCAAATTTGCTGTTTATTGTTTATTTGTCACACGTGTGCCATAAATTTAGCCCTATATAACTCCAACCAGAAGAGAGAAGAAGAAGAAGAAGAAGAAGAGAGAGAGAGAGAATGAGTGGAGACGGTGTTGTTGGGATTGGGAAGACGGTGTGTGTGACCGGTGCATCCGGCTACATAGCGACGTGGCTGGTCAAGCTCCTCCTCGCCCGCGGCTACAACGTCAAGGCCACCGTCCGTGATCCCGGTATATAGTACTGTTTCCCATTTCTTCCGTGTCGGACACATATACATGAATCGTTTTATTCCACCCACCTACGTGACACGCAGGGGCGACCCACCATAGACCGCTACTCCTGAGTTTTTGGTTTTCTTATGCGATACTTTTGTTTGTTTATTATTTACTTCACCGTCTTTATCATCATCCAGAAATTAATGTATGGTCCCGCAATGGTTCGTGGTGAGCCCGGCCAATAATTTTTTTGACACTTCTATTCTTTCACCGTATCACTACACCTCCTAATTCATATATAAATTCTTTATAATAATTTTGAAGAAAAAAAATCATAATATTTTTTTGATTGTATGCACAGTGGATTTCTATATTTTTTTTGATATTTTTAAAAAAAATTATGCCAAGTGTGAAAAAAAATATTGGCCGGGCTCACCAACGTGGTGAGCTACCATACAATAATTTTTAATCATCGTCGTCGTTATCCAAGCCTTGTCCCATTAAAATGGGGTCGGTTATGGACCATAAGAAAGCCTCACGCAATATTTGATGAAGTTGTACGACCGGCTGTCGATCTGACGTCCAACCTCTATGTTGGTGTCAAAATTTTATAGCAAGTTAGTTGTGAACATGGATCTACATTTTGGGTTGCAGTTTAAGTCTCCAAGTTATCCTGAACTAAAAAGTCTAGATGAAGAGTAAGATGATGCAGTTTGCTTATAGGGAAATGCATCCGTCTCTATGATACAATACACCACACAAAGAGTGAAGAAATCCCAAACTTCGCCTCCTTTATAGTTTTAGCAAATAAATGTAGCCTACTTAGTTGTATAAGATGTTACTAGTAGGAGGTCTTGAGTTCAATTCTCGCTGAACGTGTTTCATTTTTTTTTTTCATGTTTAATTATAAACACTATATATATATGTCTCCTTAAATTTTTAACTTCATGTATCTTCGCTCCCAGTGAGAAAATTTCAGTTGATGTATTTTTTTCTCACTCTGAGAAATGTTTCCGCCACTAGTTATCTCCTTGGCAACATTAGGAAGTGCAGTACCTTTTTTTCTTTTTCTTGAAACTTGATGTGGAATGTGCATGCTTCATGTCAATGATTAATAAAATGGAATGGAAATTAGCTGGAAAAAGTTCCACAATCCTCCTATATTTCCAATACGTTTCAGACATGGATGTGTCCTGTTATTGTTGATACAACCTAGATTGGACACATGAGATACTAATTTCTGCATCTCTATGAGTTTTCAACAATTGTTTTTAATCTTTCATAAACTGTGAGTCGCCATTATTTTTTTGCAGCCGATCCAAAGAAAACAGAACACTTGCGTGCACTGGATGGAGCCGACAGGAGATTGCATCTGTTTAAAGCAAACTTACTGGAAGAAGGCTCTTTTGATGCTGTGGTTGACGGTTGCGATGGCGTTTTTCACACAGCTTCTCCTTTCTATAATAATGTGAAGGATCCACAGGTTTCCTTATCAGTGATTTAGTCCCTTTTTACCATTGCTACTTTTGTTTGTAACTGCTAAGCTTCTCAAATACCTCCTTTTATTGCACTTAGAAACTACTACTATTTAACTTTTTAATCTCTGGTGATTCCATCTGTTCTATTCTCTATGAACTTGATTGGCTACTAGGTTAAATGAGTGCATTAACGGAAGGTGTGGGGTGTCATCTGATATTGTAACCACTGGAACTACTGAGACCGATAATCCTAGGAGAGTTCTGACACTGATAATGCAAACTTGATTTAATGCATTCACTAATGGGATAGTAAATTCTGTATTTTTGTTTGCTTTAGCTATGGAAACATTATGTATATGTTAATCATTGTATGATATATAGATCGACCTGTGCCTATGGCTAGAGAAATGTACTTATATCTGCTGAAATTTTGATGTCAACATCTATATGCTTATGATAGGAGTAATAGAGTGACTTGACAGTAGAAACTAATGAAATTTATTTTACGGGATAGCACAACAATGATCATAAATGGAGTCAAGATGTCCAGGTACGCTGCAACTGTTCTCGAACATCGGAGGCTACATGGCCAGCCTCAACAATGATTGAGCTCACTTTCTGAGTCATATCTTATTTTGGTTTTGAGTTCTCGGCAATAATTCAAGTCTCCAAAGAAGATGGAATAGGCAGTGTTAGGATGCCATATCTTATGTAAGAATATATGAAATTCATTACCAATATGGGTAATTTTGGTGGCTCAATTGGGTCAACGAGAGTTAATGTACACGACCAAGCCGTAGTTTGTTCTTTTGATCTGATGGATTTGGTTTGTATTTGGTGTTTGCCTGAATCATTGAGCAAAGTTGGAGTTCTCGTCTTTTTTCCTTTAGTTTTAAAGACAAATGTTCACTCTAGTTGCAATATTAGTTTCATTTTGCAGTTTATATCCGTCCCTCTAATTGGATATAAATTCTTTATACGTATCAAGCGAAGGTTTTGACTGCACTAAATGGCCTTGCTGCCACTTTTTTATTTTTTTGTTATAGCCGGCAGGGAATATGGCACACGAGTAAGAATATCAACCTGCTCACCATAAAAATATTGTTTATCTGTTATTTTTTGTACAAGCACTATTTGTGACCAGATTGCAACAGAGAATATTGAGTTTGCTTTCCTTTTCTTTGCAGGCTGAGTTAATTGAACCTGCAGTGAAGGGTACACTCAATGTTTTGGGTTCTTGCATCAAAACACCTTCTGTTAAAAGGGTAGTTGTAACATCATCAGTGGCTGCTGTTGCATTCAATGGAAGGCCTCGAACTCCAGATGTAACAGTTGACGAGACATGGTTTTCTAGTTCTGAATTCTGCAGGCAGTCAGAGGTATGTGTGCTGATACAGATGTACACTTCTTTTTTCCTTGTGGTTTCAACTGCCTGTCTGCATTTGTCTATTTAACCAATGTTATCAAAGTAGCCAGTTAGGTCCAAGCAGCGAAGCATAGGAAAGGTAATCATTGATATGATGAATAATGAATTGAAATATGCAACATACGCCATTCAACACTCAATTATTAAATTAGTCTCATAACAGGCACTAAGAGTTTCAGACATTGCAATCAGAAGACATAACAGATAATTCATACATCACTATGAAAAGCAAAGGGAGAAGAATGTTTCTCCGAGTATCACCTTATAAGATATAAGCCACATACCACAAGAAGTTTAATAGTGCAGAAGAAATTGGAGAAAGGTGAAAATATGTAAAGTATTTCAAAAAGATAAAACGTCAAGTTCATGTTTCAGTATGGGCAGCTGCATGCAGTATACATATTGATGGTATGCTTGTGCCCAGAAAAGTAATGTCGTTGTGGGGCCAACAATTTTCTAACTGCGTTAGAGACTTGGGCATGAGGACTTAATCGTGTTCTTCAGTGGTTTTAGGCTTTTAACCATCCTTTGGAAACTGAGACATGAGTTCAATGGTGCTTGTAAATACTGCTAACAGTAAAAAAATTTGCTAATAGAAATCATATTGCAGTTTTTTTCCTCTGTAACTATTAACTATAGGGTGTTTACAACTGTTAAAGAAGCAAATATTACTAAAGTTGGAAGAACATAAGGAACAATGCTATGCATTCTATAATTGTAATGATGTCAACTGCCTAGATACAGCTGATGTAAAGTGTAAATATCAGATAGGGGCAAAGGTTAGGGCTCAAGCTTACTGCAGACATTGTTGGTTCTTAAAAAAGTTGGCCTGGGGACAGACTGAGTTAGATGGACTTATGAGGGTAAAATGGTCATTTGAACCATATAAGCCCAACATATGCTAGAAAGTAGAAACGTCCTTAAAGCTAGCCCTATTGAGCAAAAAATCCAAATGAAGCTTCCGTCTATGCCGTTGAGTGCACATCTGCTTCTACGCTACGTGTGTCATGTCCAGTTCCGTGCTGATGTGTGCGGCTTGCTTCCGCTTCTGTGCCCCTGAGCGTTGTTGGTTCCGAGATGCTGAGCGTCGTTGCTGCTTCCGCACCGCTAGCGGTTATTGAGACCCTATGTTCTTAGTGGGAGTCTAGGGTGTAACACCCACTTTCTTAATGGGTTGTTATCACCTTGGTTATAGGTCATTATAGTTTGAATTTTCATGACTAAAGAAGGAGAACGTGGGTAGTACCCTCCCTACTAGTGGTTTACCCGCTGCTTAGCCCCGTGGAGCATGTAAGGTTGTAACATAGCTCCGGGAAAGACTGTAAAACCGTCCATTAAAATATTCCATAGGATTTTTCTTCTATAAATAGCCATGGCGCGGTTTAATAATGTATTTTCTCCTTATTCTTCACTCTACCCATGCAAAGGAGAATCCCCCAAGGTGTTCTTTGGGTCATCGGTCTTCTTCTAGGGTATTCTCTTCCAAAGAACTTCATTCCACGCGTACAAAGGGAAGACCCCCAAGGCCATTCATTGGGTTATAACTATTCCGCTGCAACTAGGGATTGGTTCCAAACGACTCCAATCTCTCCCAAGCCATGTTGGCTAGCTTCCCGGCAGAAGCCGCATAAAAGAATGCTCACCGTTCGTGAGAAGAACTCATCGCCATTAAGAGAAAGCCACAATCTTGGATTTGGATCATCAATGGAACAAAGTGATCACTAATCAAACTTCCATCATTGCGCTTCTCCAGAACTCTGTAAAAGTTGTATATTTTCTTTGTAAGCTCTTGTTGAAGAGTTATAACAAGTTTTCTACAATCAATACAAAAAGTTCTCCTTCGCATATTTTTTATCGGAAAATAGATATACTTGCTAGATGTTTTAGCTTAATTCATGTCTTGTATATTAGATTGAAATTTATGGGACAGTGCTCTCGGGAAACTGGCATGCTTAAGAAATTCACCTCATTTCTTTTTTACTACATATTCTCAGGTTGATTTCTTAGACCATGATGAAACTTCCAGAAGTATAGACATTACAAGCCATCGATATCATAATAGTTCAATAGTGGGTATATAATAATTTTAATTCCTGAGTATTTGTCTTGCCATGATTTTGAGTGGTTGGTGCTGTGGTACTGAATGAAAGTCATTAATTCTGTCACATATTTTCCATTTTGTATGTTCCAGATCATATATCAGCATTTTACTTGTTATGTACTTACTTGACCTAACTGTCTCTCTCAGTCCTGGTATGTGCTTTCAAAGACGTTGGCTGAGGAAGCTGCTTGGCAATTTTCAAAGGACAATGGAATAGATATTGTTACAATAAACCCAGCGATGGTGATAGGTCCTCTTCTACAGCCAACTCTCAACACAAGCGCTGCTGCAATTGCGAACTTAATAAATGGTATGTGGCTGCTTGTGAAATCCGTCTGATCTTCTTGATGTCTAAGAATTAATGCTAAGCCCGACCATTTTTTTTTTTTTATGATAATTGTTTGATACGCTTCTCAAATCACTGTAGATACTCCATGTTCTAGTACATTGCGTCCCTCAGAAATTGCATAGTAATATAACTAAGAAGTTGACCTCTTAGTAGAAATTAAACTTCATATAATTTGTAATTACAACTAATGCCTACGTGAAGTTTTAATCTTAATTTTTGTGTCTGAAAATTGGTTATAGGTCTCTATGGTTAGTGAGTGGAGAAGAACCCAACTAAGAGACATTTTTCAAAATTGGTTTTTTCTACAGCTTCTGATTATTTGGTTAATCTTGTACCTCATAGTTACCACTGTGGGGATAAATTTTCCACATTACAAGTTTACAACTTGACCTCGTAAAAGACATTCAATTTCATATAATCTGTAATTACAACTTTAAAAAGTCCTAAAAGCTTTACTTTCAAATCAGGAACTTTGTATCAGCAATAAACCTGAAGAAGTCCAAGAGAAGACTGTTGTTCTAGTTATTTTTTGTGCTAACCTGTATATGTTCTCTATTTTTTTCCCAAATGGTAAATACACTAATATTAATTTCTGTTGCATCCATTTGATATTTGCTAGGAGCATCAACTTATTCAAATGCATCACTTGGATGGGTACATGTCCAAGACGTTGCTAAGGCTCATATCCTAGCATACGAGGTTCCCACAGCAAGTGGAAGATATTGTTTAGTTGAAAGGGTTGCTCACAATTCAGAGATTGTGAAGATTATACATGAACTATATCCTTCTCTAAAGCTCCCCCAAAAGTAAGTCATAGTTTTCTTCTTATCAGTTGTTATGGATAATATGTTACTGGAAGTGATTCTGTTAAAATGGTAGTTTCTACTCATTTTACTTCTTGGTCATCGTAGAACTTGCTATTTGGTTCTTCCGTTTTTTTTTTTTTTCTAAACTGGAGTTACTATTCTCTTTGTTTCTCAATTACTGGCCGGCATGCTGATTTTCTCAATCATCATTACACGGGTTATTATGTCTTTAGCAATTTTACCATTTCAAATAAAATGGAATACAAGTGCCGAATTCTCATCTTGTAACCAGATGAAGTTCTCGACTGTCGTAACATGCTGAAAGAAATTGTCCAGTTACTTTTACCAAATAAATCAACATTTAGGCCATATTATCTTTTTCTCACACTTTATTTTTATCCACCCTTCCTATAAAAGCCTGCATGTACTCTTTTTTATGTAAACAACTTTAGTTGGTGCAGGCATTATAGGTCAAAGTATTGTTTGACCCATGGGAGAAGGAATTAGGCCTAATTCCTTACTTCCTCGACTAAATGCTAATCTGACATCTTGGAAATAGGAGTAAAGAACCAGGAGCTAATCCTAATTCCTCGATTCCTTCTCCAATTCCCGTCCAAATGGTGCCTAAAGGTTTTAAAATTAGTATGATGAAAACAAATTGTATGAAATGTAACTTCGACCAAAAGTGAAAAAGGAAAATGAGGGAGGAGTTCATATTGACGGACAAAAGACCTATGGTTTGAACATGCGCGACATATACCAAAGATGTACCTTTACGAGTGATTTAGATATTAGTTAAGGGAGTGCCTAAACTAGGAACATGCATGTATTCTACAAAAAGCACCTAGCATAGACCTAAATGGACTTGCATTGAGGCTATAAAGAAGGATATTGTAGAAGATAGCTAGTGTTGCATTGAGTTTGTTCTTCATTGTATGACCTAAGTGTCCTTTTTTCTCTTACTTTCTTCTCTCACATCGGATAATCTCAAGGATGGGTATGTCCCCCTTGTCAACAAATATGTACTCTCTATTCAATGAAATTAAGTCCATTAGGTTGAGCCAGCTTCTCAACATGGTATTAGAGTAAGTCCTTCCTTGGGATAGCTCTTTCCTAAATCCCTAATTTTCTCTTTCAATTTTTTTCCCAATCTCTCTCCCTAACTTAGCCTGCCATCTCCACTACCAACTACGGCCAAACTCCTACCAAATTCCTAACCTAGTTCCACACTAACCCGACATCGCTCACCTAGACTAGCCTACACCAAAACCCTAACCTTAGTCTCATCACTTCTTGCCGCCATCCCGAGCAGGCACCAAAGCTAGATCTATACTTTCAGTTGTCAGCCCTGCCTTCTCTGGATCCCGCCACTAGCCCTCGCCACCAACCCCCCCTCTCCCCGTACTCGTTGGTCTCCAGCCTTTGTCCGACATTGTCGTCACTCAAGTTAGATCTTGTTCTAGCCTTCGACACCTCGTCGAGATCCATAAGGCCCTCTAGTTGCCGCATCTTGCTCGAGGTAACCGTCGATGTCACTAGTGACCCACTGGATCTCCTCACGGACCTCTAAAGATGACCGAATATAAATACGCTGGAGTCACTACTCCCTCGCCATCGCATGTACGTCATTGCTGCCAGTTGTGGCATTCCAAACGAAACCCTAGCCTAGACATAGAATCCCTAGCTTGTCTTTGGTGTTTGGATCTCGCTGGTTGGAGTTTCCCGGTTAGTGAATATTTTGGTGTTCCCTGGTTGATGAATATTTTGGTGTTCCCTGTTTGGATCTTCATCCACTTTTTGTAGCACATAGTTCTTAAAGCTAGCGAGTTTCTGGATCAGAAAACTAATTGTGCGATCTTCCTCAGCTCGAACACAGTTCTTAACGATGGCGAGTTTCTGGATGAGACTACTACTTGTGCGATCGTCCTCAGCTCGTACATAGTTCTTAACGATAGCGAGTTTCTGGATTAGACAAATACTTGCGATCTTCCTCATCTTGTGATATTTTTAGCAGCTTTGTTGTATTATAGTAGTGAGAAGCTTAGTTTGATGTTTTGTTAGCCCAAACTTTGGTGTTTGTTGTTTGGCAGTGGACTTGGTGTTAGCAGTTTTACTTTGGTTGTTCATCTGATTGTGCAATTTTTTGTCTTGCTGCCAAACTTCTTCACGAAGATGGATATATCTTTGGAGATTTTACCTAGTGATGTTGATTTCTTCGGATATTTTTGGAGATTCTCAGTGCGGTAATGGTTGCGTAGTGTAGGTATTTCTTTTGTGCTTTAGGGCACGATTCTTATCTTTGATACTTCTTCTACGGACATTATTCTACGACTTTGTGAATTTCTTTGTTACTCTTCTACTTAGTTGATTAACGCTTGGATTTGCACTTCTTCTTCTTGTTTTTTCTTCTCTCTTGGACTAAGTTAGAGACTCTCATCTACATCAGATTTCTCGGACTGGTTTACGGGTTTTCTCTGCAATTTTGGCTATTATTTGGTGATTTATTATTTGATTGGGGCTTCGACGTCTTCTTCCACATGGGGGGGGGGGGGTCACTTCTACTATGCCACCTACTATTCTGCACTAACCGAGGCTGCTCTTGTTACTTCTTCACCGTTTGCTCGTTCCACATATGATGAGCTGCATAGTTTACGAGATGAGTTACATGAGTTTACGTCGTCTTATTTTTTGATTATCCTTATGTGTCTTATGCTTCGACTACACGTATATATTGCTTGACTTGTAGTTTATCTATGATTGTTGATTCTGGTTCTATCTATCATATGATTCATATCACACTTCGGTATGTTAGATTTACATGTAGTACAATTTCCAAGTTTTTACGGTAGTTAATAGGGAGACCATCTAGGTTCGCAAAACTTGGACAATGCCTATTACTACTGCACTTCATCTTCGTTCTATGATTTATGTTCCTGGATCACAATTTAATCTTTTGTCTGTTAGTTGACTTGGAGATAATAACTGCTCCATCACTTTCACTCCTTCATTTGTGAATCCGGACCTTCAGACGTCGCATTATTGGCAGAGATCGAGAGGTTAATCGATTATATCTTTTGGATTTTCTACCACCTATTATTGCATATGTTTCTTCTGTCGATTGGCATCGACAACTTTTTATTCTTCGATAAGTATTTCCTGATTCTTCTTTTTCCGATTCTCTTGTGAGGCATACATTTTTGGAAAACAACATCGATGTACATTCTCGTCTGCCTTTTCTACAAGTGATGTTTCGTTTTCTCTCGTACACTATGATATTAGGGGTCGTATAAATTTAGAAGTCTATTAGTTCATTATTTTGTCACATTTATTGATGATCATTCTCATATGACTTATTTCTGATCGCTAAGTAAATTTTATTGCTCAACCTCATAGTTTTCTACAATGATTAAAATTGTTCGAACCCTTTCATGAATACATTAGCAAGGATTTTCAGGATACTTTTGTTTCTCATGACATCATTCATTAGACCTCATGTCCATACACTCCGCAACAAAATGTGTTGTAGAACGTAAAAACCATCACTTTTTTAAGGTTGCATGTGCATTACTTATTCAG
This sequence comes from Iris macrosiphon, assembly GCA_036927795.1. Taxonomy (NCBI): domain Eukaryota; kingdom Viridiplantae; phylum Streptophyta; class Magnoliopsida; order Asparagales; family Iridaceae; genus Iris; species Iris macrosiphon. Next base: position 35,890,985 of record JAYESA010000020.1, on the reverse strand, counting down.
ATGAATGTTCCTAAGGTTTATTGACATTTTGTTGTTAGTATTGCTTGTCATATTATTAATCATATTCTACTGCAATTTTGGATCACAAGTTGCCTTTTCTTATCATTTTCCTACGAAGAAACCGTTCTCGGCGGTTTCACAGATGTTCAATTGTATATTTTATGTTCACCATCTTGCATCGACTATTGATGAGTGAACTATGCTAAGTTTATCTTTTTGGAGAATTCTATTAATCATAAGGGTTATATTTGTTATACTCCTTTTGACCGCTAGTTTGTTACTTCAATTGATGTTACCTTCAGAATCAACCTCCACCCACTACTCCAACACCACCGCCAGAGCCTCTACGTCTACTCATTCCCGTTAATGGACCATCTGCCCCAACTCCGTCTCTAGTCCACCTACTTTCTCCACCGCACTATCACCACCCTAGAATGTCTATGTTCATTAGTTCCCATTGATGGACCATATGTTCCTACCACCTAATTCCTCCACTGCACCATTGGTCCACTACCACCTTATGCTCGTGGCCATAGACAATAGTCTCGCTAGAACCCATACTGATGTTGCACCTAATATGTATGATCTTTCCATTGCTCTTCTTAAGAAGCAACATACTTGTACTATGTATCACGAAAACAAAAAAAATTGTCTAGCTCCATCAGTGCACAAGTTTGCTTCTTCTTTTTTTCTGTTTCCACACCCTCCTCTGTCCAAGAGAAAATTCAACTTCTGGGTTGGCGGGCTACCACAGATGAAGAGATGCATGCCCTTTGGTCTAATGATACTTGGAATTTAGTACCTTTTCCACCTAGTAATTCTTGTATTATTTGTAGGTGGGAGTTTACAATAAAGGATAATCCATATGGTTTCGTTGAGCTCTTGAAGGCGCATCTTATTTCATTATTCAACATTATGAGATTGATTATTAGGAGATCTTTCCATCCGATGCTAAACTCAACGTATTCGTATATTGATTTCTCTTGTGAGACATAGTGGATGGTCCTTACATCAATTGGATGTTGAGAATGTTTTTCTTAATTGTGATCTGACTGAAACTGTTTATATACAACAAATACTGGTTATGAGTTTGTGGGAGAATCTCGTGTGTGTCATTTACACAAGTTTATTTATGGCCTCAAACGGTCTCCTCGTGTTTGGTTTAACGATTGGGTTTACTTGGAGCATTGCCACCCATTGTCAGCGTCATGGGACATTGATTCTCTTGGTTATGTTAATGATGTTATTATTATCGGTAATGATACTACCGTGATTTCTATGATTAAAGAGCAATTGTCCTCTCATTTTCATACCAAGGATTTGAGTCTTCATTATTTTTTTGGAGATTGAGATTCCTAGATATAATGATTTCCTAATTTTATCTCACCAGAAGTATTATAGGCATGAAAGTGACTTTTAGGGTATAAGCCAGATGATACTCCCGTAGATGCAAACTTGAAGCTTTTCTCACTTGGTTCTGCACCGAACTATTTGCTACCGAATCCTGATTAGTATTGGCATCTTATGGAAAAGCTGATATATTATACTGCCACTCGTCCAAACATTTTATTTGTTATGAGTACTGTGAGCCAGTAAATTCATTCTTTTAGGGCATCTCATCTTTAGGTTGTTGAGCTTGTTCTCTCCTAGCCAGGGCCTTGTTTATCGGTTACCATCTTCTCTCTTATTGACGGCTTGCTCAGATGTTGATTATGCGGTTTTGTGGACAATCGTTGTTCGACGAGTGGTTTGTGTACTTATTTGGTGGCAAACTTGTTACTCAGCGGAGTATGAAAGAGGCAAGTGTTGCTGCTGCTCTACTGGAGACTGAGTATCACTCGGTGACCCATATAATTTCAGAGCATACTCGACTAAAATGCAGTTTCAGAGCATACATGACTGAAAAACTTGCCTATAGATCTTGGTGTTACTCTCTCTTCACCTGCTATTCTCTATTGTGATAACCAGACAACCATTCATGTTGCTGAAAATCCGGTTTTTCATTAGCACACCACTACAACAAGAATGGCCTACAGTCAAAAGTGTTGCATTAGAGGTTTATTAATACGGTACACCTATAGCAACGGTTAGGAAAAGTCTAATCCATTATGTGGTATTAGGCCATGACTACACTTGTGATAGTAGCTACCGATATAAGCTAATGTACCGTTTTCTGGCGTAACAAAACACTTTTTATGCCAACTCTTAACATCGTCCCCACAAGTAGCAAAAATAAATTTATAATCCTTTTCAAACACTTGAAAGAGTTTCCAAAAGTACTTTATAGCTACACTTTCAAGTATTGTAATTATAGTGGTGGAATTAGTTAATGGATTTATTGTAATTGTTGCCAGGGACCTTTATAACTACACTTTTTGGTGTTGCATGGTAATTTATTAATTGCATTATCAGAAAGGGATGCACTTTGACCTTTATAACCCTTAAACAATGCTGGAAATTTCAAATAGTCCATCCCAAAAGTCTGTGACAAAAGATGCTGTCGTTGACACTAAACTAACTTTATTTTATTTTATTTCTGTATGCAAAGGGATGCACTTTGTTTAAATTGTATACTAATTGTTGTTCTTCCAGAGCGAAAGTAAAACAATTCTCCCTAAACTTATGTGCCTGTATTTTGGCTGGCAGGTGTGCTGATGATAAGCCCTTTGTACCAACATACCAAGTATCGAAGGAGAAGGCACAAGGTCTGGGCATTGACTACATCCCTCTGGAGACGAGCCTCAAAGAAACTATTGAAAGCTTGAAAGAGAAGGGGTTTGCAAGCTTTTGAGAAAGAAATTGGTAGTGCATAAAATAAAATAAAGATCTACCATCTATATTTTTGGTAGTGGCATAATAAAAAAAAAAGATCTACCATCTATATTTTAAGTAAAAATTGATCAATTTGTGGTTGTCGGAATTTCAAATGGATGATTGTGTAGATCTTCATTTTCAGACAAATAGATAGTAGTAGCTCAACCTTACGTATTATATGATTATGTAACCTATTATGTCTGTTTACCTGAACGCTTCTGTCTTCAACTTTATGCATCTAAATTTGTATCATGGACCTACTCTACTTCTACCAAGCTTTGGTCGCTTGTTAGAGCATCATTAGTAAATATGCTCAAAATTTCATCTTGAGGCCCCCCAACATTTATAAAAAAAAAAAAAGCATCAGCTAAATTTAGAATGGGGGATGGGTTGGATTTGTACGGGAATAATAGAGAATAATAAAATGAGCTTTGGTCCCAAAGATTGTGTGGTTAAAAATTAATGTGAAAAAAACTGATGTAAATCTAGAATTGGGTTCCAAAATGATTTTCTACATTCTGAATCTAGAAATTCTCAGGCCTAATCTATAGCTCTTGTGGGTGGGGTGGGCTTGAGAATCTAGAAATTGGAACTTAGGATGGTTTTCACTATTCTATAAATTGAGCTTCTACATTCTGAATCTAGAATCTAGAAATTGGGATGGGCCTTACTAATGATGCTCTAAGAGTACCCTTAGTAGATGGTGCTCAAAATTGCATCTTGAGGTCCAAAATTTGAAAAATAGGTAAATGTAGGATGTGTTGGCTTTGTATAAGAATAGTAGAAAATGATAAAATGACCTTTGATCCCAAATGTTGTGTAATAAAAAATTAATGTGGAAAAAAAAATTTTAATCTATAAATTTTGACTCCAAATTGGAACTTATTATTCTACAAAGTGAGTTTGTACATTCTGAATTTAGACATTCTCATGCTCAACCTATAACTCCTTTGGGGTGGGGTGGGCCTGAGCATCTAGAAATTGAAAGTTAAAGTTGGGATAGATTTTACTATTCAACCAAATAAGTTTCTAAATTCTGAATTTAGAATCTAAATGAAGGGATGGACCTTACTAATGATACTCTTAAGTGAGAAGCAAGTTTTGTCCTGCTATGTATTAGTCTCGCGGCAATGATAAAATGTTTTTTTGCGTTAATAATGTTTTGGCCCCGAGTATGTTTTCTATGAGAGGGAGGCCGGCCCTGAACCAGGGCAAACGGGACAGACCTCCAAGGGACCAAAATTTAGGGTACCAAATTTTTTCTCTCCGTCCCATTCAATGTCTTGAAAAAAAATAATCAAATCAATTCTCTCTCTTTAAAAAAATGCCCAAAATTTTAAATACAAATCATGAAAGTTGAGAACAAGTTGCAATTAAGTACACATATTATTAAGAAATTAATTCTAATATATATATATATATATATATATATATATATATATATATATATATATATAGAAGAGAGAGAGAGAGAGTTCGGGATTTCCGAACTTATTCCTGTATATTTTCTGAAAATAGCAATCGTTGTATTGTATTTTTTGAACGCTCAAATTAGTTCATTAAATTATTCAATATCGTGTAAAATTTTGATCTAATCTGAACGGTCAAAAAATATAATCCAACGGCTGCTATTTCGAAGAACATACGAGAATACTTAAGTGTGAAAATTTTGACCCCTTTATATATACTAGTAAATGCAAAAAATTTTTTTTTAATATTATTGTAAAATAGTTTAAATATTTAAATATATTTTAATTATATTTGTTATGGATCTCTCTCTACTTTTTATAAAAAAATTTAAAAATTAGTCGTCTAAACTGTACGTATATCCTCACGAAATTATAAATTAAAAAAAAAATTAACTAATTATTTAACTATATAATATTATATAACTATAGTCAAATTTATCTTCTAGTTCATGTGGTTAAGGTGTGAGGCATTCTTCTTGGTTTGTCATGTTCGATATCTTCCTTATGGTGTTATCTATAACAAACTAAATTTTTTTTCAACAATTTTTTTACGTAATATTAAAAAAATTAAATAAATGGTTGGGGATTTACAAACGACTTAACCGGCTCACTTTTGAGCAGTTTTGAAGCTTTATATTATATATATATATATATATATATATATATATATATATACAAGTGCGTTGCACGTAAAATAATTTTTTTCTTCTTATATTAGTGTAAAATTCTTTAAATATTTAAATATATTTAAATTAAAATTTATATATATATGTTAAATTTTTAATTAAAAATTGTTATATATTTGATTTTATTTTTATTATAATTAGTTATGGATATATTTCTACTTTTCATAAAGTGTCTTGAAAACAGTTAGCCGTCTAAGCATATATACCCACATAATTAAAAAATATATATATATAAAAAAATTAACTAATCGTTTAATTACTTAACATTATCTCACTATAAATAAATATATCTTCTAACTCATGTGGTTAAGCTGTGAGATATTCTCTCTGATTGGCTGCTTTCGAATTATTGGAATATTATTTATAAAAAATTTAAAATTTTCAAACTATTTTTTAGGTAATATTAATTTTTAAAAAATAATTAATTGATGATATACATACAATTTAGACGGTTCAAATTTAAACCGTTTTCAAATCTCTTTTATTTATTTATATATATATATATATATATATATATATATATATATATATATATATATATTCAAGGAGTTCTGGTCTTAGAACAACAACAAAACTTATTTAAATATTAATGGCCATCCAGCATAGTTGCAGATTGTGTTACCTCTTTGGTTCTCTTCTTCAAGGGCTTTAGCAATAAATGTGAGCAAGTACGGTTAAAACACTGCCCCATGCAAAAGATGAAAATTCTTCTTAATGAAATTGCGAACTTTTTAAAGCTAAGTTATTTCCAGTGAATCAAAACTATATTGTCTATGTTGATTTCTTCATAATGGATTTTCTCGTTTAGTTTATCACATAACCATGCTTATTACTGCAATAGTAATACTGACCGGCCTTGGCCAATACAGTCAGGACAACCATTCAGGATCCACAGACCAAAAGGTTAAAAAAATCAACTTAAATATAAATATATTAATAATTTTATATCTAGAATAGAACTTGTATGTAGCATGTCACTCTTTTAACATAAAACAATTATGGTATAATGATTATTATGTTAGATTTACACACTATAGGTCCTTAGTTCAATTCTTAGTGTTAACATTTTAAAATTTACTTTTATTATAGTTACTTAATTTTTTTTTATTATGTATTGTATCATATTTTTAAAGTTTTTTTCGGATCTCCATAAACTCAAGACGAGCCCTAATAGTAAGCACTAGAGTAACATACCAAAATAAAATAAAATAAATAATCCTCCGTATTTAGAAATAATTGTTTATATTGTCGTTAGTTTACATTGCACTAATCCGAGGACACTTTTCGTCTCTTGGGGGAGCGGTAAGCGCGAGCGGCTGAGACGATCGGTCCTGTATGAAGTTCTCGCCAAGTGCAAGCGGCTGATGGGTACCGATGTCAAACAAGACCCGTTTGTGAACGAAAGAACCTGCTTGCGGACGTCCGTGACGATGATGAAGCTGCCCGTACGAACGAGGATTTACACGAATAAATATTGGAAAAAAAAAAAAAAGTTTACATTGCACTATATTGATTAACCAATTTATATTTCATGCACCGTCAAAAAAACTCACCTATATGTATTATGGTTTGTTTGTCTATAATAAACCAACATGAGATCCACAATGTATTCTCTGTACATTAAATAGAGAGATATTTACACTACTATTAGACATGAGATCCACAATGTATTCAAATAAATAAGAAATAATATACAATTATATCTAAAAAAAATTCATAGATGAGAAATACTCCAAAAACTTCGGCAAAATACAACCTTAAATGTAGGAAGCCACTATGAAGAATGTATGGAATTAGGGTCGGCCCTGAACTCATGAGAGCCAAAGACGAACTTTTAAAATGAGTCCCCATATATAATATAAAAAAATTAAAATTATCATTATCACCAAGACAAGGGCAAAACAAATATGTTAACCACTACATCAAAATTATTTTATGCTATATCACAACTATTTTTTTATAACTAACATCTTATATCTTAATTGTGGGGTCCCATATAGGGTCTCGAGAAGATGCACTCGGTGCACTTGCTCAGAGCCGACCCTGTATGAAACATGCAAGTTGTTGACATTATATTTTCTATACTGATACGGTAGTTAGTATACTTTAGTCTATGGAATATGTAATAGAAAAGAATTCATAATTTGCACATAAGATAATTTCAATACATAAATTAAAGAAACTAAGTAGGATTCTGGACAAGTTACAGAACGTTGTTCCTGAAATATAATTTGTCCATACAAATATTGTACCATGGATGCCAGCGATATAAACATTGTTCTTAAAACACCTTACGACTTAATTTTCTCCCTTCCACCTGTAATCTTATTTTAATCAATAGATCATTATGCAAAAAAAAAAAAAAAATATTGTATATTAATTTATAGATCTTCATTTTTTAAGAATACTTTTATCATCATTTTAGGGGTATCATTTTAAGATTTTGTCCCGAGCATTGAAAAATTCAAGGCCGTACATGGTTTTATTGTTGGTGGTCAGTGCCAAATGGCAGAATATACATTATTTACTAAAATAAACACTTGAGATAGTTATTGTTGATCCAACATTTTTTTGTTGGGTGTAGAGTTTGTAGGTTCATATTATTAAGATGGTGCAAACATGTGGTGAAACACATGAAATATCTTTCTTACAAGTACTATCATTCATTCAACTTCCCATGTGTAGTACCTCATTTTTCATAGTAGCAAGAAGGAATAGAGAGAATGAGATAGGACAAGAAGAGCCCATTTGAATTACGATTTCCGGCACTTGTTATTTTGAGCATACTACTCATATTTTCGATGCTTATTAATTTGAGCATACTACTCACCTTTTCTACATTGAAGATATTTTCCATCTTGTGGTGTGTTTGTTATGTGTTGGATGGGACCTTTTTTTTTGCTTTTGTTAAGGGCACTATAAACTTTACTAAGGGCTAGTCCAAGAATGGGACTAGTTCATTAATGAACAAAGTTTACTCACACTAGCCCATTAGTTTACTCATATTAGCCCAAACTTTAAACCCTCCTCCTAAACCCTCCAAACCCCACCGGAGCCCTCCCCCCTCCCGTCGGAGCCGATCCCCTCCATTTCGTCCTCCTCCTCCTTGTCGATGGCTCCCAAAATCTCGAAAGAATCAAAGTACAATTCTTCATTCTCCTTATTCTATTGCATTTACAAAATTTTCTAAAATTTTTAAAAATTTCTATTTCATTTTGAGAATTTTGAGTGATTTTCTTTCCATTCTCCAAATGAGGACATACAAATCCTGAATGTAGTTTAGGATATAGTTTAGACGTTTATCTGGATGCTCGTACCCGAATTTAGGACATACAATATCGACAATCGTCGAGAGTATCGAGCAGTATCGAGCGGGACTGTTGTAGAAATTTCTACAGTCCTAAATATATGAAGGACTGTAGAAATTTCAGCAGTCCTAAAAAAATTAGGACTGTGGAAATTTCTGCAGTCCTGTATACGTATAGGACTGTAAAAATTTCTACAGTCCTGAATGTTAAATTAAATTATGATGTTAAATTAAAAAAAAATTGTCTTATAGTCGTGACCCTCGGAAGGGCACTGTGGATGAAGATATCATCAGAAGACGCTCTACTGTGTCTGCGTAAGGAACGCAATGTTCTGCGTACTATTGAACCAGGTGTCACTATCCGCGACCCCGAGGTACGTCATAAAGTTAGAAAACGTCGATTGACGAAAAAGACTGTCACTCGTTCGAAGAGACGTGCTCCTCCTAGTTCTTCTGTTTCTTCTTTCTCCTCCGATGAGGACATGCCAAATGTCCCAAATCGGCCAACTGATGGTTCAGGATCCTCTCAGCATGCAGATAGTCATGTCGAGAGTCTCCCACAAACCCTCGAAAATCGGGCTACTGACGGTTCTGAACCTTCTGAGCAGCAAGATAGTCCAGTCCGGACTCGTCCAAACGGTTGCTCTTTATTACCGTCGATCGAGAACCATATTGCATACCAAATATGGAACAATCCGATAAGTACATTACGTTATGATAATTTTATATATAGTTGTAAGTTCATCAAATTATTTATAGATAAGTACATTTTATATAGAGGTATAACTTAATCCAACTGTTTACTTTTCAGGAAAGTTCTCGTATGTTAACGGTGATAAACCACGAGAAAAAATGCAATACATGGAGGTTTGAACTATTGGGAGACGATGTGAAGGCAAAAATTATTTCCACCGGTTTACAATATTTGGGTAACTACTCATATACGACGGTGGATAATGCATTGATTTCAGCATTTGTAGAACGATGGCATCCAGAAACCAACACTTTTCATCTACCAAATGGGGAGTTGACGATTACCCTTAATGACGTCCATCATATATTGGGACTTAGGATTGATGATCGAGTCATGATGAATCAAACTTTTGATGAGTCAAGCATCAACTTTTATGACCATATCGTGGATTATGTATCAGGGTGTCTGGGAGTTCATGCCACTAGTTTTACCACTCTTCGAGAATTCAAGAAGTCCTACGGACTTCCTTTAAAATATTTGGAGAAGATATTCGCTGATCCGGCCCCCAAAATGGATAATAGCGATAATGTGGCCCGTGGATATATGCAGTTCATCTTAGGGGCTGTCGGCATTACGGATAAGTCTGGAACGTCCATACATGCCAAATATCTCCTGAATTTGGACAACATTGACACGGTGGAAGAAATATCTTGGGAAAGCGGTATACTAGCATACCTTTACCGCGAGCTTGGTGCGATATCCCGCGTGGGTTCAAAGACAATATCCGGATGCCAGACTCTACTCCATGTATAGATATATCTTTGTCAACTTGTATACATAATTTAAAATTTTGTTGTTAATTTTTGGACTAATATTTTTTAACTTGGTTACGTGAAGGCATGGATATACGAGCACTTTCCAACCCTACAGCGGGCTAAACTGAACCGAGGGTATGACGAGAACCTTCCTAGAATGTGCCGATAGAAGCCAACTAAGGAAGATGCCAAACGTCCACACACATTGGCCGCCCTATGGAATGCACTCGAAGATATGACGACAGAAGAGGTGAATTGAGACCTAATTTTTTAATGTTTGGTAATAATTGACTAAATTACGTTATGCTAAATGACGTTATGCTAAATTGTATGCGGTACAGATTGTTTGGGATCCATATCATGATTTGCGACAGACTAGTCGTCCATTGCAACTAGTCACTTTATATCACGGCCTTATAAGTTGTCATGAAGTCGATGAGGCTTATATGTCGGATAGAGTGCTCCGTCAGTTTGGCTACGTACAAACTGTTCCAAAGTGCACTTTGAAAATGATAACTGCTCCGCGAGGTACAAAACCGCTAAACTATATTCCTGCGACGTTCAACTGGGTCTCGGACCTCTTCATCGAGTGGCAACGCCACGTTATTAGAGAAATCGAACGGCAAGCAGCAGTAAATATGACGGAATATAGCGACGACTACCTCGCCTACTACGCTGGTGTCGGACTACCTACCTTGTTCCAACGCGGAGGCGATATTGTGCGTGTACCTTCAGATCTTCCTGCCAAATCGGTCTTGTATACTGCATTGGTCAAGATGGTGAGCCAACTTCTTCACTTTCAGTTTGATATATGTAAATGTTTATAACATAACAAATTTTTTTAATTCTCATAAATAGGCTAGGAAAGTGAAGAAGTTGGGAAGAAGCCTCGTAAGTTGCCAGGGTACGAAATATATGGCAATAAATGACGAGCTACAACAAATCGACAACGCTCAAGATTTTCCTTTCTTGGAAAATAGAGAGCAACGTACAAAGCGGCGGCATAAAGTTTAGGCCCCGTAAAACTTTCAATGAATTTGTGTATTGAGACATGTAAAAGTTTTAAGTGGGTTAATTTGACATAAATTTGTGTATTGAGACATGTATTGAGACATTAATTTATGTACTGAGACTTAGTATGGTACTTCGAATAATTTTGTGTATTTTTTAAAGTTTTTTACAATCTGCTATAATTTGCAAAAATTTGTGTTCTATGTTTGCTACATAAGGCAGGGGCTAAAAACTTGGACTGTCAAATTTTGGACATTCCTGAAAGCTATAAGGACTGTCCAGATATTGATAGTCCATATAGCTTGTGGGACTGTCAAATTCCTGACAGACCTAGTTTTAGATATATTTTCCAGTGGATTAAGTTTAGGACTGTCAAAATTTTGACAGTTCTATTATCTTGTAGGACTGTCAAAATCCTTACAATCCTAATTTAACATATAAATATGCAGAGACAGTGGGTTTAGTTTAGGTCTGTCAAATATTTGACAGTCATAGTTTCTTCTAGGACTGTACTCATTTTGACAGTCCTAGTTTTACATAAAACTGTGCAGAGACAGTGGGTAAAATTTAGGACTGTCAAAATTTTGACAGTCCTAGTTTCTTCTAGGACTGTCAAAATTGTGATAGTCCTAGTTTTACATAAAACTGTGCAGAGACAGTGGGTAAGTTTAGGACTGTCAAAATTTTGGCAGTCCTAGTTTCTTCTAGGACTGTCAAAATTTTGACAGTCCTAGTTTCTTCTAGGACTGTCAAAATTTTGACAGTCCTAGTATCCTGACTATTTTACATATAATTTTGATAGTCCTAGTATTGATTAGTATCAATGCACAACATACAGTCAAAATCGATTAGTATCAATGCACAATATACAGTCCTAGGGTTTAGATAACTTCTTTTATTGCACAATGTACAGTTCAATATACAGTTAAACATACATGGCTCATTGCACAACATACATTTCAATATACAGTATCAATCGATTAGAATATCAAAGTAGTCCTTCGGCATAATTTTTGGATCCTCCGTCTTCATCATCTTCTTATAGGCAGCCATTGCATCTGTATAGGGTGTCGTCCATGCGATCGCTTTCTCTAGTACGTGTTTATACCAAAGCGTAGAATGTGGCAGAATAGGAGAATGACCGATCAACCTTGGGATGACGAAGTGTTGTCTGACAAGCCCTATCGAACATAGATTGGATACTCCGTGTTCGGCCGGGGGAGCACACATTGGAAAAAAAGTATTGTTAATGCCTTGTAAGATAATTACAATAGGTATCTTATACCTATTAGAGAATACGTAAGCAGCAGGCGGGACATCCATGTAATGGTCTGGTCTGGTAACTATTTTCGTACAAGGTATGCTTGTCAACAAATCTCCAATAATTTTTTCACCGAGTATCTGCCTATAGAAGGGTAGTCGAGACTCCAACTCCTCGTACAGCTCTTTCCTAACCTGTCTCCATCCTTCTTCAAAGGAATAACCTAGTTGTCTTGCTAGTGCATGATATCCACAATGGCCATCCTTATGAACATCAACAATAGACCAAATGAAATCTCGTATCTCAGGTAGAAAATTTTGAATGTATAGACTATATGAATCAGAGAAGTTATCTAAACCCTCCGCCGTAACTGCATCGTTCATTTTCTGTTTTTTCCCCCATCGAATAGTAACCTTACTCTTTTTCTGCGGATATACTACACTTTCGATTGTGGACTTTGCCTCCAAATTGCGTTCAATATGTTCAAATAATGATGGATCTCTTTTAGTTGACTCATTCTTCTTCTTTTTTGCTCTACTCTTTTTTGAGTGTGGTCTTTCCTTAGGAGTTCGAACAACAGATGGCTCTTACATTCGAGTTGTTGCCGGGACTGTAATTTCTTGGATTTTAATCTCAATGGATCTTCTCTCTGGTTCCGATGTGACACACCACCTTGCGTGCAGGAGTTTCACTTGTGGCAAAGAAAAGAAATCATCTTAAACTTCCACCGTCGACATTATCGACAGCTGTCTCCAACGTTGATCAACAACATCTATTGGAATATGTATAGATTCACGACGATATTCATCAATCTCATGTGCACAAGGAAGTCCGAGTGAATGTCGATATGAACAACCGTAAACCTCGGGATCATAACCAATCGACTTTGACCTACCAATCTCCTCAAACAATAAGCCCAAGGCCTTGTGAGATACTACATGGATTAAACCATCCAAGAGGTGTTCATGCTTATATTCATGCTTTACAATATTGAGGCTCATCTCAAATGATGCTACAATCTCGTTCACCGTGGAAATAATAATCAAATGAATCGATTGCCAAACGGAAACAAAATTATTGACTGATGACCGTAGATATCTTTTTAAACTTGAGTATGATCCTTCGACCCGGTTCGTAGTAATTGTGCCATAATGCTTCACCATGTTCGTCCATGCTAAGACGAATTGCTCTTTATGTGGTTCTAGCCAAGTATCTTTGATATAAGATATGCATGTCGGGTTACTCGTCTCCCACTTTTGTTGGAACATGTACCATGCTGGGTCATAGTTGTCTGTAGTACTTGCTCGCCATACAAGACTCCAATCACTGTAGAATTCTTCGAAGTGAAGCATGTCGATTTTACCGTCCACCTTTTTAAATTTTCTCTTGTATTGAGCTTGGATATTTCGATTTATATGCCAGGTGCATAGTAGTCTATGCACATGAGAAAATACAATATCTATAGCATTTATCAGCGCATATTCTCTGTCGGTAACAAAAATAGAGGGCTCTTTGTATCCTGTGTAAAGGGATTATAGTTTTCTCAACGTCCATGTATAATCCTCTACTGTCTCACTCTTCATAAAACAAAAAGCGACTGAAAATATTTTTTTCGTAGACGTAAACCCAACAACGTGAAAAAGAGGTATCTTGAACTTATTGGTCTTATATGTACAATCAAGGACCAACACGTCTGCGAAGGACCGAGCCAAGTGTGTGCAATCAGGATGAGCCCAAAACAACGAAAGGAGTTCATCAGTTTGTGGATGTCTTCTATGGTACTCCACGTAGTGATGCTCCCCAAGCAACTTCAATACTTGCTGCATCGCCATTCTTCCTTTCATACTATTATATTTCGCTCTGGCCAAACTATTATAGATCATCCTCATGGTAGACTTGTTCCCATCTTCTTTTTGTCGCGCGGCAGAATAAATTTGTTTCGCTGCAACTCCGAAAATGAACAATTGTTCAACCAACTTTCTCTCATCCTCCTTCAACCGTGCCACGTAGGCATGACCCGTAAGTGTCCCTGGAATAGAATGATTATGTCTTCCATTCTTAACTTCGATTATCCACTTCACATCTTCTACTTTTACAATGAACACCTTAAATGGACAACCACATTTTCTCGTCCCAACGTTTTTCTTAGGGATTTTTTTTTCGACAACACCCTTTTTTTATGATGCTCCATGAATACACCTTCTCTTTCGCAGCCCAGCTCTACATATATTTGGCCCGGTCGAGATCTGATGGATCTTGCAATAACAATTACTATGTTATGTCGTCTTCCAAATTCTCTTGTCACGCCCCAGTCCCAAAATATCGAGGGACTAGACACGTGGCAATGGCCAGCAGTACACACCGATGGACTAACCCAATTTAATGGATCCATCGGGGCATACTTAAGCTGTAAAGCAATAATCAGGGTTTACTAATCTCATCCACAGAATGAATATATCAATACCAACAAAAGGAATATAAACATCAACATCAACATCAAGTCACAAGTAAATAAAATCGGGGAACAACCCGATAATCAAGTCTGATACAATGGTTCATTAAACAAGAATGAAAATAACAACACATACTGAGTATGAAAGAAACTCAGAAAAATCCATGGCAATCACCTAGTCCTCAGTTCCTGGTTCTGCTCCAGTGCCTGCTCCTTAACCTGCTTCTGCTCCTGCTAAAGCTCATGTCCTGTATATCTCAGAGTGGATCTCCTCTGCTAAACCTGGGGACATAATCCGGATCCAGGTCCTCAGGGTACATAGCAAGGTACAAAATAACTCATGCCAAAATAAATACAGTGCATAATAAATGAAATAATAAGGTAAACTAAATAACCAGCTAAGTGATATGCAAGTTGAGAGCATCACTAGAACTCAGGCTGAGACCACTACAAGCTCTATGTCTGGGAGCCGGTAGCAGTAATAACATGTAGTGGGCCAAGCTCGGGTTTAGAGTCTTAAGCACCGCAATAATAGGGGTTATATATATATATGATTAGCCTGTAGCCTGTGTGTCTCTCCCCACCCAATGTAATCACACGTCTCATATACATGACACGCAAGATCAAAACTAATGCAGCAAGTCATAATAATATCTAAGAATATACTGTCTATGTCATGAAACTTGTATCCTATACAGAATTACCTTGAATATTTCAGGAAGATTCTGTCACATGAATAGTATCAAGTGTCCTGGGTATAACGTACTTGATAAAGCAAGTACGAGAATGTAAAGGGTCACGATGTCCATCTCTAGGTGACGTTACACAACTTCACGTACGGTGTTGGCACCCGACTATTAATCGGATGCTAAGTAAGTCACACAGTCCTAGGTTTAAGCATGTACAACAAATATATATGTCAAGGAAATAAGTAGCAAAACTGTAGGATTTGGCAAGTTACACTTGCCTGGGGTTCTGGCTCCAACTGTAGTTCTGACTTCAGCGGATTCTGCAGGGACTGCTCTGGTTGCTGAAATAAACATCATCATCAGATCCAGAAAATATTAATTAGCTAGAATCGCCTGTCCTTGAGTCCAATTTGGACACAGGGCCAAAAATGACAGTTTCTGGTCAAAGCGGGGTCCACATGTGGGCCGCTTTGCACCGAAAAATGTGTCAGGAACAAAGGTCTCCCAATCTGTCAAACTTAGTGTCAACAAGTCAGGAACGATGATACGAACCCAACGGAACTTCCAGAATTGGATTCCGATGAGCCGATCTCAAAATCGCCCGTCAAGTGGAGCTTGTGGGGCCCACGATACGCGATTTTGTCAACGTTCTCAGAATTAAACCAAACTTGGGTCACAGGACCAGCGTATTGCTATGAGTCCGATGATGCAAGTTTCATTTTGATCCGACGTGTGTACACTAAGTTACAGCAAGATCCAGAAAGGACGGATACGGGGCGTTGTCGGCGGATACGCGTTGATTCCGGTGTGCACGCACATCCAAATCAACTTCTGCAAAATCCCACACGTCCGTATCAATGATGCGTACATTTCGGTGAAGACCGCACGCGACCAAGCCGTCCCGTTTGGCGGAGCGTACTCAGTTCTGGGGTGAAACAGGGCGTTGGTTTTCCTGTTTTTGGATCGCGGTTCGCGATCGTCACAGGACGCGATACACCGAGCGGGTTGTACGGGCATCGAGAGGGTCACGCAAGGTTCGCGTCATAACAGACGGCACAAAAAATGGGGCAACAAGGAGACAGAAAAGAATACCTGAACAGGGCTCCGTGAAATCTGAATTACTCGTGTCCTCGTCGATACGACGCGACTCGACACGGGGACACGACACGCACTGTGCAATGGTTTAGGGTTCTGCTCGAGTCGCCGGGCACGGCGGAGGCGGCCGGGGGCTACGCCGGAGGCGACGGAGCACGGGGACGGCTCAGGCGAGGTGATGGCGCTCGGGAACGGCATCGGCTGCGCTGACACTGCGGCGGGGAGAGCTGGCCGCTGCTGCTACTGCGGGTGGCGGCTCAGGCGCTGCTCGAGGGAGGGAGGCGGCTCAGGCGAGGCTCTCAGCGGCGAGAAAGAGGGTGGCAGCACTGGTGGAGGCGGGCTAGGGCGGAGGAGCCGACGAGGTCGGGGACGGAGGACGGAGGCGGAGAAAGGGGGAGAGGGTTTTATAGGAGAGAGGGAGGAGATGGAGATTCGGCCGGTGCGGGAGGGGAACCGGAGCGGTGGCGGCTGCGGGGGAGAAGAAACGGAGGAGACGGCCGGCGGTTACGCGGCGGTCGGGAAGGCGGACGGGCGGCGGTTACACAGCTGGGAGAGGAGAAGGTTTCGGGTCGGGCGGTGACGGGTCGGGTCGGGTCAGCGGCGGATCTGGCCCGATCCACAAAACAGGGAAGCGGGTTCGGGTCTAGCGGGTTTCGGGTCGTGGGTTAGACCCGGATCCGACCCGCTAGGGTCCGGTTTGGTTCAATTGAACCCAGTCCGGTTTGGTTTATTTAAAATAAACCCGGTTTAATTAGGGTTTAATTACAAAATAGTTTTTAGGGCTTTAAAAATACTTCCGGGGTCCAATAAATTCCCAAAAAATTACCCTATGTCTAATTTTTTATTTTACACCAGAAAATATTATTTTCATAATATTTTAATATTATTTAATAATATTTAAAAATCCTTTAATTATAAAATACCTTGATTTTAATTCCAGAAAAATCTCAGAAAATTACAAAAAATTGAGGAAAATTCCAAATTAAAAATTCTTGAAAATCAGGGGGATTACAATCTACCCCCCTTAAGAGGATTGCGTCCTCGCAATCAAAGAATAACCGGTTAACAGAGATGACACGGTTACAAACATTTTTTGAAGCACATTACTATCAAGAAGAATCAAAGTTGAGGGCATAGAAAAAATTATTTCCCTAAGCGATGGAAGTTATGAAATTTCTTGGATGAAGGAAATCTAGAAAATTACAGTTTTAGAAAACCAGGTTATCCTTTATAAAAATATATTAGATTAACAATTATAAAACACTCTAGGTTATTTAGCAAGTTCAAAATTAGTAGGTTAACACTAGGTTATCTATTATTAGCAAGTTAAAATTGTCAAGTTAAGTCTAAGGTCACGAACCAGCAGGCACGAACTAAAGCAAATCTAGAAGCAGATAACAATAAAAACTTACGCGTATTAGCTACTCCATGAATCTGTGCGTCCTCCAAAGTCATCACTGGAGCTTGTCCGCGTTCTTGCAGATGATTCCTCGGCTGCTGTTGAGCCTGCTGGAAGAGTGGTGCTTGTGGTGCCAAGGGTGGCCTCGGCAGATATTCTCCTGGGGCAGGTGGTAAAACTCCTTCAACTTTCGTTTGCAGTATTTCCAATGCTGGAGAGGCTGGCCTTGGTGCTGGTAATGCTTGTTGGTTAACCATTGGTGCTCCTTCTCGACGCTCAGGGCATTCCCTCAATAAATGCTGACTGGATCCGCAAGCTAAACATAATCTAATTTTTTGTCTGCACTTATTTTCTATATGGCCTCGCCTGTGACAATATGGACAGACATGCAGTACTTGCGGAGATGCTTCTGGTGGTTGGTGCATGTGAGACTTCTTTGTAATTTCTTCATGTGGTGCTCCGGCTGGTGCTGATGTGGCTGGTTGTTGAATCATCACCGCTTTCTCTCGATGTTCAGGGCAATCCCTTACCGAATACTTTTTGGATCCGCAAGATAAACATCGTCCCAGTCTGCGTCGGCATTCTTTAGCGAAATGGCCTACCTTGCCACAGTAGTGACAAGTAGGAAGGACTAGTGCAAGTGGTGTAGATGCTCTCTATGGTAGATTCATCTGTGGTCGCTTTGCAACTCTTTCTTGTTGTGCTTGGTCTGGTGCTGATGCATACGGCCGCTTCTGGCTGGACTCGATCCTTGTGTTGCACTCCATGGGTCGTGCTGCAGCAAGAACGTCCTCGCCTAAGGTAGTTGTATTTGAGCAGATTAATCTCCGTAACTCTGAGCTAAATCTGTCGATGAACTTCTCCACTTGGTTTTGCTGATCTTCTTGATGAACCTTCTGATGGGCTTGCATCATCGCGTAGAACATTCGAAACATTTGTTGTTCGTCCATAGCCTGCCCTTGTGGAACGGTAGGCATCGGTGGAGCGAACTGTGTCGATGGTGGAATGTCGTCTTCCTGGATTCTCGAGGCATGCCGACTTGATTGTTGTGACGATGGATCTTCACTAACTGGTGTCACTTCATCTCCGTTGGTTATCACAGCACCTCGTAGTGTTTCTGGATGAGTATCGTCGCCGGCTTGTGGATCCATAATTCTGCAACCAAAATAAACTATAAGAAGCGCACAGGAATCAAGGCAGGATGCAAGTCAAGAATTTTATTCGAATCTGATACAGATATCAAGAATATTTCAAGCAAGTGGATGAGATCCTTATCCTATTCTTATTGCATGCCTGTTCGGTCCCTAAGTTGAAACCGAATAATTTAGTCGTTGACCTGCATGGGCCACCACAAAAACTATGTCACGTCCCAGTCCCAAAATATCGAGGGACTAGACACGTGGCAATGGCCAGCAGTACACACCGATGGACTAACCCAATTTAATGGATCCATCGGGGCATACTTAAGCTGTAAAGCAATAATCATGATTTACTAATCTCATCCACAGAATGAATATATCAATACCAACAAAAGGAATATAAATATCAACATCAACATCAAGTCACAAGTAAATAAAATCGGGGAACAACCCGATAATCAAGTCTGATACAATGGTTCATTAAACAAGAATAAAAATAACAACACAGACTGAGTATGGAAGAAACTCAAAAAAATCTATGGCAATCACCTAGTCCTCAGTTCCTGGTTCTGCTCCAGTGCCTGCTCCTTAACCTGCTTCTGCTCCTGCTCCTGCTAAAGCTTTTGTCATGTATATCTCAGAGTGGATCTCCTCTGCTAAACCTGGGGACATAATCCGGATCCAGGTCCTCAGGGAACATAGCAAGGTACAAAATAACTCATGCCAAAATAAATGCAGTGCATAATAAATGAAACAATAAGGTAAACTAAATAACCAGCTAAGTGATATGCAAGTTGAGAGCATCACTAGAACTCAGGCTGAGACCACTACAAGCTCTGTGTCTGGGAGCCGGTAGCAGTAATAACACGTAGTGGGCCAAGCTCGGGTTTAAAGTCTTGAGCACCGCAATAATAGGGGTTTTATATATATATGATCAGCCTGTAGCCTGTGTGTCTCTCCCCACCCAATGTAATCATACGTCTCATGTCCATGACACGCAAGATCAAAATTAATGCAGCAAGTCATAATAAGATCTAAGAATATACTGTCTATGTCATGAAACTTGTATCCTATACAGAATCACCTTGAATATTTTAGGAAGATTCTGTCACATAAATAGTGTGAAGTGTCCTGGGTATAACGTACTTGATAAAGCAAGTACGAGAATGTAAAGGGTCACGATGTCCATCTCTAGGTGACGTTACACAACTCCGCGTACGGTGTTGGCACCCGACTATTAATCGGACGCTAAGTAAGTCACACGGTCCTAGGTTTAAGCAAGTACAACAAATATATATGTCAAAGAAATAAGTAGCAAAACTGTAGGATTTGGCAAGTTACACTTGCCTGGGGTTCTGGCTCCAACTGTAGTTCTGACTTCAGCGGATTCTGCAGGGACTGCTCTGGTTGTTGAAATAAACATCACCATTAGATCCAGAAAATATCAATTAGCTAGAATCGCCTGTCCTTGAGTCCAATTTGGACACAGGGCCAAAAATGACAGTTTTTGGTCAAAGCGGGGTCCACATGTGGGCCGCTTTGCACCGAAAAATATGTCAGGAACAAAGGTCTTTCAATCTGTTAAACTTAGTGTCAACAAGTCAGGAAAGATGATACGAACCCAACGAAACTTTCAGAATTGGATTCCGATGAGCCGATCTCAAAATCGCCCGTCAAGTGGAGCTTGTGGGGCCTACGATACGCGATTTTGTCAACGTTCTCAGAATCGAACCAAACTTGGGTCATAGGACCAGCGTATTGCTACGAGTCCGATGGCACAAGTTTTATTTCGATCCGACGTGTGTACACTAAGTTACAGCAACATCCAAAAAGGACGGATACGGGGCGTTGTCAGCGGATACGCGTTGATTCCGGTGTGCACGCACATCCAAATCAACTTCTGCGAAATCCCACACATCTGTATCAACGACGCACACGTTTTGGTGAAGATCGCACGCTGCCAAGTCATCCCGTTTGGCGGGGCGTACTCAGTTTCGGGTAAAACAGGGCGTTGGTTTTCCTATTTTTGGATCGCGATTCACGATCGCCACAGGACGCGATGCACCGAGCGGGTTACACGGACATCGAGAGGGTCACGCAGGGTTCACGTCACAACAGACGGCACAAAAAATGGGGCAACGAGGAGAGAGAAAAGAATACCTGAACAGGGCTCCGTGAAATCTGAATTACTCGTGTCCTTGTCGACACGACGTGACTCGACACGGGGACACGACACGCACTGTGCTATGGTTTAGGGTTCTGCTCGAGTCGCCGGGCACGGCGGAGGCGGCCGGGGGCTTCGCCTGAGGCGGCGGAGCACGGGGACGGGAGAGAAGAAACGGAGGAGACGGCCGGCGGTTACGCGGCGGTCGGGAAGGCGGACGGGCGGCGGTTACACGGCTGGGAGAGGAGAAGGTTTCGGGTCAGGCGGTGACGGGTCGGGTCGGGTCGGGTCAGCGGCGGATCCGGCCCGATCCACAAAACATGGAAGCGGGTTCGGGTCTAGCGGGTTACGGGTCGCGGGTTAGACCCGGATCCGACCCGCTAGGGTCCGGTTTGGTTCAATTGAACCCGGTCCGGTTTGGTTTATTTAAAATAAATCCGGTTTAATTAGTTTAATTACAAAATAGTTTTTAGGGCTTTAAAAATACTTCCGGGGTCCAATAAATTCCCAGAAAATTACCCTATGTCTAATTTTTTTATTTTACACCAGAAATTATTATTTTCATAATATTTTAATATTATTTAATAACATTTAAAAATCCTTTAATTACAAAATACCTTGATTTTAATTCCAGAAAAATCTCAGAAAATTACAGAAAATTGAGGAAAATTCCAAATTAAAAGTTCTTAAAAATCAGGGGGATTACATCTCTGCACCAATCTAATGCTTCTTCCTGGGTTGCAAATTGAATATTCGTTGAGAATATATCATCCATATCAGCCCCAATAGCAGGATATACCACAACATCTGTACAAGGTTGGTCCTATAACCAATATAAAATAATATAAAAATTAATAACTTCATATAATTGGCAGTTCAAATAATTTAGTCTTTAAGATTCAGGACTGTCACTATTTTGACAGCCTCTTAGTATATAGGACTGTCGAAATTATGACAATCCTACTTTTATATAGGACTATCGAAATACTGACAGTCCTGTATTTATATAGGACTATCGAATTATTGACAATCATATATTTATATAGGACTGTCTAATTTTATACAGTCCTTACACGATGACTGTCGAAATAGGGTTATCGTTTTATGTACCGTACGTGCTTCGGAACAACCGACATGTTCTTCGGAACGTCCGGAGTGCATATTTAATGGATTGCATGATCCGACTTCGTCATCAAAGATATTTTCATGCATTGTTCCTACAATAGTCAAATAAAACTATTTTTTTATGACAATCGTAAAACTTATTCATCGTATGTTGTCGAAGACTGTCACCCTCATATTTCCTTCTAAGGGTAGTTTTGTAATTATCATGGGTATTAATTATTTTAGGATAATTATAATTAATAATTGTGCATGACTAATTTATTTATTTTATTGTATTAATAATTATTGCTAGTGTAGACTTGTTTTGGACTTGTATCATGGACCTAACCATTTAATTAGAGAGCATGAACAAACTTTTGGACTAGTCTAAGTTGAGCCCATGGATTAGGCCCATGGATTAAGAAACATGATTAATTAGGGAAACCATTAGACTAGAACCTTCTCTCCCTAATTATTTCTTCATGAGAGGCCCCAAGGGGTATTTTTGATTTTTCACATTGCTTGGGGAGGGGTTTATGACCAGCCATAATTGAGAGGAGAGAGAGTGCTCTCATTTTAGTTCTTCCCCAAAATTCTAGATCTAGTTTTTCCCCTTCCAATTCCCCATCAATTTTCCATCAATTCCCTATCAATTCTCTTCAAATCTCTTTCTAAATTTAACATTAAAGTCTCTACATCAAGGATCTACAAGCAAGGAGCAAGGAACAAGGAGGAGGAGGCCAAGATCTACAAGGAGAGGAGCAACTTCTCATTTGGGACTTTTTCATTGAGAATCTATCTCCCAATAGGTACAAATTAGTTTTTCCCCTTACTATAGACTATAGATCTGAGTTTTCTACCATGATAAACCACCCCATATGCATAGGTTACCCATAGGTTTTGGTTTGGAGTCATTTGGAGACCTACGGTGGGAGTTATGTCCATTTTGGTACCAATTTTGGGGGAATTCTGAAATTGGCACATGTAGTGCTTGTCAATGGATCTAATAGATCTAATTGACCATTAATTGTTTGTTTGTAGCTTGTGTCATGTCCATAATTGGATACGTGTGGGCCGTATCTCATCGATTTGACGAAACGGTCGATTTTGGGGATTTTTCTTCGACACGGGGCCATGTGCATATCATATGGTGACACGGACACGTAGACACACTAATTTATGTATGTATTGATCATAAATATATATTGGGCTTGTACGTGTCCTCCGGGATACGTTGGTTGTGAGTTAGGGGCCGTATCGCAAGCGTATTATAGAAAACTGTGATACGGGTGCGGTGCACTCCATGTGTTTGTGTTTTGGCCCATTTTACTTTATATGCATATGTAAATATATATATGTATATACTATCTATGTGTTATATGGTGTATGTAATAGTGTACTTTGGGTTTTGCTATATACGTATGTCTATATGTGTATGTTATTAGGGTATCTAGATATATAGAACTATGAGTATATGTATGTATATATATATATATGTGTGTGTGTTAGTGTATATAATATGTATCTAGATATATATATCTTTTTGTATATAAATCTATATGTATACCTATATGTTGATTCATATGTGTGGCTAAGTATTTGCATATGTAGCTAATGATTAATATGTATGAGTATATCTATATGTATTGGTATCTATACTTTAGTGTTATGCATATAGATTGATATGTATGAGGGGTAGTACATGCATCTATGTTTATAGATATTTAGATATCTATGTGTGTGTACATATATATAGATATGTACTTAGAGATTGTTAGTGTTGTGTGGTATTGTGTATCTGTGTATGCTTGAGTGAGTGAGGAAGGGAGGGACTCGACAGCAAGCACTATGTGTGCAGATACACACCAGGAACTCGGCAGCAAGTTACTGTGCAGTGGCACATAACTGTGCAGCTGCTGCAAGATTTACCTGAACACACAACAGGGACTGAACACAGCAAGGTATCTGCAAGATTTACCTGAACACACAGCAGGGACTGAACACAGTAAGGTATCTGTATCATAGCAACCTGAACACACAGCTATCAGCAGAGGATCACTGAACTGCAGTGAAGTGCTCGATGCTCACTGTGTTTCACAGTTACTTCATTCAAAGAAAGTACTGCAGAGGTATTGAGGAACAGCAGACTGAACACAAACTCACTTCCTGCAGACTGAACGCAGACTGAATGCAGAGACTGAAGATTAGAAGAAGACTGCACAATAATGTGCAGTCTCCATTGCACAGCAATGTGCACAGCATGGATGAAGATTATTTGTGAACTGCACATAGAACTGAAAACTCGAAGACTCACAGAAATACAAAAATCACTGAAGAACTGAAGGTTCACTGCAATGAAGAAACTGAAGGCAGCACAGTGGCAGCCACTATTCTCTGTATCAGTAGGTATCTAGTTTAGTTATTAGTTAAACTATTAAGTTAGCTTGTAGGTAGCAGTTTCAGTGTGCAAGTCAGTGAGTTTTAGGTTCCTAGCTAGTCTAATTTTAGTGTAGTGTTAGTTATTTATTAGTTGAGATTAGTTAAGTGTTTAAAGTATTGTAAAGCAGTTAGATAAGTATATAGTTATTTGTTAGATTAGTTATATATATGTAGCTAGTCTAGTATTAGTGATTATTAAGTTAGATATTGGCAGCTAGTATTATATACAGATATTTATGTTAGTGTAGGTGCATACCTTGATATTCTAATAGTTAGCTAAATATGTATGCTTATATTAATTGTTATAGTTGGTAATTGGTGGTGACTTATTTTACATATATACTAGTTATGAGTTAGTGTTAAGTTACCTTGAGATATCAGGGTATTCCCAAGGTATCGGGCCGATACCCAAGGTATTGAGTTTGGGTATCGAGTTGAGTGCGATACGCATGGTGTAAGGCCAAGGTATCCCATTTATATTGTTTTGAGATATTGTTGCTATATGTGACTTATGTATATATATAAAAACCTATTTTTATATTAGAAAACTTGCGTATCGTAAGATACGGCTCTTTGAATGAATTATTGTGTATTAGTCTAGCTAGCATAGCATAGCTTCATAGTATATTGACTTAGTGACTAGCATTAGACTCTTGCAACCTAGAAATACAGTGGTTTGACTTAGAAACGACGTATTGACCTAGAACTTCTTCAACTTCATTTATTTACATCATTGAACCTTGTATTGATGCAACATACCATATATAGGTTGTGAGACACCAGCTTGGGCATCGAGAGACACACTTTGCTCAGGACTTCAGGCGTGTACATTTCTCTGATTGTTTTCAATTCATAATATTGTATATATGCATGTTCTAGAATTGTATACATTGATCCCGACACAGTAATTTTCACAGACTAGTGCTATATGGATCCCATCATGAGATGTTATCCCTACCGTGTTCAGCGGGTACTCGTGTACATTGTATCTCATCGTGTATACTGGGTATTGATGTTACTTCATGTTCACACACTGCTCGTATTTAGTGTGCTTATTCGTGTACACCCACCGCTCGTGTTCGGTGGTTATGATATTCGTGTACACCCACTGCTCATGACAGTGGTTATATTTTCGTGTTCGTAGCGTGTCGTGATTGGATCCATCGGTATTAGTTGGGGGTGGGAGAGTAGGAGTTGATTATGTGATCAAAGCCATTGTTATAAATCGTGTACATTCTGATTACATACTTTACTTGTAATCCATCTTACCTGATCATGTTCACCCAACCCGATCACATAATGAACTCGTATTCTAAGGCACATTTGATAGTTAGATTGCAGTTTACTTTATCATATTGCTGATATCCATATTGTTGATCTATATACCCTCGTATATTACATGTATATATCTTGTTCATCTTTCATATGTTCAATGATCTTGTATTTCATTTCTATATCTGTTTATATGCTCGATTATGCTATTGAAACTGCTTTCAGAGGTATGTACTTCGTTCAAATCCTGACTGGATATATTTTTTCAGATGACTGGCTTCTAGAGCAGTGTCCCACCTACTACGGGCCGTAGGACGGCGTACCTATAGAGGACACTCTTATTGACCAGGGAGACTTAGTTGCAGAGCCCGAGGAGGTTTAGACTTTTGTATCTGAGATTGTATTAGACTATTTCTTTGTGGATTCACATCTTGTATATTATTCAGATTGTGGGTTTGTACCTTATTTTTTCTTCCCTCGTTATTTCCATTCGTGCATATTTCTTCCTTAGTTTGTTTTTGTGATTGAGATTAGTTATTCATATGAGATACCATATTGCTCCTCCGTTTGGAGTTGAGATGTTGACAGGTATCATATATATTGTTGAGATGTTAGATAGTTAGAAATAACCCAGACAGCGTTCTACCGTCGATTATACGGTGTAGGCTGGCGTAACCACGTACTCGTGCCCGAATATCCGGGTGCGGGTCGTGACAAAGACATACCGGAAGAATATTCGTTGGACAATCACCAAAGCAAATTTCTCTTCCACTAGGGACCACAACTATCAATTTCCAAATTTAGGTTTAGACTCGGAGAATGAGAGTTTCTTCAAGTGAGGGTGAAACTAAATTATTGTACCACTACGACATCGCACTAATTGCGAATCGAGACCTGCATGGGGCCGCCACCAAAAACGTGTCACGACCCGCACCCGAAAACTCGGGCATGAGTCGTGGGTACGTTCAGCCTACGCCGCAGCATCGGCGGTAGAACGCTGTCTAGGTCAACTATCTAGAACAATCTCACGCAATTAATATATACCTGTCAAGATCTCAACTCCAAACGGAGGAGCAATATCATAATGATAATCACAATATACTCAATCACGAACCTAAGCACGATAAGATAACAAAGAAGACTAACAACTATAAAGTCTAACCAACAATAACTAAAACAACCACAACATCAATAATAATAATACATCATCCAAAATAATATACAAAATAAGGTCTCAATCCAAAACCGGAGACAAATCCGGTGCTAAAGCTAATAAAACAACAACAAGGTCCTAGTGATCCCGGCTACCAACCCGAAAATTACTCCTAAACTTGAGGGTCCCTGTCTGCATCATCGACAGGCTGAGGTCCATAAAACGTCGGACACCAATCCTCCGGATACTCTAAAAAATATGTCCAGTCAGGACTGGAGCAAGTACATCTCTAACAGCAGTTCCAGTTAAATGATAAAAACTATAAAGCAGTTATAGCAAGTTGCAAGAAGAATGAAGCAAGTATGAAACAAGAAAATATACATGTATCACTGGTGCATAAAGATAAAGATGCAGGAATATCAGAAATAAGATAGTAATGACTGCAAGATACAAGAAATCTAAACTAAGAGTAAGTCTGTGCACATGAACGTGTAGTGAGTCCAGCATGAAAAATATGTAAAGAGTCAAGTCCAGAAACTATAAGTGAGACCAGCTAGAAATGCAAGTGAGTCCAGACTATAAAGAATGAACTCGGTATCTTTGAAATACTTGTTTCGACATGTAAACGACTAGGGATAAGTATGGCTCACCGTACACTGGGTGCGCGGCTGCTATCATTCCAGATTAGACCAGAGGGGTGATTCCTGATGATTCCAGATAGGAATGTTTACATGTCTACTCGAGTATTTCTCCGCCTCGACTAGTACAAGTGAATCCAAGACCCGACACGTAAATCAAGATAAGTCCAGCCTGAAACATGAGTGATGTCTGTAGTGATGCCAGTAGTGATTTCAGAATAGAGGCCAGAAACATAAAATATATACGTGTCGCAAGTAAATGAATCCAGAAATACCAGTCCGTATCCCGTGTTGTGCCAAAAAAATCAGATGATACTATACTAGAAGCTGAATCATAATAATCATCATATAATGAAAACTATCAGAGAATGTACTCGCCTGACGTCCTGAGCAACTGGCGATCCGAACCGGTGTCGCAAGGACCTATTACGAAAAGCAATATTAAACAGGTTTCTAATGAGTTAAATAGATATAAAATAACTAAAAATAGGCTTCTAGGGTCGTTCTAGGTCAAACGGGTCAAACCGGTAAAATCTGGGTCAAAAAGTCAACTATGGGTCCAAAAAGTCAACTCTGGGTCAAAACTAGGTCAAAAGTTGACTTTGGCAGTCAACCACGGTCAACTCTAGGTCAAACTAGGGTGCTCCTAAAATTCTAGTTCAAAACTAGGTCATTAGGCTAATAAACCCTCAAACTCGCCTCCTTGAGATACCGGGATACCCTCGGTATCCGATACCTCACCCTACGCTACGCACCCCGCCTAAATCCGCTAAAACCTATGCTAGCACACGTAAATATATACACATATACATAAAAATCTATCTCTAAACTCAAACCTAGACAATTGCTCAAAAACCTCGCTCGAAACTCAATACCTTGGATATCTCAAGGTATTGAGATATCGCCCAATACCCCTCTAACTACCCTTCTAGTTAGCTATCTATGGGTATACATATACTCCTAGCTACTAATCTAGGCTAGAATATCTATATCTATCATATATTATACATATCTAAGTATCTATGCACATATATATAGATATCCACAACCACAATTATATACATACCTTACCTAAACTCATATATATGTATATATATATCTATCTAGATATCTATAGATATATATAGCTATAGGTATATATATATATCTATACCTTAGATAGATATAACTATCTATCTATTAACTATCTATCTATCAATCTATGTATCCATCTAGTATCTATTTATCTAATTATCTATCTAAAATTCTATCCATCTATTATCTATCTATGTATCCATCTAACTATTTATCTAGCTATCTATCTAAGTATCTATATATCTCCACATATCCATCAATATATCTAACTATATATCTATCTATTTACCTAACTATCTATCAATCTATCTAACTATCTATTAATCTAACTATCTATCTATCTATCTAAGTATCTATTTAACTACCTATCTATTCAACTATATATATATATATATATATATATATATATATATATATATATCTATTAATCTACATATCTATCTAGTTATCTATCTAACTATCAATCTATCTTAATTAACTATCTAGTTATCTATATATCTATATATAGATCTATCTAATCTATTATCCATCTATCTATATAACTATCTCACACTAAGCTACCTCGCTACGCTACCTCGCTGAACATCTGCTGCTGCTGCATTTAACCTTGCTGCTGCTGCTGCCTTGCTTGTACTGCTGCTGCTGCTGGCT
>JAYESA010000020.1:35799159-35859159 GCA_036927795.1 Iris macrosiphon | reverse complement strand
GGAAAGGACAGAAAGAAGAACAAAGAGACAGACCTGCTAACCCGACATCCGTAGCATCGGCCTCCTCGACCGTCAACGCATAAGCCCTGCCCTGCTGGAGTATATCTCTCTGCTGGTGCGGGGCATGATGCTGTGCCACAGATGGCCTAGCTCCAACTCTCTGATCCTGTGCTCCATCCAATGGAGGTATAGTGGGGCAATCTCTCATCTGGTGAGCAGCGGATCCATAAAACAAACTGTCACGTCCCAGTCCTAAAATACCGAGGGACTAGACACGTGGCAATGGCCAGCAGCACACACTGATGGACAAACCCAATTTAATGGATCCACCAGGACATACTTAAGTTGTAAAAAATAATAAACAGGTCTACGATATACTAATCTCATCCACAGAAATGAATATAACAATATCAGAATCATAAAGCATGATCAATCTCAATAAACTATAATCTCGGAGAATAACCTGATAATGAGTCTGATACATCTGTCAAGATACAAGAATAAAGCTAACCACATCAAACACTGAGTATGGAACAGCGTATACTCAGAAGATACCCTCAGGGATCACACGTCTACTGGACCTGGTACTGCTCCAGTGCCTGCTCCTGCTAATGCTCCTGTACTGTATACCTCGGGGTAGATCTTGTCTGCAAATCCTGGGGACATAATCCAGATCTAGGTCCTCAGGAGACATAGCAAGGTACAAAATAACTCAAGCCAAACTAAATGTAGTACAACAATAAATAAAATGAATAGGGTAAGTATGTAACCATCTATGTGAAATGCAAGTGAGAGCATCACTAGTACTCAGGCTGAGACCACTACAAGCTCTGTGTCAGGGAGCCGGTAGCAGTAATAACAAGTAATGTGTCTAGCTCTGCTCGAGAGTCTACGACCTCACAATAGTAGTAGGTATATATAACATGTAAGGTGCCTAGCTCTGCTGGAGAGTCTACGGCCTCACAAAAGTGGTAGATATATATAAAATAGCCTGTAGCCTGTGTGTCTCTCCCCACCCAATATAACCACACGTCTCATGTCCACAACATCTCATGTACATGTCACGCACGATCATAGTTAATGCAATAAGTCATATAGTATCTATGAATATAATGTCTATGTTAATCCGGCAACCTACACAGAATCACCATGAATCTCTCAGGAAGATTCTGTCTCATGAATAGTGTCAAGTGTCCTGGGTTATAGGGTACTTGATAAGACAAGTACGAGAATATAAAGGGGTCACGAATGTCCATCTCTAGATGACAATACACAACACCGCGTACGGTGTTGGCACCCGACTAATAATCGGACGCTAAGTAAGTCACGCGGTCCTATGTCAAGCATGCACAACAATCACAGGAATAAAATAAAGAAATAATATGAATCAATATACTGCAAAGTTTGGCAAGATACACTTGCCTGGCAAGGAAGCTGCAATGTACCAATAACCTGCTCCAGAAATCACGCAGAACAAATCCACTATCCATAACCAGCAGTCTGAACATCAAATCCTTCATCCTGTAGCCCTCGAATCAATGGCAAACTTCCAGTTATTGAGTATGGTTTTTCGTAACCAACCACTTCCTCAGCTGCTTTGCATAAGACATGAAATCCTCGAGAATTAAGATTGCATGCAACTCCAGTCATTATAGCCTCATCAACACTGATTGCTAGTCTTCCTCTCAAATTTTCATCTGGAAGAACATATTTTGACACCGGCCCTCGCGTGGGTAGTTTCTCTATGTTGGCATTGATATCATCTACATACTCTTGTAGTTTCTTCACAACATCTGCCGTACTGTAGAAGGGAGTTAACCTCACATCTCCGGATATTGTACACTCAGCTGGAATCTGATTGACACCCCCTCCAGGATAACTCCACTGGGTCAGTTTCATAGTTGATGGAGTGGCAAAGCCATAAACTTCTTCTTGGGGATGTGGAGGAAAGTCTCTATAAAAGCGTGTCTGTATCTCCTTAAGTGCTTCTGACGTTAACTCCAAAAAGTTGATAGGCTTGTGAGCAAGACCACTATGAAAGAGCTTCCCAGTAGCCCGGAGCTTCCATGCTATCATCCCTCAAGTCCCAATACATGGCTGCTTGTCTGCTGTATCAATCCAAAACAGAGGCCCATTCTTGAGCTTGTTGAGGAGCCCCTCCCTGACGAGTGCATCCACCCCAATCCCCATCACAGATGAGTTCTCCTCATTCGCGATGAACACCGCCAGGACCGTGTTCTTGAGCTTCGGCTTCTTCTCTCCCAGCCTCCTCATCAACTCAGTCACCAATGCCACGTGTCCGAGGCAGTCAGTTGTCCCCCTCCTTCTAAGCTTATCCCCATCCCTGCTTAAGAAGAACGGATCAAAGTCCCAGTCGGAGGGGTCAGCGGTGACGACGTCCATGTGGCAGCCTACGAAAGAGAGCACGTCCACCGCCTGTCATGACCCGATTCCTTAGAATCGTTGGGGCGTCCCCCGAATCGTGATGCCGTGCGGGCCTGGGGTTGCGCCCGCACAAGGCTAAAGTATTTTGTATAGCAAGCACATATTCAGAGTACACAGATAAATTGAAACACAGATTTGAAACATGGAAAAGTTCTCTTTATTGATAATGAACATCTATTACAAACTCCTGAACGAGTCAGCTAATATGTCGAACGGCTTGGATAAGGATAGCTTGCTACGAGAGTACACGATTGCGCTGCAAGTTATCCTGTCCCGAACACGACGACTACACACGAGTTCCGCCCGGATCGAATCGGTGCCAGTGCCCCAGCGACCGTCCGCAGAACCAATACCTTGTGCACAAGTTGTCCATGATCGAACACGATTAACAAGTTAACAAGTCATGCATTTGAGGCAACATGAGTGCAAGAACACGAGTACACGACAAGCAGTATTGCATGATTTATTTAACATAGCCTCCCTGAACAATTATGCATGTACAAGATATGATCTATACTTAGCACAGTTATAGAACATTGCACGAACAAGCATACAGTAAGGTAACAGTTCACATGTTTGATTGACAAGCATAATAACCAAGTCTATTCTCTTTTATCTTGGTTTCTTTTATTATTACTTGGTATCGTTTGATCGGGGCAAAGATGAATGCAGATTATTAGCTGTGAAGCTTGGAAGCAGGGCTAGCTAATCGGGTTGGTAGCCACTCACTTAGATTATTGGAAGGAAGATGGAAAGAGGCGCTTCACGACTCCGCTCGCAAGCCGCCTACTGCTCGTTCACCTGCACACGAACAGCTTGATCAATACTTCTTTCTCTCTTTCCAATCTCGAAATAGAAGTGCAAGTCAATGAACAAAAATAATGAAAACCATCGAAACCGTTCAAGGAAAACAAGCAAATCCCAAAACCAACTCAAAGCACGAAAATAACAAGCGACATCGAAAACCGAGGCAATAAAAGATAGCAGCGGAGAGGTCCCTCCTGACTCTGCCGCTAAGCCGATCCTTGGGGCGCGGTCCACTGAATATGGGAATCGATTCCGAAGAAACAAATCCATAAAGAGGACGAGTTCTTAATTCAATCTATCCCGATCGAATGATACCGCCTTGTGTTTCTTAGCCGCGATCTCCGCACCGGGAGAACGGGGTGCTACATCCTACCCAACTAATTGGAAGTTTCATCCCGAAACTTAAGAACAGGACCTACTATCAGGGAACGTTACGTTGGGGGCGACGATCAGGAAGGTTCGGACAGGAATTTATTGCATGGCCTGATCGTCCACAAGCGAGGCATAACCCAAGTCTCAAGCGGCAATCTTTCTTATCGTGTCCAAGCTTCTTACAGAATTGACACTTATTGCTCCAATGCTTTACTTGCTGACCACCGTTGTTTCGGTGCTTTACAGCATTGTTTCCTCTCTCGTCGCTTTGGCGTTTGTGACTGGATATATGCACAGCGCCAGCAGGAACGTGAGGATAAAGTGGTTCGAGAGATAGGGCGTGATTCATGACTTCACGCATTGTCCGATACTGATGAACGGCTACGTGCGAATAGATGACAGGGCATAGTCCACCTTCAAACCTTCTTGCTCGACTCGCTATATCAGGTAAATAGGCCCTAGCGAATTTGGAGAGTCGGTTGAAATCGGCGGAGTACTCTTTAACTGTCATGCTGCCTTGCCGCAGCTGCACGAACTCGTTCTCCCTCTGATGTTGGACTGGAGGGGGTACATACTCCTCTTCGAACGCGGCACGAAAAGTCGTCCACGAGATCGCCTCCTCTCCGTGATTAAATTGGAGAGATCGTCGATGCACGTCCCACCAATCGTGCGTATTGAGGCGGAGCTGTAATTGGGCGCAGGCGACGCGCTTCTCTTCGGGGACCTCTAGCAGAGCGAAGTGATCTTCAAGTTCGGCCAACCAATCTAGAGCTACGACTGGGTCCTCAGTCCCATTGAATGGGGTGTTGCAGACTTTCTTGAAGTGGCCAAAGTCGAAGGCAGTCACGTCCCTCGCCCTTGGAATTTGCGGCGTCTCTACTTCAAGCACGGGCTGTTCCACCGGAGTCGCTGGCGTTGCCGCGGACTGGTTGGATGCCAAAGTCTGAATGATCTGCTGCAGGGTATCTACCTGCTTCTGTTGGACTGAGAATCGTGCTTCTATATTGTCTTGAAACTTGAGCTGACTCTCCTCCGCTCGCTTCTCGGTCCGTTCATGGCGAGCCTCGTCCCTTTGTTGGTTTTCCCCCAACATCCGTAATATTTGCTGAACGGGATCGATGCTTGGCATGGCTCGCTGGCTTCTTGAACTTCTCGAAGTGCCCGAACTACTCTCTTGGCCTTGCGTTTCGTTCGGTGCTTGCGCTGCAGATTGCGCTGGTACCATTCCTCCAAAAGAAGGTAAATTATATTAGGATCATAATGTATTATGGACTTATTGCATGAATGTATCTCATTTTGGCCTAGCGAGTTCAAGAGTTCGCACAGGGATTTTGATCGTTAAAGAAACTTTTCCAGCACGAAGTCTAAGGAACTTGAATCTGTGCTCTGATACCACTATGTCACGACCCGATTCCTTAGAATCGTTGGGGCGTCCCCCGAATCGTGATGTCGTGCGGGCCTGGGGTTGCGCCCGCACAAGGCTAAAGTATTTTGTATAGCAAGCACATATTCAGAGTACGCAGATAAATTGAAACACAGATTTGAAACATGGAAAAGTTCTCTTTATTGATAATGAACATCTATTACAAACTCCTGAACGAGTCAGCTAATATGCCGAACGGCTTACAAAAATGTTGACTCAAAATAAGATAGCAGTCCTGTACATTACATTCCTTTATAAACTCAAAATGATAAGGACCTCCAGGCTGGAGGATAGCTTTGCCACGGAGCTGCATTTGTGTATGAAGAGTTGCAAGCTCCTGACTTGAAGATGCTTCGAGGGCGCGGTGAAGATGCGCCAACAGCTGGACTGGATCGGGAAGACGACTTCGGCTCCTCGCTCGGTTCGCCTTGGGCGGAGAACCTGTTTCAACGAGGGTCAGCATATCGAAATATGCTGGTGAAGGCGAGCTAGCCTGACTATACCAATCTACACATTGTTTTAATAAAGCATGCATATTTGTGGATTTCTATCTTGCCTTAGTTTATTTACAAGTAATCAGCATATAGAATTTACTGAAATGAACGTGCCACCGTTCGGTGGATTTTACCTGACCGTCTGAATTACCTGCACAATACTTACCTTGCCTTCCCTGCCACGAAGACACAAGTTAGTTGCAACAGGTTTAAATATACACGAGGATCACTGGCATGATTGCCATAGTGGACGTAGCCGAGGACAAGGATAGCTTGCTATGAGAGTACACGATTGCGCTGCAAGTTATCCTGTCCCGAACACGACGACTACACACGAGTTCCGCCCGGATCGGATCGGTGCCAGTGCCCCAGCGACCGTCCGCAGAACCAATACCTTGTGCACAAGTTGTCCATGATCGAACACGATTAACAAGTTAACAAGTCATGCATTTGAGGCAACACGAGTGCAAGAACACGAGTACACGACAAGCAGTATTGCATGATTTATTTAGCATAGCCTCCCTGAACAATTATGCATGTACAAGATGTGATCTATACTTAGCACAGTTATAGAACATTACACGAACAAGCACACAGTAAGGTAACAGTTCACATGTTTGATTGACAAGCATAATAACCAAGTCTATTCTCTTTTATCTTGGTTTCTTTTATTATTACTTGGTATCGTTTGATCGGGGCAAAGAAGAATGCAGATTATTAGCTGTGAAGCTTGGAAGCAGGGCTAGCTAATCGGGTTGGTAGCCACTCACTTAGATTATTGGAAGGGAGATGGAAAGAGGCGCTTCACGACTCCGCTCGCAAGCCGCCTACTGCTTGTTCGCCTGCACACGAACAGCTTGATCAATACTTCTTCCTCTCTTTTCAATCTCAGAATAGAAGTGCAAGTCAATGAACGAAAACAATGAAAACTATTGAAACCGTTCAAAGAAAACAAGCAAATCCTAAAACCAACTCAAAGCACAAAAATAACAAGCGATATCGAAAACCGAGGCAATAAAAGATAGCAGCGGAGAGGTCCCTCCTGACTCTGCCGCTAAGCCGATCCTTGGGGCGCGGTCCACTGAATATGGGAATCGATTCCGAAGAAACAAATCCATAACGAGGACGAGTTCTTAATTCAATCTATCCCGATCGAACGATACCGCCTTGTGTTTCTTAGCCGCGATCTCTGCACCGGGAGAATGGGGTGCTACACCGCCGACCCCTCTCCGGGGTACTCGACGATGACGTTATCGCGTCCGTCGGCGTAGGAGATGTGGCGGACGACGAGGGGTCCCCCGCCGCCGGAGGCGGAGGTGCTGACCGGGAGGAGGCGGTCGAGGACGTGGCGGGCTATGCGGTCCTCCTTGGGGACGAGGTCCGGGGGGGTTGTTCTGGACGTGGTGGGACTCGGCGATAATCTTGGAGAGGAGGGAGACGTAGGAGTCGCGGTCCAGCGGCCCTAGGGTTTCCTTCAGGGACGTCATGGCCGGAGTGGAGGGGGAAGAGAGTCGAGGAAGGAGATGTAGGCATGTGGGTGATGGTGTAGTCGTGGTGGTCGAGGAACGGCCGGCGGAGCTCCGGCGAAGGGGGATGTGGGAGATGATGAACAGTACATGGAGGGGAAAGTCGGCCGAATATTGTTTCTAGGTTTTAAAATCAATAAAGAAAAGGAAGAGGAAATATTGTATTTATATACATGTGGGGGAGGGTTGGTTTGACCTAGGATTTTGACTTTGGTCAACATTTCCTTGGGATGGGCCTTGGGCTTGCCATGGGGATGTTGGGGGCTACAATTTGCATTGTTTAAATGCAAGAATTGGATTAAAATAAAAGGCGATGTTGCGCGTTTGCACATCCAGAAAATTGTAAAACCCCCTTCCTAGAAAATAGTGTATACCCTTTAATTATTAATTATTAATTAAATTATAGTAATTAGGTCCAAATAGGAGAAATAGTTTTTTATAATTTTTATGTTAGGTGTTCGGGCACTTAGAGGACTTGTGGGACCATCAGGAATTTTTCGGAATTTATTCCATGTAGGAGACCCCTTGAGCAGTTGCTAGCCTAACGAAGTGCAATACCCTATCCTATAAATTTTCTTATGAGTATATATATATGTATATACAAATATATATATATATATATATATATGTATATATATTTTATAAAGAAAGAAAGGAAAGGAAAAGAAAGGTAATAGTACTAATATAATAATAATAATAATAATAATAATAATAATAATATACTTGTATACTTAAAGCCTTAGGAATTCCTTAGCTACTATTCTCATTCAACTTGCAAAATCCCTTGCTGCAGCCATACCTTCCGCCAATTGACTTTCACCTTCAGCCAATTAGACACGTGAGACCGACCCCTTTACTTCCCCAAACCCGCGGAAATCCGATCCAACTTCCCCCTCTCTCTCCTAATACATATAATATATATATATATATAATAGCTCTCCAAAAACCCTAACCTAAACTCCAGACTTCCTCTTCCCATCTAGAGCCGTCACCGCATCCAGAGAAGCCTTCCCAAGCCATCCAACCATCCCGTCGACGCCGACCTCGCGAACTGCAGTTTCCCACTCGAGGCACCTTCGCTCCGGCGTGATTTTCCGTCGACTCGCACATCCAAACGCCGTTCCATTTTTATAGGTATAATCTTACCTTAACCCTCTCCAATACTTGTTTTATAGTCAACCTCGGATAACGTGTGCCCCTAGGTGAAAAACAGCGCCCAAGGCAGCACGAGCAGACAGAATTCTGCAATCGCAGAATTCCAGAACGACCACCCATATTGCCGAGTTCGTATCTCCCACCACAGAGATCCGAATTCGGTGATTCTTTTTGATACCTGTAGATTACATGACCTAGTTTATTTTCTGTATAATAACTTTGTGCTATTAGTTGCTGTGGACAAAATTATATTCGTCACAAAATTGTGCGCACCCACTTTTTTCGGTTTTCTAAAAGTTAGAGATCGGAGCGCGCCCCGCCAAATGGGACCGTCCCACCGTGTGCCAAGTGTACCGAATGGTGCACGCAGCATAATCGAACACGTGAAAATTCGTGGGGACTGATTTGGACGCGTGTGCGCGCCAGAATCAGGCCGTATCCGCGAACACATTCCGTGTCGCCACTTTTGTGGAACTCGCGCGTATTTTGTGCACGCATGTCAGATTATGACGAAACTTGCGCCACTGGACTCGTGGTAACACGCTGGTCCTGTGACCCAATTTTCACGTATTTCTGAGACGGTTGACCAGATCGCCAATTGGCGGGCCCCACAGTTGACTTTTGGACCAAATTATGTTCGGCTCATCGGAATCCAAATTTGGACATACCGTTGGGATCGTATTGACATTTAGAATTATTTGACCCATAGTTTGTCCCATTTAGAGACTGTTACCCTCGACACGCTTTTCGGTGCAAAGTGGGCCACACGTGGACCCCACTTTGGCCCGAAAATGACCTTTTTGCCCCTGTGTCCAAATTGGACGTAAGGACAGGCATTTCTAGTAGTTTGACATCTTCTGAGACTGTTGGTGATAATTATTACAGCTTTCGGAGTAGTACCTACCGGATCCACCGATAACAGGACGACAGTTGATATTCAAACATCAGGCAAGTGTACCTTGCCATCTCTGCAGTATTGTTACCTATTTTTCTTACTTCATATAATTACTGTGCATGCTTAACCTAGGACCGTTTGACATACTTAGCGTCCGATTATCAGTCGGGTGCCCACATCGTACGCGGTGTTGGGTAATGTCATTTAGATATGGACATACGTGACACTTTATATTCTCGTACTTGTCTTACCAAGTACACTTGACCCAGGACACAGGACACTGATCATGAGACAGGATCTTCTCGAGATATTCGTGGTGATTCTGTATAGGATACAGGACTTGACCTAGATTCTATATTCTATATACATTATGACTTGTGCATTAGATATGACTCCGCTGACATGGACGTGAGACGTTATGTTCATGATTTGCGTGGTTACATTGGGTGGGAAGAGACACACAGACTACAGGCTGATCATATATATATATCCCTACTACTGTGAGGCCCAAGACTCTGAAGCCCGAGCTTGGCCCATTACTCATTACTACTGCTACTACCGGCTCCCCTACACAGAGCTTGTAGTATGCTTCAGCCTGAGATCTAGTGCTGCTCTCATCTTGCATATCACTTAGCTGGTTATTTTAGTATTCCCTTATTGTTCCATCTATTGCTGGAGAGACCCACAGGCTACAGGTTGATTATGTTATGCTGGCTACTCAGTCTCCCGCTGAGCTAGACCACCTCTCGACACCACTGCTACCGGCTCCCCTACACAGAGCTTGTAGTTGTTCAACCTGAGTACTATTGATATTCTCTCTTGCATTTATACAAATGTTTACATACTTACCCTGCTTACTTCATTATTTGCTGCACTGTATTATTTTGGCATGAGCTTTCTTGTACCTTGCTATGTCCCCTGAGGACCTGGATATGGATTTTGTCCCCAGATTTTGCAGACGAGGTTTATCCCGAGGTATACGGGACCACAGCAGGAGGAGCCGATCCAGGAGCTGTACCGCCATCTGAGGACGAGGTCTTAGCTGAAGACTTCTCTTGAGCATCCATGTTCATGCTCAGCTTTTATTATTTATTTCAGTCTTTTATATTCTGGTCTGTTGAACCATTGTACTAGATATTTATCGGGTTGTTCCCCGAAGTACTTTGTGAGACAAGCTGATGATTTACATTCCTTATTTATTCTGTGGATCATATTTTTATCTTGTGTGGATGAGATTAGTTGTGCCATGGTTGTCGTAGATTTGTTTTACAGCTTAAGTATGCCCTGATGGATCCATTAAATTGGGTTTGTCCATCGGTGCGTACTGCTGGCCATTGCCACGTATCTAGTCCCACGGTATTTTGGGACTGGGGCTTGACATGGTTTTTGTGGTGGCCCATGCAGGTCTACGACAAAATTGTTCGGTTTCAACTTAGGGACCGAACCAGCCTGCCCTAAGGATAGAATAAGTTCTAGGATCTCATCCATTATTTAACTCATTGTTGAACTCTATATCGAACTCGAAATTTGTTACTTGAACTGCATCATGTATTGATTCCTATGAGCTTCTTACAGTTTATCTTTTGTTGCAGAGAAATGGACCCCAGGAACGGAGACGAGATTCCATTGGATACGCCACACGACGCTGTGGTTACTTATGGAGACGGAGTGACTCCTGGGAGTGGAGGACAAGCATCGCAGAGCGATCAAACCGGTCAGCCTAATCCAAGGTTCCGGAGAGATGACATC
This sequence comes from Iris macrosiphon, assembly GCA_036927795.1. Lineage (NCBI taxonomy): Eukaryota > Viridiplantae > Streptophyta > Magnoliopsida > Asparagales > Iridaceae > Iris > Iris macrosiphon. The sequence continues at coordinate 35,848,293 of JAYESA010000020.1, read as the reverse complement.
CCACCTCCACCACAGTTCACTCCCCAGATGCCAGTATTTCCGCCAGGATAAGCTATGGACGGGCAACAGATGTTCCAGATGATGTATGCTATGATGCAAGCACAGCAGCAGATTCAGCAAGAGGCACATCGTCAGGAGGCCGAGAATCTGAGAACCAGCCTGGTATCCGCATTGGAGCAGGCAAATCCACCAGCGAGGCGAACGACGACGGGATCTATCACCGACTTCCGTCAGCTCAAGCCTCGTACATTTTCTGGTAAAGAGGGACCAACAGAAGTTCATGAATGGCTCACAAACATTCAGCATCAGTTGGAAGCCGCTGAACTTCCTAGAGAGAAGTGGATGACTGCCGTCAGAATGCAGTTAACTGAGAATGCACATCACTGGTGGTTAGCAAAGGAGATGAGGCTCGGGCAGGACCGAGTCACCTGGGAAGAGTTCTCCAGACTCTTCAAAGAGATGTACATTCCCGCAGTAGCACGGTCAGAGCTCAGAGACAAGTTCCACCGCCTTATCCAAGGCAACATGACAGTGGAAGAGTACAATGCGGAATTTATTCGCCTGAGCCGCTTTGCCCCGACATTGATTTCGACGGAGGAAGAAAAAGCTGAGAAGTTCTTTGACAGCTTGAAGTTCGAGCTTCAGAGATTGATTGGATCGGTAGCACCTACATCTTATACCGACGTTCTTGCAGCAGCCCGACGCATGGAGCGCGTCACCAGAAGGGAGTCGACCTTGAAGAGGCATATCACATCAGCACCATCGAGGACAGGACATGGGGAAGCAGTGAAACGGACCCAGAGGAGCATGCCAGAGAGGACAGCACACAAGGCCATATCTCTCCCTACTTGTCATCACTGCGGCAAGATAGGTCATATTGAGAGAGAATCCAGACGCAAGTTGGGACTCTGCCTAGCTTGCGGTTCCAACCAGCATCAGACCAAAGAGTGCACCGAGCGCAGAGAGGGAGCATCCAGATTAGCTTTGCCTGCACCACGACCAGCGTATCCAGCCGTAGGAGCACAGCAGGCAGGAGTTGGTGGAGTCAGACCACCAGCCCCAGGAGGGAACCAGCAGAGACCACCCCTGGCACCACAGGCAGCTTTATTTCAGCAGGCTCAGCAGCAGCGAGGCCCAGCACAGGGGCGAGGGCAGGCATTCACTTTAGCTGTTGAGGAGGAGGCTACAGCAGGCGAGGTCATCGCAGGTACTATTTTAGTAGCTTCATTACCAGCAGTAGCATTATTTGATTCTGGAGCATCGTATTCATTTATAGCAGCTAGCTTTGTAGCCACCCATAGAGTAGCTACCGCACCCCTTCCGAAGATGAAGAGAATTCTTACGGGAGGTAGAATTATTCCGGTTAGTGATGTCTGTAGATCATGTTCTGTAGTAGTCTGTGGCCGAGAAATGCGAGCTCAATTCCTGATATTTTCCATGCCGGACTATGATGTTGTACTTGGTATGGACTGGTTAAGTCAGTATCATGCAACTCTTGATTGTCGGCTTGGAAAGGTTATATTTAGACCGCCTGGAAATCCAGAATTTGAGTTTTTTCGAGGAGCAGTAGAGCAAGGAGTTCAGCCTACTCTTAGGGTATTATCTGTAGAAGGGGAGACAGGTTACCCAAGAGTCATATCAGAACTTGTGGATGTATTTTCTGATGATCTTCCAGGTTTACCGCCTGATCGGGAAATAAAATTCACAATAGACTTAACTCTAGGAGCAGAGCCAATCACTTTATCAGTTTATCGGCTAGCACCTAAGGAGTTAGTGGGGTTGAAAGAACAGGTTGATGATCTTTTGGATAAGGGTTTTATTCGGCCCAGTGTTTCACCTTGGGGGGCACCCATATTATTTGTGCCGAAGAAGGATGGAACAGTACGGTTGTGCATTGATTACCGGGCACTAAATACTGTAACCATCAAGAACAGGTATCCCCTACCATGCATTAATGATCTATTCGATCAATTGAGTGGTGCAAGGGTATTCTCAAAGATTGACCTTAGATTCGGCTATCATCAGATCAAGGTGAGGAAGGAAGACATCCCGAAGACAGCTTTCAGGACGAAGTATGGGCATTATGAGTTCTTGGTGATGCCGTTTGGTTTAACCAACGCACCAGCAGTGTTTATGAGCTTAATGAACAGGGTCTTTCATCAGTTCTTGGATAAATTCGTAGTGGTGTTCATTGACGACATCCTCATATATTCCAAGAGCCCTGAAGAGCACGAGGAGCATCTCAGAATCGTGTTAGAGACCTTGAGGCAAGAGAAGTTATATGCCAAACTCAGTAAGTGTGAGTTCTGTATGGATAAAGTGCCTTTCTTGGGACACATCATATCAGGAGAAGGACTTTCAGTAGATCCAGAGAAAGTTGCGGCAATAGAGACTTGGCCTACACCCACATCAGTTGCAGAGGTGAGAAGTTTTCTCGGACTTGCGGGATATTACGGAAGGTTTGTAGAGAATTTCTCAAGGATTGCGGAACCGATGACGAAGCTGACACGGAAGGACCAGGAGTTTATATGGACAAAAGACTGCCAGAAGGCTTTTGAAGAACTGAAGAGAAGATTAACAACAGCACCTATCTTGACTCTTCCTTCAGGGACAGAAGGTTTTGTTGTTTACAGTGATGCATCAGGCAGTGGACTAGGATGTGTTTTGATGCAACATGGCAAAGTCATTGCTTATGCGTCGAGACAGTTGAAGGTCCACGAGAAGAACTACCCAACACATGATCTGGAGCTAGCAGCAGTTATATTCGCATTAAAGATATAGAGGCACTATCTTTATGGAGAGAGGGTAGAAATCTTTACTGATCACAAGAGTCTGAAGTATGTGTATACTCAGAAGGAGCTTAACATGAGACAGAGACGCTGGCTGGAACTGATGGTAGATTTTGACATCGATCTGCAGTATCATCCGGGAAAGGCGAATGTCGTTGCAGATACGCTCAGTAGGAAGCCTACGGCTTATTTCTTGACGATGCAGCCCGAGTTATTAAGAGATCTACAGGAGCTTCAGATAGAGGTTGTTTTACCGGGGCAGAATGGCTTGATGGCTAATCTTGAGATTCAGTCATCACTTGTAGAGAAGATTAAAGAGGCATTGCCCACCGATGCTAGATTCCGAAGACTCAAAGAAAGGACAGAAGCCGGCATGCAGACAGGACTTCGCATCCACGAAGACGGGACATTGAGGTTTGGAAATCGCCTGTATGTTCCAAATGGAGAATTGAGACAGGAGTTAATGACGGAAGCACATAGCTCTATGTACTCTGTTCACCCAGGAGGCACCAAGATGTATCGTGACTTACGACAGCACTTTTGGTGGCATGGGATGAAGAGAGAGATAGCTCGCTTTGTAGCTAAATGTCTGGTATGTCAACAAGTGAAGGCGGAGCACCAGAGGACAGCAGGATTATTGCAACCACTTCCGATTCCAGAGTGGAAGTGGGAGCACATCACTATGGACTTCGTCACGGGTTTTCCCAAGAGTCCAAGTGGGAGAGATGCAGTGTGGGTAATAGTGGACCGACTCACCAAGTTAGCCCATTTTATACCTTTTAGAGTGGGTCAGTCTACAGAAGCTTTAGCTGATTTATATATGAGGCAGATCGTGAGATTGCACGGCATACCAGTCAGCATTGTATCGGACAGAGATTCGCGCTTCACATCGCACTTTTGGAGGAGCATGCAAGAGAGTCTTGGTACTCGTCTGAAGTTCAGTACATCTTACCACCCGCAGACAGATAGGCAGTCGGAGCGTACTATTCAGACCTTGGAGGACATATTGAGGGCTTGCATGTTAGACTTTGGAGGATCATGGGAGGACCACCTACAACTTGTAGAGTTTTCTTACAACAATAGCTATCAAGCGAGTATTCAGATGGCTCCGTTTGAAGCATTATATGGGAGAAAATGTAGGTCTCCTGTGTGTTGGAGTGACGTGGGAGAACGTCAGATTCTGGGACCCGAGTTGGTGGTCAACACCGTAGAGACAGTCAAGAAGATTCAGGGATACTTGCGAGCAGCGCAAGACAGGCAGAAGCAGTGGGCAGACCTTCATCGTCGACCGTTGGAGTTCAAAGAGGGCGATCATGTCTTCTTGAGGATATCACCGACCAGAGGCACCATCCGATTCGGAGGGCGCGGCAAGTTGAGTCCAAGGTATATTGGACCATTTGACGTGCTCGAGAGAGTTGGAGAGGTGGCATATCGACTTGCGCTACCACCTTCACTGGAGGGAGTACATGACGTATTCCATGTGTCGCAGCTCAGGCGATATGTGGCAGACAGCAGTCATGTTCTCGACCATTCAGAGATCACCATTGGGCCGAGCTTGTCATACCAAGAGCAACCCGTGGGAATCCTTGATCGTCGAGAGAAGGTATTGAGGAACCAGTCTATTCCCTTGGTTCGCGTAGCATGGAGGCATGGCGCGCCAGGAGAATCAACTTGGGAGCGCGAGGACGACATGCGCAAGCGTTTTTCGAACCTATTCGCAGACCAAGGTATAAATTTACATTGTTAATTTATATCTTATACCATCCTTGCATTCTAACGTGGCTTAATTTTAATTTCGAGGACGAAATTTTTTACAAGTTGGGTAGAATGTAAAACCCCCTTCCTAGAAAATCGTGTATACCCTTTAATTATTAATTATTAATTAAATTGTAGTAATTAGGTCCAAATAGGAGAAATAGTTTTTTATAATTTTTATGTTAGGTGTTCGGGCACTTAGAGGACTTGTGGGACAATCAGGAATTTTTCGGAATTTATTCCATGTAGGAGACCCCTTGAGCAGTTGCTAGCCTAACGAAGTGCAATACCCTATCCTATAAATTTTCTTATGAGTATATATATATATGTATATACAAATATATATATATGTATATATATTTTATAAAGAAAGAAAGGAAAGGAAAAGAAAGGTAATAGTACTAATATAATAATAATAATAATATACTTGTATACTTAAAGCCTTAGGAATTCCTTAGCTACTATTCCCATTCAACTTGCAAAATCCCTTGCTGCAGCCATACCTTCCGCCAATTGACTTTCACCTTCAGCCAATTAGACACGTGAGACCGACCCCTTTACTTCCCCAAACCCGCGGAAATCCGATCCAACTTCCCCCTCTCTCTCCTAATACATATAATATATATATATATATATATAATAGCTCTCCAAAAACCCTAACCTAAACTCCAGACTTCCTCTTCCCATTTAGAGCCGTCACCGCAGCCAGAGAAGCCTTCCCAAGCCATCCAACCATCCCGTCGACGCCGACCTCGCGAACTGCAGTTTCCCACTCGAGGCACCTTCGCTCCGGCGTAATTTTCTGTCGACTCGCACATCCAAACGCCGTTCCGTTTTCATAGGTATGATCTTACCTTAACCCTCTGCAATACTTGTTTTATAGTCAACCTCGGATAACGTGTGCCCCTACGTGAAAAATAGCGCCCAAGGCAGCACGAGCAGACAGAATTCTACAATCGTAGAATTCCAGAACGACCACCCATATTGCCGAGTTCGTATCTCCCACCACAGAGATCCGAATTCGGTGATTCTTTTTGATACCTGTAGATTACATGACCTAGTTTATTTTCTGTATAATAAATTTGTGCTATTAGTTGCTGTGGATAAAATTGTATTCGTCACAAAACTGCGCGCACCCACTTTTTCCGGTTTTCTAAAAATTGGAGATCGGAGCGCGCCCCGCCAAACGGGACCGTCTCGCCGTGTGCCAAGTGTACCGAATGGTGCACGCAGCATAATCGAACACGTGAAAATTTGTGGGGACTGATTTGGACGCGTGTGCACGCCAGAATCAGACCGTATCCGCGAACACATTCTGTGTCGCCACTTTTGTGGAACTCGCGCGTATTTTGTGCACGCATGTCAGATTGCGACGAAACTTGTGCCACTGGACTCGTGGTAACACGCTGGTCCTGTGACCCAATTTTCACGCATTTCTGAGACGGTTGACCAGATCGCCAATTGGCGGGCCCCACAGTTGACTTTTGGACCAAATTATGTTTGGCTCATCGGAATTCAAATTTGGATATACCATTGGGATCGTATTGACATTTAGAATTTTTTGACCCATAGTTTGTCCCATTTAGAGACTGTTACCCTTGGCACGCTTTTCGGTGCAAAGTGGGCCACACGTGGACCCCACTTTGGCCCAAAAATGACCTTTTTGCCCCTGTGTCCAAATTGGACGTAAGGACAGGCATTTCTAGCAGTTTGACATCTTCTGAGACTGTTGGTGATAATTATTACAGCTTTCGGAGTAGTACCTACCGGATCCACCGATAACAGGACGACAGTTGATATTCAAACATCAGGCAAGTGTACCTTGCCATCTCTGCAGTATTGTTACCTATTTTTCTTACTTCATATAATTACTGTGCATGCTTAACCTAGAACCGTTTGACATACTTAGCGTCCGATTATCAGTCGGGTGCCCACATCGTACGCGGTGTTGGGTAATGTCATTTAGATATGGACATACGTGACATTTTATATTCTCGTACTTGTCTTACCAAGTACACTTGACCCAGGACACAGGACACTGATCATGAGACAGGATCTTCCCGAGATATTCGTGGTGATTCTGTATAGGATACAGGACTTGACCTAGATTCTATATTCTATATACATTATGACTTGTGCATTAGATATGACTCCGCTGACATGGACGTGAGACGTTATGTTCATGATTTGCGTGGTTACATTGGGTGGGGAGAGACACACAGACTACAGGCTGATCATATATATACACCCCTACTACTGTGAGGCCCAATACTCTGAAGCCCGAGCTTGGCCCATTACTCATTACTACTGCTACTACCGGCTCCCCTACACAGAGCTTGTAGTATGCTTCAGCCTGAGATCTAGTGCTGCTCTCATCTTGCATATCACTTAGCTGGTTATTTTAGTATTCCCTTATTGTTCCATCTATTGCTGGAGAGACCCACAGGCTACAGGTTGATTATGTTATGCTGGCTACTCAGTCTCCCGCTGAGCTAGACCACCTCTCGACACCACTGCTACCGGCTCCCCTACACAGAGCTTGTAGTTGTTCAACCTGAGTACTATTGATATTCTCTTTTGCATTTATACAGATGTTTACATACTTACCCTGCTTACTTCATTATTTGCTGCACTGTATTATTTTGGCATGAGCTTTCTTGTACCTTGCTATGTCCCCTGAGGACCTGGATATGGATTTTGTCCCCAGATTTTGCAGACGAGGTTTATCCCGAGGTATACGGGACCACAGCAGGAGGAGCCGATCCAGGAGCTGTACCGCCATCTGAGGACGAGGTCTTAGCTGAAGACTTCTCTTGAGCATCCATGTTCATGCTCAGCTTTTATTATTTATTTCAGTCTTTTATATTCTGGTCTGTTGAACCATTGTACTAGATATTTATCGGGTTGTTCCCCGAAGTACTTTGTGAGACAAGCTGATGATTTACATTCCTTATTTATTCTGTGGATCATATTTTTATCTTGTGTGGATGAGATTAGTTGTGCCATGGTTGTCGTAGATTTGTTTTACAGCTTAAGTATGCCCTGATGGATCCATTAAATTGGGTTTGTCCATCGGTGCGTACTGCTGGCCATTGCCACGTATCTAGTCCCACGGTATTTTGGGACTGGGGATGTTGGGGGCTATAATTTGCATTATTTAAATGCAAGAATTGGATTAAATTAAAAGGCGATGTTGCGCGTTTGCCATCTGAGGACGAGGTCTTAGCTGAAGACTTCTCTTGAGCATCCATGTTCATGCTCAGCTTTTATTATTTATTTCAGTCTTTTATATTCTGGTCTGTTGAACCATTGTACTAGATATTTATCGGGTTGTTCTCCGAAGTACTTTGTGAGACTAGCTGATGATTTACATTCCTTATTTATTCTGTGGATCATATTTTTATCTTGTGTGGATGAGATTAGTTGTGCCATGGTTATCGTAGATTTGTTTTACAGCTTAAGTATGCCCTGATGGATCCATTAAATTGGGTTTGTCCATCGGTGCGTACTGCTGGCCATTGCCACGTATCTAGTCCCACGGTATTTTGGGACTGGAGATGTTGGGGGCTACAATTTGTATTGTTTAAATGCAAGAATTGGATTAAAATAAAAGGCGATGTTGTGCGTTTGCACATCCAGAAAATTATGAGAAAAAATTCCTATGAAGGGAAAAAATAGATTTCTTTATGAATTATCCAATGGTGGGGATACCTCAATACATTTTTGCATAAAAGCCCCCCAACAATTAGAAAATTGCACAAAGACGAAAATTGAATTTAATTAATTAAATCGAAATGCGCACGATGTTCTAGAATTAATTAGGAGTACTTGGGATTAAAATTAGGTGGGCCACAATTGTCAGGGCGTAGAGGGGACAGTGTAGAATATTAATAAAATTCGGTTTGCATAAAACGGTCAAGATTGTGTCCCCAATTTTGATTGGGACGCACAAGGATACTGAGTTGGAAATTATTTAGAATTAATAAATAACTTCCGTGACGTTTATTGTGCGGCTAAAATATAGCACCAGAGAGCAATATTTTAAGTTGCACAAGGGTCAGAATAGTATGCGGGCATATCTAGGATGAGGTTGTGGAGTTTGTTGGAAGGCAATGGCTAGTGAGGTGCTCCAATTATAGAAGCGACGGTCATGTGCGCTGTACGATATAAATTATTACATAATTAAATAAATACCGCGTTCTAATTATAATTGGTTCAAACTAGCCCTAATTCTACTATATAACCCGAGTAAACCTAATTTTGGGTGAGGGGGTTTACAATCTACCCAACTTAAAATAATTTCGTCCTCGAAATTAAACTAGGGTAGGGTTTCTCTCTCTAACCTCACTTGATTATAGTCTAAAGAATTCTCATTAAGTTAACATTGCAGTTTCTACCCAACTTAGAATTTACCCATCTTTCATCTAAGGCTATACATCTAAGAAGGTTATGTCCCAAATTATTTAATCATGTTATTTAATCCTCTAAGGCTATACAACTTAATTACAAAAGAATAATCCTCAAGTATGTGATCGGCCTATGGGATATGTCTAGTACTCTCTGTGTATTAAACTTATACCAAGCAAGGGGTTTCGTCTTTCCGAAATAAGGGAAGACGGAGATCAATAAAAGAGTTCAAGGGTGAGGTAATAGAATAGAGTATCGAGATCAAGGCGTTTAAAGAATTCAAATGGGAATTGTCAAAGCAGTTGTGGATTGAAATCCTATTTTGGTAATCCTTTGTTCGCCTGCTCGTATTAGTACAGTTATGTAACCGATACGATATGTCAGACATGTCTAGGTCAAGTATATTCGTCTACTAATTACTACATATCTCAATCCACGTAAAGTAGTATTTCGATGGGCGAATCAAGCGCACTATGATTGATCAGACCGTAATACACTGATTCTGAAATATATTATTGTGGGCCTCCCCAATAATACATATGTCATGAACAAGCTCGATAAAGAATAAGCTTGCAAAACTAGGCTATATAATAGCAGCATAAGTCAAGATAGTATATGAAATATAAGTACGCTAGATGATGATGCAAGGAGGTACAAATTATTCAAGTTCACAAAACAAAATAAGCAACAATAATCAAAGACTCTACAGTCTCATACAACCTCCTTGTCTAAGTCGCTAGTCGACCAAATAGGGGCAAGGACCTCTAAATTCTATCATCTGAAAATACCGTCATCTTATGCTAGCATACAATTAATGTCATTCAGTTACACCGCCTCGATGGGTCAAGTGGACTATGTGATACTAGGTTGTAGGGCATACTACCCAACTTATAAGAATTAAACTAATACTGCGACAGTCTTAAGAGGATCCTACAAATAACCTTGCAAATGTAAATAAAACAGAAACTCTTATTAGGGTCTCCTATTGCATTATATAGGTAAGGGTCACCTTAAGTCTTAATCATAGTGCTCATAGAACATGCGTCAATAGCGAGAAGGGAAAGGTTACTAGTCTGAAGGGAAAGGGATTATAACTTGTATCGAGGTGGGGGTACAAAGTACGTGATTTAACACTAAGGGATAATCATCGGGTCACAATCTACAAGATTTATTCAAACTTATCGAACGCTAATTACCAAGCACAAAATTTTCAATTTCAAGACTACAGCTATAATCCTAGCAAACTATGGGTCCTTAACAAGGAATAAAATTACTTGGCCTACTATCAGAAGTGTCAGATGGCACGAGTTGAAAGACGAAAAAAAGAAGAACATATTTTAGTCGTTGCGCTTTAGCGAACGTTAAGGTCGCAGATGAACAACATATGAAATTAAAATATGAGGCTCAAGATAATATCATGGTTTCCTAAGGTGAGGGTGGCGAGCAATTCTCCGTGTTTGAGGTATGATCTCATGGGGAATGTCATACTCGTTGCTCTGGGCTTCCTGAGGTACCGTCTGCTAATATCACGACAAGCACCTATATCCTAACACTATCTCACTACGCACATTAGGTTCAGTTCTAACATTCGATCTCGGATTCCTATTGGTTCCTCAAGACTGAGGTCAAACACTAGGGTCAAATCTCCAACTAGCTCTTAGCAGTGCCTATACTACTCTCAAGTCTTAATAATACATCAGGGGGTAATGGTAAACCAATTCTAGAGATAAGGAATTCTAGGGTTCACTAGATATTCTAAACTTAGTGGGGTGTGTCAGTATCCTAGCTTTACTCTTAATAGAAAGGTTACCCTACCTATCATTCTATCAACAGGGACTTCTATATTCTAGGAGAAACCTACACTCAAGGAACTAAGGAGAAGGCACATGAATCAAACAGGATAAAATTTTCCAACGGAATGGATTGGAAGGAGGATGAGTCATAGTCAGTTGTGGATGAGATCCTATAAACTTATCATATTCCTATTGCAGGCTTGCTCGGTCCCTAAGTTGAAACCGAACAATTTAGTCGTAGACCTGCATGGGCCACCACAAAAACCATGTCACGCCCCAGTCCCAAAATACCGAGGGACTAGATACGTGGCAATGGCCAGCAGCACACACTGATGGACAAACCCAATTTAATGGATCCACCAGGGCATACTTAAGCTGTAATACAACAATAAACAGGTCTACGATATACTAATCTCATCCACAGAAATGAATATAACAATATCAGAATCATAAAGCAAGATCAATCTCAATAAACTATAATCTCGGGGAATAACCTGATAATGAGTCTGATACATCTGTCAAGATACAAGAATAAAGCTAACCACATCAAACACTGAGTATGGAACAGCATATACTCAGAAGATACCCTCAGGGATCACTCATCTACTGGACCTGGTACTGCTCCAGTGCCTGCTCCTGCTAATGCTCCTGTACTTTATACCTCGGGGTAGATCTCGTCTGCAAATCCTGGAGACATAATCCGGATCCAGGTCCTCAGGGGACATAGCAAGGTACAAAATAACTCAAGCCAAACTAAATGCAGTACAACAATAAATGAAATGAATAGGGTAAGTATGTAACCATCTATGTGAAATACAAGTGAGAGCATCACTAATACTCAGGCTGAGACCACTACAAGCTCTGTGTCGGGGAGCCGGTAGCAGTAATAATAAGTAATGTGTCTAGCACTGCTCGAGAGTCTACGACCTCACAATAGTAGTAGGTATATATAACATGTAAGGTGCCTAGCTCTGCTGGAGAGTCTACGGCCTCACAATAGTAGTAGATATATATAAAATAGCCTGTAGCCTGTGTGTCTCTCCCCACCCAATGTAACCACACGTCTCATGTCCACAACGTCTCATGTACATGTCACGCACGATCATAGCTAATGCAATAAGTTATATAGTATCTATGAATATAATGTCTATGTCAATCCTGCAACCTATACAGAATCACCATAAATCTCTCAGGAAGATTCTGTCTCATGAATAGTGTCAAGTGTCCTGGGTTATAGGGTACTTGATAAGACAAGTACGAGAATGTAAAGGGGTCACGAATGTCCATCTCTAGATGACAATACACAACACCGCGTACGGTGTTGGCACCCGACTAATAATCGGACGCTAAGTCACACGGTCCTACGTCAAGCATGCATAACAATCACAGAAATAAAATAAGGGAATAATATGAATCAATATACTGCAAAGTTTGGCAAGGTACACTTGCCTGGCAAGGAAGCTGCAATGTACCAATAACCTGCTCCAGAAATCGCGCAGAATAAATCCACTATCCATAACCAGCAGTCTGAACATCAAATCCTTCATCCTGTAGCCCTCGAATCAATGGCAAACTTCCAGTTATTGAGTATGGTTTTTCGTAACCAACCACTTCCTCAGCTGCTTTGCATAAGACATGAAATCCTCGAGAATTAAGATTGCATGCAACTCCAGTCATTATAGCCTCATCAACACTGATTGCTAGCCTTCCTCTCAAATTTTCATCTGGAAGAACATATTTTGACACCGGCCCTCGCGTGGGTAGTTTCTCTATGTTGGCATTGATATCATCTACATACTCTTGTAGTTTTTTCACAACATCTGCCGTACTATAGAAGGGAGTTAACCTCATATCTCTGGATATTGTACACTCAGCTGGAATCTGATTGACACCCCCTCCAGGATAACTCCACTGGGTCGGTTTCATAGTTGATGGAGTAGCAAAGCCATAAACTTCTTCTTGGGGATGTGGAGGAAAGTCTCTATAAAAGCGTGTCTGTATCTCCTTAAGTGCTTCTGAGGTTAACTCCAAAGAGTTGATCGCCTTGTGAGCAAGACCACTATGAAAGAGCTTCCCTGTAGCCCGGAGCTTCCATGCTATCATCCCTCCAGTCCCAATACATGGCTGCTTGTCTGCTGTATCAATCCAAAACAGAGGCCTATTCTTGATCTTATTGAGGAGCCCCTCCTTGACGAGTGCATCCACCCCAATCCCCATCACAGATGAGTTCTCCTCATTCGCGATGAACACCGCCACGACCGTGTTCTTGAGCTTCGGCTTCTTCTCTCCCAGCCTCCTCATCAACTCAGTCACCAATGCCACGTGTCTGAGGCAGTCAGTTGTCCCCCTCCTTCTAAGCTTATCCCCATCCCTGCTTAAGAAGAACGGATCAAAGTCCCAATCGGAGGGGTCAGCGGTGACGACGTCCATGTGGCAGCCAACGAAAGAGAGCACGTCCGCCACCGACCCCTCTCCGGGGTACTCGACGATGACGTTGTCGCGTCCGTCGGCGTAGGAGATGTGGCAGACGACGAGGGGTCCCCCGCCGCCGGAGGCGGAGGTGCTAACCGGGAGGAGGCGGTCGAGGACGTGGCGGGCTACGCAGTCCTCCTTGGGGACGAGGTCCGGGGGGGTTGTTCTGGACGTGGCGGGACTCGGCGATAATCTTGGAGAGGAGGGAGACGTAGGAGTCGCGGTCCAGCGGGCCTAGGGTTTCCTTCAGGGACGTCATGGCCGGAGTAGAGGGGGAAGAGAGTCGAGGAAGGAGATGTAGGCATGTGGGTGATGGTGTAGTCGTGGTGGTCGGGGAACGGCCGACGGAGCTCCGATGAAGGGGGATGTGGGAGATGATAAACAGTACATGGAGGGGAAAGTCGGCTGAATATTGTTTCTAGGTTTTGAAATCAATAAAGAAAAGGAAGAGGAAATATTGTATTTATATACATGTGGGGGAGGGTTGGTTTGACCTAGGATTTTGACTTTGGTCAACATTTCCTTGGGATGGGCCTTGGGCTTGCCATGGGGATGTTGGGGGCTACAATTTGCATTGTTTAAATGCAAGAATTGGATTAAAATAAAAGGCGATGTTGCGCGTTTGCACATCCAGAAAATTATGGAAAAAAATTCCTATGAAGGGGAAAAATAGATTTCTATATGAATTGTCCAATGGTGGGGACACCTTAATACATTTTTGCATAAAAGTCCCCCAACAATTAGAAAATTGCACAAAGGCAAAAATTGAATTTAATTAATTAAATCGAAACGTGCACGATGTTCTAGAATTAATTAGGAGTACTTGGGATTAAAATTAGGCGGGCCACAATTGTCAGGACGTAGAGGGGACAGTGTAGAATATTAATAAAATTCGGTTTGCACAAAACGGTCAAGATTGTGTCCCCAATTTTGATTGGGATGCACAAGGATACTGAGTTGGAAATTATTTAGAATTAATAAATAACGTCCGCGACGTTTATTGTGCGGCTAAAATATAGCATCAGAGAGCAATATTTTAAGTTGCACAAGGGTCAGAATAGTATGCGGGCATGTCTAAGATGAGGTTGTGGAGTTTGTTGGAAGGCAATGGCTAGTGAGGTGCTCCAATTATAGAAGCGACGGTAATGTGCGCTGCACGATATAAATTATTGCGTAATTAAATAAATACCGCGTTCTAATTATAATTGGTTCAAACTAGCCCTAATTCTACTATATAACCCGAGTAAACCTAATTTTGGGTGAGGGGGTTTACACAAACACACCTTCAGCCTCCTCCTACAAACATCCCAAGTATGTCATGTCTTCCTACAGTAGGCACAAGTGGGCACCCTCTGATCCTGACCCTGCTGCGCTGGCTTCTGCCCATAGGGATGCTTAGCTGGTCCCGCACTGCCACTCGCACTACCTGAATCATCCCTGCCTCTTTTGGACTTGAGCTCCAAGTCATCCTCTGCTCTCTGAGCGTCTCCTACTATCTGCTCGAAAGTCGCCTCGCGGTCGCTCCTGGTCAAAGACTTGACCGCCATGACCAAGCCCTTGTGAAACTTCCTCGCCTTTGCTGCCTTACTCAAGCCCTCTACAAATCTGCCCAGACGGCAGAACTCCGCTGCGTACTCGTCCACCGTCATGCTCCCTTGGACGAGTGCCTCGAACTGGCTCTCCAAAGCACTGAGCACCACATCTGGGAAAATTTCTCCTTAAAAAGCCTCTTAAAAACCTCCCAAGTAAGCCCTGGTGCCGCAATCCTCGTATCTGTGCGATACCACGTCAAAGCGAGGTCGAACATCTGACTGTCCGCTACCTCTATCTGTATACTGTCTGGGATCTGTGCCAGCCTAAAGATTTCCTCAATCTGCTCTATCCAGTCATCCGCGTATAGGATCCCTTCTGTACCCTGGAACTCCTTGGGCCGCATCCTCTGGAAGACAATGATGTTGCCCGACCTCGAGCGCTGAATCTGATCTGCCTGTGGCTGAATCTGTGCTACCCTATCAACTGCCGTCATGGCCACCTGGTGGGCGTTCTCAATGCCCAACCTCATCACATCCACCTGACGGTACTGTGCGTCCATCATCTCCCTGAAGAACGCAAACAACTGCGCGATATCTACTGGTGCAGGAAGTGGTGGAGGAACCACCGGAACGACTGGGGTAGTCCTCGGATCGACAAGTGGAGGAGGATCCCCGGGAGAAGCAGGTGCTCTCTCAACCGCAGGAGTGGTGAGTGGAGCGGTAGCAGCTGCCTGAATATGAGCTGGACGAGAGGTAGCAGACCTCTCGGTAGCAACTGCTGGGACGGTACGATAGGATCGTATCTTCGGAGGCATCCTGAACAAAGATCAAAAGAAGTCAATATGGCGCAAGATACGATATCATCAAAGAAGGACAGTAATATTTCAAGAGAAGCAAATTCAGAATAATTAGAATAGAATTGTTCCTAGTCGTGATTGAGTACACTCTCATCCTAGATCCTATATCCTAGAGCAGGCTCGCAGCAGTACAACTAAATTGTTGTACCACCACAACATCGTACTAATTGCGAATCGAGACCTGCATGGGGCCGCCACCAAAAATGTGTCACGACCCGCACCCGAAAAATTGGGCATGAGTCGTGGGTACGTCCAGCCTATGCCGCAGCATCGATGGCAGAACGCTATCTAGGTCAAGTATCTAGAACAATCTTACGCAATCAATATATACCTGTCAAGATCTCAACTCCAAACGGAGGAGCAATATCATAATGATAATCACAATATACTCAATCACGAATCTAAGCACGATAAGATAACAAAAAAGACTAACAACTATAAAGTCTAACCAACAACAACTAAAACAGCCACAACATCAATAATAATAATACATCATCCAAAATAATATACAAAACAAGGTCTCAATCCAAAACCGGAGACAAATCTGGTGCTAAAGCTAATAAAACAACAACAAGGTTCTAGTGACCCCGGCTACCAACCCGAAAATTACTCTTAAACTAGAGGGTCCCTGTCTACATCATCGATAGGCTGAGGTCCATAAAACGTCGGACACCAATCCTCCGAATACTCTGAAAAATATGTCCAGTCAGGACTGGAGCAAGTACATCTCTAACAACAGTTCCAGTTAAATGATAAAAACTATAAAGCAGTTATAGCAAGTACCAAGAAGAATGAAGCAAGTATGAAACGAGAAAATATACATGTATCACTGGTGCATAAAGATAAAGATGCAGGAATATCAGAAACAAGATAGTAATGACTGCAAAATACAAAAAATCTAAACTAAGAGTAAGTCTGTGCACATGAACGTGTAGTAAATCCAGCATAAAAAATATGTAAAGAGTTAAGTCCAGAAACTATAAGTGAGATCAGCTAGAAATGCAAGTGAGTCCAGACTATAAAGAATGAACTCGGTGTCTTTGAAATACTTGTTTCGACATGTAAACGGCTAGGGGTAAGTACGGCTCACCGTGCACTGGGTGCGCGGCTGCTATCATTCCAGATTAGACCAGAGGGGGTGATTCCTGATGATTCCAGATAGGAATATTTACATGTCTACTCGAGTATTTTCCTGCCCCGACTAGTACAAGTGAATCCAAGACCCAACACGTAAATCAAGATTAGTCCAGCCTGAAACATGAGTGATGCTTGTAGGTGATGTCAGTAGTGATTCCAGAATAGAGGCCAGAAACATGAAATATATACGTCGCAAGTAAATAAATCCAGAAATACCAGTCCGTGTCCCGTGTTGTGCCAGAAAAATTAGATGATACTATACTAGAAGCTGAATCATAATAATCATCAGATAATGAAAACTATCAGAGAATATACTCGCCTGACGTCCTGAGCAACTGGCGATCCGAACCGGTGTTGCAAGGACCTATTGCAAAAAGTAATGTTAAACAGGTTTCTTGTCACGCCCCAGTCCCAAAATACGTAGGACCAGGATACGTAATCATGCCAGCCGTATGAATATGGCACTCCAATATATGGAAACCATAACACACGTACGCTGTAATATGAATAACAATATCCACAAGTGGTATAAATCTATCACAAATTATATGGTATAATCTAGATCTAATCCACAGAATCATATTTTATAAATGATTAACCAATACCTATAACTAGATCTCAATATAAAGTATCTAGTGATGGTAGTCGGATGGAAACAAATCCACTACCGGACTAGAATATAGAATAGACGAGATAAATACAATATGAATATCAATTACCAATCACGAGCTCAAAGAGAAGTCCTCATCGCAATATACGTGGCCAGTCCAGGTCCGCGCTCCTGCAAACACTCAAGAACAGATACACCTGGCAGAGAACCAGGTCCTCAGAGGGACATAACAAGATACTTAAACACATGTCATAAAGTACATACTATGAAAACTCAAGGGTGACCTAACCATGTAAGTGAAATGCACTTTGAGGACAACTTGAGTATATGGGAAGATATAGGCTAGACATATGCTGGCGTAATTCACCAATCGTGACAATTGGCTAGTATATGCCACATATGCCCCCATAGGAGGGCGCTCAGTAATAACGTCCATATCCGTAGAGCATGGCATCTGTATAATATAACGTCCATATCGCTCCGTAGAACGTGGCATCATTGTAGTATATATCGTCCATATCACTCCGTCGGGTGTGGCATCAGTGTAAAGGAAGTGGGGTATCCCATATGCCTACTAGTCGTCCTCCCCGCCCAATGATCTAAGCATGTTGTATCCACAACACGCGTCAGCTACTACGCCTCGGCGTCGTAACTCTGGCTCATAGTCTATCGCTAGAACAGTAGCCCATCCTTACAACCAAACAAGGACCAGGATCAGGCCATTGTATCAAGACAGTCTATGCTCCGTCTACTAATAACTGCTAAGTCTTCTAATATGCATCACTATTAGTAGTTATACCCTATCCGTCGCACGCCTACACGTACAGGTGGCCAACCACATACGCAGGACCGTGCCCTACATGAGACTCACAACACGTGTAAGAAAATGTGTCAAGGCCTGGGAGTCATACCAATAACTCCACACTTTAGGTGGTCCACTAGACACTAGGTCAGACACTATCCTAACGTCAATGCATCTGTTGACTGCACCCGAGTCTCTCTCGGACGCGCACAATTTAAGATAATAAACATGCATCTAATGTACAGAATTTAAACAGTATAACAAAGGCAAGGTATACTTGCCTGGCAAGAATGCTGTGTAGTCCAATTATTCGGCTCCTGGAATCGCGCAGATAAATCCAACAGGTGTCCGGGGTCAGCGTGCACAGGTACGAAAATCAGGGGTGAGTGCTGCGGGTTGGCTGGCAAGAGTGTCGGTCCACGATAAACACGATGATGGGGTTTATGATGATGGTTAAAGTTGATACGGTGATGGTTAAGGGTGACCGTGTTTAATGAAGATGATGACGACAAGGATGAGATTATGACTAGGTTGATGGTGTGGATGATGATGTGTAAGATGGTGGTGACGAGGGCGATAATGTGGAGGATGGTGATGACGGGGATGACAATATGGATGCTAGCGATTACGAGGACGACGATGTAGGTGATGGTGACGACGATGATGACGATGATACGACGATGACGAGGAGGGCGGCGAGGGTGAACTATGGTGAAGTGGTGCTAATAACATGATGGTGGTGGTGTAAATATGATGATGATGGTGATGGTATTTACTTTTGATGGTGGTGGGGTTGATACTCCGGCCAGTGGGGAGGGGTGGTCCAGCCAGGTGAGGGGAGGCTCGTCCAGGGAAGTCCGGCAAAGAGGTTGAGAAGGGAGGTGAGTCAAGGGGAGGTAGGAGCAAGGAGGAGGAGGTGAAGTTCCTGACAGGGAGGAGGAGAAGAGAGGCTGAGGTCCGGCGCTGGGTGACCATGTTTCGGCGGTTAGGCGGGGGAAGAAGGTGAAGAGGACGACGAAGGAGGGGGAAGCCTGTGCTCAGGCGGAGGGGTCTGCTCCGGCGTCGTGGAGTGGATGAGGTCGGGCGGCATCGTGGAGTCGGGTTAGCCATGGAGGAGTTCAGGCGGCTCTGAGCCATCGAGTCTCCGGCGGAGGAAGAGGCGGGGTCGTGCTCTAGGTGAGCGGGACTGGAGGAGAACGGGAGGAGGGTGACGATGGCGGCGGACTCCGGCCATGGGGAGGATGGGGGATGCTCGGAGGTCGAGGGAGGAGGGGCTCGGCATTGGCCGGATCGGGGTGGCTCGGGGTGAGGAGTTTGATGGGGATGGTGACTGGGAGGTCGACGAGGGAGGAGAGGGCGGAGCGGAGGAGGCCGACGGTGAGTGTCGCATGCTCTGGTCGGGGAGAGGTCCGGCGAGCTCTCCGGCGGGACTGGACAGGGACTCGGGGGAGGGGTGATGAACAGTGCGGAAAGGGGAGGTCGGCTAAGTTATAAATTTAGGTTTAGGTGTTTTGGAAATTAGAGAAATAAGGAGATATTTATACATGTAAGGGGTTGGGTTTGACCTAGGGAAATTTAACCTTAGTCAATATCCTCTTGGGTTGGGCCTTGGTCTACAATCCTTGGAGTGGGTCTTGGCCTCACATGAGGATGTTTGGGAGGGCTAGAATCTGCATTAATTTAATGCAGGGTAAATTTAATATACGGGACGATGTGCGCGCGTTGCACATCCCGAAAAATTACGAAAAAATCCTCGTGAAGGGAAAATTGGGTTTCTTCACGTATTGTCCAATGGTGGAGCACCTCAATACATTTTTGCATAAAAGTGCCCAACAATTGGAAAAATTGCACAAAGGCAGAAATTAGATTTAATTTAAATTAATTGGATGCGCACGATATTCTGGAATTAATTAGGAGTACCTGGGAATAAAATTAGGTCGGACACAAGTGTCTAGGGCATAGAAGATACAGTGTAGAATATTAATAAAATTCGGGTGGTACAAAACGGTCTAGATTGTGTTCCCGATTTCGACTGGGATGCACATGGGTACAAGGATGTGTTTTATTTAGAATTACGAAATAACGTCTGTGACGTTTATTGTGCGATTAAAATGTCGCACCAGAAGGTATGATTATAAATTATACAGAGGTCAGAATATATGGTGGTCAAGTCTAGGACAGGGTTATGGAATTTGTAGACAGACAATGGCCAGTGTACTACTCCAATTAACAAGGCAACGGTAAGGTGCGCTACGCGATAAAATAATGTACAGTTAAATCAAATGCCGTGTTCTAAATTCTAATTGGGTTCAAACTAGCCCTAATTCCACATATAAGCCAAGTAAACCTAATTTTGGATGAGGGGGTTTACATTTCTAATGAGTTAAATAGATATAAAATGACTAAAAATAGGCTTCTAGGGTCGTTCTAGGTCAAACGGGTCAAATCGGTGAAATTTGGGTCAAAAAGTCAACTATGGGTCCAAAAAGTTAACTCTGGATCAAAACTAGGTCAAAAGTTGACTTTGGCAGTCAACCGAGTCAACCACGATAAACTCTAGGTCAAACTAGGGTGCTCCTGAAATTCTAGGTCAAAACTAGGTCATTAGGCTAATAAACCCTCAAACTCGCCTCCTTGAGATACCGGGATACCATCGGTATCCGATACCTCACCCTACGCTACGCACTCCGCCTAAACCCGCTAAAACCTATGCTAGCACGCGTAAATATATACACATATACATAAAAACCTATCTCTAAACTCAAACCTAGACAATTGCTCAAAAACCTCGCTCGAAACTCAATACCTTGGATATCTCAAGGTATTGAGATACCTTGATATCTCAATGTATTGAGATATCGCCCAATACCCCTCTAACTACCCTTCTAGTTAGCTATCTATGGGTATACATATACTCCTAGCTACTAATCTAGGCTAGAATATCTATATCTATCATATATTATACATATCTAAGTATCTATGCACATATATATAGATATCCACAACCACAATTATATACATACCTTACCTAAACTCATATATATGTATATATATATATATATATATATATCTAGATATCTATAGATATATATAGCTATAGGTATATATATATATATATATATATATATATATATATATATATATATATATATATATATATATATATATATATATATATATATACCTTAGATAGATATAACTATCTATTAACTATCTATCTATCAATCTATGTATCCATCTAGTATCTATTTATCTAATTATCTATCTAAAATTATATCCATCTATTATCTATCTATGTATTCATCTAACTATTTATCTAGCTATCTATCTAAGTATCTATATATCTCCACATATCCATCAATATATCTAACTATATATCTATCTATTTACCTAACTATCTATCAATCTATCTAACTATCTATTAATCCAACTATCTATCTATCTAAGTATCTATTTAACTAGCTATCTATTCAACTATATATATATATATATATATATATATATATATATATATATATATATATATATCCTACCAATCTATCTATCTATTAATCTACATATCTATCTAGTTATCTATCTAACTATCAATCTATCTTAATTAACTATCTAGTTATCTATATATCTATATATAGATCTATCTAATCTATTATCCATCTATCTATATAACTATCTCACACTAAGCTACCTCGCTATGCTACCTCGCTGAATATCTGCTGCTGCTGCTGCATTTAACCTTACTGCTGCTGCTGCCTTGCTTGTACTGCTGCTGCTGCTACATTAAACTGCTGTTGCTGCTGTGGCCTGCCTGCCTCCCCCCTCTCACTCTCACACACACACGACCACACACACAATCACATACAGACACACACACACCTATATACATATATATATACAATCTAGATATATGTATATACACACACTTATATATATAATCTAACACACACACACTAACATATATATCTACACACACATTAACATATAAACACACAAGCACACACACACACTAATACATATATAAACACAAACCTATATATATATATATATATATATATATATATATATATATATACACACACATATCAATATATATATACACACATACAAATATATATATATAGAAACACACTCACACACTCAAACATATATATATATATATATATATATATATATATATATATATATATATATATATATATATACACTCACTCACACACACACACACTCTCACACACCCTCACACACACTAACACACACTCTCACAAACACTCACTAACACACTCACACACACACTCTCACTAATACATATGTATATATATATACACAAACACCTAGACATATATATACACAAGCACATATAGGTATATACACACACAAATGCATACATACAACACATATCTATAAAAATATATATATAGAGAGAGACACACAAACATATAAATATATATAGAGAGAGACACATACACAAATATATATATATACATATATATATATAAACATAACACACACACAACACAACGCCCACCAACGCGCGCCCAACGACCCCGACACGCACAAACACCTATAAATATATAAAATATAATCCAAAAATTCTAGCACTCACTCCCCGAAGCTAACCCAACGCGCGCACAAGCCCGAAACTAAGAAACTATGCCGAAATGGCCGTTCGGTCATTTCGACGAACACGCGGTGTGCGGTTCGGAAAATCTTCTGAAACGCGCACCAAACCAATTCGGAATCGGTCCAAAATTTACCCACGAGCTCTAAACGATGTCTAGATCCTAGAAAAATGCTACCCCGTCGATTCTAGGCCCGTGGCAAAAACGCGTACGCACTTAGAATCGGCGACAACGAAAACCTCAAAAATGCCCGAAACGCCCGTTTCTCCGCAACACGGCTTCACGTGTCTGAACGGAGACGCGCACTAACCCTCTAGACACCCGACAACGTCTACATAGGTTCGTGTAACCTAGATATCACCAAAAATTGGACCAATCTCGGATTTCATCCAAAATTGACACAAAACCTAGTGTCAAAGTCTCCCAACACAACCAAACTAGTTCCAACTTCCTCCCACGGGTAGCCCTAAGGTCTAGGAAGGTTCTAAACTATTAATTACACTATATAAGAGTAATTATCAAGGAGAAATTTAGGGTTTATCTCTTGGTAGTTGGAATCCCAAGCTAAAGTCTCCAAAAAGCTCCAAATCTACCACAACAAGCTTCCAAGCTCCTAATCCAAGCTCCAACACCAAATCTAAGCTCTACCCACCTAGGTTAGAGAAAAATGTAGGGTTAGGGTTCACATAAGTAGAAGAAATGGAAGGAGGAAGAAAGAAAAATAAGAAAACTTACTTGGAATGAAGGTGGGAAGAAGAAAAGAAGAAGAAGGAAAGAGTGGAGAAGAAGAAGAAGTGAAGAAGAAGAAGAAGAAGAAGAATAGGGAGGGGGAGCTGCTGTGTTTCACGGGTAGGGGGCTGTGGGAATAGGGGCCGGCCATGTAAAGTAGGTTTCCAAAGTCCAAAATACCCAAAATGCCCTCCTAACTTGGGTTTTGGGTTTCGGGTTCCAAAAGCACTCAAACTAACTCCAAATCTCTCCAACTAACCCACTAAAAATATAATAAATATTCTAAACCCAAAAATAGGTCTCACAGGGGTGTGGCTTGGGTCGGACATGGGTCCACTAGGGTCTGACATGGGTCCAGGCTAGCCAAAACCCTAAAACAATCAATATAAAAATAATACAATCACTAATTAAATATAAATATAATTAAATATAAATAATACACAATTAACTAAATTAAAAATTAAAAAAATATCCGGCTCTGGAAATGGGGTAGTGACAGGTATTGTTGTTGATGGTATGTGTGTGTTGGTGTTGGGGTTTGATTTTATTTTATTTATATATGTATATACATCCATATGTGTATATAGGGGGGGAAGTGTCGGGTACTGTTGTTTGGGTAGGATTAGGATTAGTGATTAGGTTTTGTTTAAGGATTTGGGTTAGGTTCTTTTATCATTCTTTTTTCTTTTTTTATACTATTATATATAAAGATATATATAAATAGAATTCCTAAAAAATTAGGTTTATACATAAATTAAATTCTAAAAAATTCTTGATACTTTAATAAATAATTTTACACCACAAAATAATTTTTATGAAATATTTTATAATTAGTAAATATAATTAAATATTTATATAGTCAATTAATAAAAGAATTTTACTCATCTAATTAGCTAAGTAAAATAAAAAAAATCCAACAATTAAATAGAAATGATATAAAATTTAAATTAAGGATTTTATACTAGGACTCTTGACCCAGGAATGACTATTGGATTGTAGAGTAAACCCTCACATGTCTAGATAGTCGTGACCGTATCTCGAGGTATAAAGTACTCTAATATACGTAGCTAGCTTTGTTTGTCCCCGCTCTCCAGTATTCTGGTTCTGGGGCATAACAGGGAGCATGCATCCAGGGGCTATGCGTCCAGGTGTGCTTGCGGCATGTGCCCATGCGGCCAGGTCGACATGAGACAAAGTGCTATGTTTGATGTGGATGGAACAAGATATGTTGTTGGCGACGTCGTGCGGCACAGGTGGCGTGCGACGGCGCGTGGTTTTCTAAGCCACGCTGCTGCTTTCGGCGCCTGACGACGATGTCTGCTCTCAGCGGCTACTTTCGACGTTTTGCGGCGTATGCAGCGCATGCACCTTTGTATCTGGTCGGACAACGCATATGCGACACGTGCTTTCTCGTACTACATAGGTGCTAATTTCCTCTATATATAGATGGGCCCCTCTTTCATTTGAGGGATTAAAAAAATTCTAATTATACCAGAAAGAACTGAGAGCACTAGAGCCTCATGCGGCCCACTGACCACCCTTCAACAAAGTATTTTTTTGAGTGATCCGAAGGTGACCAAGAGCGTTCCAGAAGTTCATTTGAGAACTTGTTGGATCCTGGGGGAAGATCGTCGTGTAGGACGAATCTTGCCTTGAGCACCGGTGGTTTTGATCACCCCAGCAAGGAGTTTATTTTTTTGTATTTCTCTTCTTGTTCTCGTTCTTTCTCATTGTAGCATCTGCGTACGTAAAGAGAAGAACATTTTTTTGCTTATTGCTGTATTTTTATTTTTTTTGTTTAGTCAGTTTGAAATATGTTCATGGTTTAGTGCTTCTTGGGGGTTGCGTGTCACTATAGAGGAACTATTGTGTTAATCTTAGTGCACCAACTTCTATTCTGGAGTTAGTTGAGACGAACTCTTGTGTGAGTCTCTACTTTGTGGCTACCTCTTGTTCTTTGATCTGACTTCGGGAGTAACAATCTCAAGGCAAGATCCGAGTTAGAATGGAGAACCAATCAAACCTTCTCGACACTAGCTTTCACAAGCTAGAGAAGTTTGATGGCGAACACTATAATATTTGGAAGAGGAAGATCTCATTGGATCTTCAACTTGTCAATGTTGCTTATGTGTTGGTTGATCTTGAACCTACCATTTTCGAAGATGGAGAAGAGCTTGCAGTTGGCATGACGCAGAATGTGCACTTCAAGTGGAAGAAAGACAACAACCTCTACAGGTTGTTAATTCTAAATGCTATGGACGACTCGATGGTGGAGTCCTACAGCAAGAAGGAGAATGCAATAAATGTCTAAAAATCTCTTGAGAAGCACTACAAAACTGACGAAAAAATGTCTAAAATCTATCTTGTCAAGAAATTCTTCACTCTGCAATTCAAAGACGAGAAGGTGATACTGCCTCAAGTCAAGGAACTTTTGAAGATGCAGCAAAAACTGGAGGAAGAGAGCATGAAGCAGGAAGACAAATTTATGGTGGGGGTTATCGTCACCAAACTTTCTCCAGGATGCATCAAGTTCAAGACTGACATGTACCGCAAGAAAATGGAGATCCAGCTCGACGATCTTCTTCACTGGATTCACATTGAAGATGAATCCAGAGGGCAACTAAAGTTGGACTTCTTGTTCAAGCAGTTGGCTAAGGCCAATATGGTACATGCTAGCGATTCTAAAGGAAAGCAAAAAAATTCTTACAATAAGAAGAAGAAGGACTTCAACCAGATGAAGGTGAAGTCGGCTCAATTAAAGCCAAAATCGAAGACTGATGTGACATGCTACAACTGTGACAAGAAGGGTCACTACAAGAGCGACTGCAGGTCAAAGACCAAACCGAAAGAGCAAGGTGAGCTTAACCATGTTGCTATGATTGCACAGGTTGAGTCACATGGTGTGGACACTGACTGGTGGGTGGACACTGTTGTATCTTGCTATATATGCTCTAAGAAGGAGATGTTCACCAAGTATGAGCCAACCCATGAGAAGGTCTCTATGGCGGACAAGTCACAAGCTGGTGTTCAGGGGATTGGCATGGTAGTGCTGAAGCTGACTTTGGAAAAGTCACTCACACTGGAGAACGTGAATCACGTACCAATGATTGCCAAAAATTTGGTCTCTGGGAGTTTGTTGTGCAAATCGGGCCTAAGGATGGATATCAATGCCGGTCAGATGGTGATGTCCTACAAGGGAACATACTTCAAAAAAGCTTTTTGTATCGAAGGAATATTTAAAATGCAGCTTGTAACCTATTTTGTTTGTATCAATGCAGTCTCTACTTTTGGTTATTCTTTTGAGTTATGGCATAATAGACTATGACATATGCACTGTAAACGCATTAACAAGATGTCTAGTCTAAGTCTTATCTCCAAATATGGGGTAAGGATGTGAAGAAATGTGAAGTCTGTGAGCAGACAAAGATTGTCAGAAAGTCGTTCAGAAGGGTGAACCGAAGTACAGATCTTCTGGAGTTGGTACAGTCAGATATCTGGAACTTCAAGCAATTCTCCACGAAGGCCGGAATAAAGTATTTTATTACCTTCATTGACGATTTCTCGAAGTACACGTTCGTATATCTTCTCAAGTCAAAAGATGAAGCGTTCGAGAAGTTCAAGGACTTCAAGACTGAAGCAGAATGTCAAACTGGTCAACAACTCAAAAGACTCAAAAGCGATCGAGGCGGAGAGTATCGTTCCTTGGAATTCGTATCATTCTGCAATAAACATGGAATTGTCAACAAAATGACTGCTCTGTATTCTCTCCAATCTAATGGAGTGGCAGAAAGGAAGAACAGGACGCTGGCAAATGATGATGAACTCCATGTTGTTGGGATTTGGAAGAAGAAGAAGAAGAAGAAGAAGAAAAAGAAGAAGAAGAGAGAGAGAGAGAGAGAGAGAGAGAGAATGAGTGAAGACGGTGTTGTTGGGTTTTAGAAGACGGTGTGTGTGACCGGTGCATCCGGCTACATAGCAACGTGGCTGGTCAACCACTTCCTCGCTCGCGGCTACAACGTCAAGGCCACCGTCTGTGATCCCGGTATATACTTCTTTCCATTTCTTTCGTGTCGGACACATATAGGGTAAAGTGCAAAAAAATTATCCCGTAATTTGCCTCGTTAGAAAATTAAGACCCCATAAAAAAATCAATTTAATCCACCCGCAAAATAGCATAGATCGAAATAGCCTCTCCCGTTTATTTTTTGTTAAAAAAAATCGTTATTGACAATCTTTAAAAAAAATTGAAAACCTTAAACTACCCTTCCCCTTCATTCCCCCCCCCCCCCCCCAGCACAGACTCCCCCCCTCCCTGAACCCGTCTCCTCCTCCTCCTCCTCCAGTTCCTCCCCTCCTTCCTCGCCCTCCCAACTCCTCCCCTCCTCCTCCTCCTCCTCCCCCTACCGTACCTCCTCCTCCTCATACCCCTCCTCCTCCTCCTCCTCCTCCCCCTACCATACCTCCTCCTCCTCATACCCCTCCTCTCCTCCTCCTCCTCCAGTTCCTCCCCTCCTTCCTCGCCCTCCCAACTCCTCCCCTCCTCCTCCTCCAGCTCCTCCCTCCTCCCTCCCCCTCCTTCCTGCGTCGCCGGCCTCCTCCCACCGTCGTCGGCCTCCTCCTTCCCTGCGCCTCCTACTCCCCAGCGCTGGCTCCTCCTCCTCCTCCTCCCCCTCCACTCCTCCTTCTCCCCCTACTCCCCAGCGTCGCCGGCCCCTCCCCCGAGCTGGCCGCGTCCCCCCACCCTGCATCCTCCTCCTTCCCCGCACCGCCGGCCTCCTCCTCTGCGCTGGCCATCGTTGCGCCGCCCAAGAAGGAGGGAGGGGGGGGGGGGGGCCCTCGCACATCCTCCTCCTTCCCCCACCGGATTGCTGTGTCGCCGCCGCCCAAAAAGGAGAAGGACCTGACTGCAGGGGAGAGAGTTAGAGTTAGGGTGAGGATTATGATTAGAATTATGATTAATGTTAGGATTATGGATGGATATTTTAGTCAATTCACGTCTATTTTTTCGGTCGTTAACGGCAGAACAAAAATTGGGTGCAAAATACACCAAATGTAAAAAGTAAGAATTTTTTAAATCCGGAAGAATTTAAATGCAAAAATACAAATCTAAGGAGGAGTTTTTTGTACTTTACCCCTCATCTATCCAGCGTATGCAT
Organism: Iris macrosiphon; assembly: GCA_036927795.1. NCBI lineage: Eukaryota > Viridiplantae > Streptophyta > Magnoliopsida > Asparagales > Iridaceae > Iris > Iris macrosiphon. Next base: position 35,819,638 of record JAYESA010000020.1, on the reverse strand, counting down.
ATTTTTCAATTTTTGAAAAGCAGCTTATAAAATGGTTTGGAAAAAGCAGCAGTCAAAATTTCAAACACTAGGCCTGCAAGCAAGTTGAGTTGAGTTTTGTGTGTTTAAGCTCAGCTTGTTTAGGGTTGGTCGAGCCGAATTCGAACTTGGAATTAGATGTTCAAGCTAGGGTTCTCTTAAGCACCTTGCAAGCTGTTGCGCTCTGAGTTCTTGTATTGTTTTTAGTATATTTAATTAGTAGAGTAAAAAGTAAAGAAAACAAAGAATTAAAATGCCCAACAAGAACATAAATTTTAGTTTTTTTTTTTTTTTTTTTATGTTTTGTTAATGGATTTGGAAGAAACATTAGATAGAAAATGACAAAAAAATAAGGCGCCAAGTTGAGCTCTTACGATCCTGAAGAGCCAGAGTACTATTTGAGCTTCTTCATGGATCGAGCTTGTTCATGAATCGAACTATACCAAATCGAGCACATTTATAATTTAAATAAACTGATAAAACATAAACTTGAAATAAAATCCGAAAACTCGTACTAATTCGGATACGGATGAATAAGGCTTAATCTGGGAGACCAAACCTAATAAAACTTCATAAACATACGTAAAATACCGTAATATACATGAATAAAATATTATTCATATTTTGGAGGAGGATCGGTCAAAATTAACTTGAATAAGAAACAAAAAATTAGGGTTGTCCTGGCTCATTACATACATGACGGTATACTACCAATATGCTGGTAGCACACCAGCAGTTAACTGTCGGCTGAAACAATTACAGTCCTGTCTGAACAAGACAAAGCAGAATAGTATATTTGTTATATATCATCGGTATACCGTGTCCAATTTTCTATCAAAAAACTATCAAAAACGGTAATGTCACCACGTGGTTTTCTTCGTATCATTATCCAAATCAAAATTTGATCGTTGGTTAGGATACCTATTTATTAGTGCTTTGTGTGAGCATCAAGTTTCGTATCAATTGCTTATGATTTGGAACTTATTTCAAATTCTCGGTATTTGGATAAAACGGTTGTCAAGTGGCCGTTTCTTGATCAAAATCATATCCAAACGCAATACAATCCAAGGAAAGGACGAAGCCAAGCCTCCGATCGAGCAAGAGATCTACTCGCCTACACGTGGGTGATGTGACGTATCAATCCTAAATATTGTGTCTGTTCTTGTGTCCGCCTTCAGGTTGGTTCAATGGCACTTACTTCACTATCATGATGTCTGAGCTCGTGGGTGCATGAGAATAAGAGAAGGAGGAGAACTCTTTTCTCATCATCATCTGAGAGAGAGAGAGAGAGAGAGAGAGAATCAAATGGAACGGATTTACATTTTTTTTATAATAACTAATCAACGCTAAAAATTAATAGTTAATATTAATAAAATTTTATGTTTTATTAAAAAAAATTAAATCTTAATCGTCACTTCCATCCGCGGTAAAAGTGATGTTCTCTTATAAGACAAGAGGAGGATATAAGAACTAAAAAGTAATGATAACTCAAGTTTTTTTTTTCTCTTCCATCTTGAGCTAAACACTTAAAATGTAAAAAAAAAAAAAAAACTAAAATTCATTCATTTTCACACTTTTATGCTCTACTTTCAAATAACCAAACAGTTGTAAGTGGCAATCGAAGAACAATTATCTTCCCTGCCAGTATACTTCCCCTCTAACGTTCAACGTTATTGTTATCAAAGCTGCTTTACAGTCCGAAAGATGAATCGAAAATCAAATCGTTGTCACGTGTCCGGTCGTGATTGGCGGAACTTTTTTGTTCTACATATATCGGAGGTGTTGATGTCATTATTTTTGGTCTGACCAATCAGAACCGGACACGTGGCAGTGCAGTTTATGTTTTCGGTTCAGCCTTTCGGACGGTAAAGCATTCTTGTATTGTTATGCAGATGACTAATCGAAGCCAACAGTATAAAAGCGGCAGCCGCAAGTACAGAAGAGGTGGTCGGACATTACGTTCTCTCTGGCGTAAGGGCGGAGGCAGAAAGTTTCGTAAGAGGCGGCTAAAAAAGAAGAAGAATGAAACTAAGTTTCAAACCCAAGACCAGTTATTAATCTCATCCACCCACTACAACTTTAGCTAAGAAAGTTACTTGTTAATATCTTAGTAAATATTTAATTTTGTATTTTAAGTTCAGACTTAGTCCAACTTATGCTCCATGTTACCAATGTTACCAAATGTCACATGGCACTTTGTCCAGGTCCATTCACCCACTACTTGGGTTTGGACTATTTCGTAAGCAATGACCAGAAAGAGAGAAAAGCAAGAGCAAGAGAGAGAAAAGAATCCTCAAATTTGCTGTTTATTGTTTATTTGTCACACGTGTGCCATAAATTTAGCCCTATATAACTCCAACCAGAAGAGAGAAGAAGAAGAGGAAGAAGAAGAAGAAGAAGAGAGAGAGAATGAGTGGAGACGGTGTTGTTGGGATTGGGAAGACGGTGTGTGTGACCGGTGCATCCGGCTACATAGCGACGTGGCTGGTCAAGCTCCTCCTCGCCCGCGGCTACAACGTCAAGGCCACCGTCCGTGATCCCGGTATATAGTACTGTTTCTCATTTCTTCCGTGTCGGACACATATAAATGAATCGTTTTATTCCACCCACCTACGTGACACGCAGGAGCGACCCACCATAGACCGCTACTCCTGAGTTTTTGGTTTTCTTATGCGATACTTTTGTTTGTTTATTATTTACTTCACCGTCTTTATCATCATCCAGAAATTAATGTATGGTCCCGCAATGGTTCGTGGTGAGCCCGGCCAATAATTTTTGGGTAATTATAAGGGCACTACACATTTTACTCGGGGCTAGCCCATTGAAAATTTAGAAAAAATTACAAGTTTGCCATCATGAAAGTTACTCGGGGCTAGCCCACTGTTATAATCAGGACTGTCAAAATTTTGACGACAGTCCTACCACTTGGCAGTCCCATTTCCCAAAATTACAAGTTTTCCAAAGTTACTTGGGGCTAGCCCAAATTGTTATAATCAGGACTGTTAAAATTTTGACAGTCCTACCACTTGGAAGGACTGTCAAAATTTTGACAGTCCTACAAATTGTTAGGACTGTCATAATTTTGACAGTCCCACAAGTTATGTGGACTGTCAAAATTTTGACAGTCCTAATTTTAACCCACTGAAAATTTTATATAAAATTAGGACTGTCAGGATTTTGACAGTCCCACAAGAAATGAGGACTGTCAAAATTTTGACAGTCCTCATTTGGGGCTAGCCCAAATTGTTATAATCAGGACTGTCAAAATTTTGACAGTCCTTCCACTTGGAAGGACTGTCAAAATTTTGACAGTCCTCATTTGGGGCTAGCCCAAATTGAGCTTGTGGGACTGTCAAAATTTTGACAGTCCTACAAATTGTTAGGACTGTCATAATTTTGACAGTCCCACAAGCTATGTGGACTGTCAAAATTTTGACAGTCCTAATTTTAACCCACTGAAAATTTTATATAAAAATAGGACTGTCAGGATTTTGACAGTCCCACAAACAATGAGAACTGTCAAAATTTTGACAATCCTCATTTTAATTGTCAGGATTTTTTTTTAAGTTTATTTCTATTTAGTTAGTTTTGGATTTTGATTTTTTTTATTTAGTTTAATATCCAAAATAAAATATGTTATCATTGAACCAAAAAAAAAAAATCTACCGTACGAATATTACGTCTGCCGTCGATCAGACTTCAAATGGCCATAACTATTTGTTTTCAAATCGTTTTTCGTCACACAATAGGTCTATTTGTATGTTTTCGACGAGAGTAACACAATTCGTGTAGAGAGAATTTTCATCCGAAGTAAGACGTACATATTACAGGCAAAAATATAAAATATAAAACTTTAAAGTATCATAACTTTTGACTGGGAGATCGAAACTAGCTCCAGTTTGAGCCAAAATGACCGTATGGAAAAGTACTTCGGGATAAACCGTTTCACCGTTTGACGGACTTCCCAAATTTTTAGAATCGCAAAAAAACGATGTTTCGACCTCCAAATTTTACTTTTGGTAATTTTTTTTTTTTTTTACAAAATATTTAATGTACCAATAATAAATTTACTATTTTAAATAACAGAATACTTTAACAAATTTTAAGGATATAAATTTTAAGGATATTTTGAAATTGCCCCCCCCCAACAATTAACAAAAATAAATTAACAGGAAAAAAAAATTTAGGACTGTCAAAATTTTGACAGTCCTACCAATGGGAAGGACTGTCAAAATTTTGACAGTCCTAAAAATATATGTTGAATTTTTAGGACTGTCAAAATTTTGACAGTACTTCCAATTGGTAGGACTGTCAAAATTTTGACAGTCCTAAAAATCAACATATATGTCAAATTTTGACAGTTCTTCTATTTTTTCATTTTCTTTTTGGTTTTGACGGCGACGACGACGGGAGGCGCGGCGACGGGAGGCTGCGGTGGAGGACGGGGGAGGAGGCGGAGGAGGACGGCGGGAGGGGGGAGGGCTCCGGTCGGGTGGGGAGGGTTTGGGAGGGTTTGGAAATAGTGGGCTAGTATGAGTAAAATGTTGGGTTAGTATAAGTAAAAGTTCCTCTTTAGTGGGCTAGCCCCAATCCTGGGCTAGCCCCAAGTAAATATGGTAGTGCCCTTATAATTTGCCTAATTTTTTTGACACTTCTATTCACCGTATCACTACACCTCCTAATTCATATATAATTTTTTTACAATAATTTTGAAGAAAAAAAATTATGATATTTTTTTGATTTTATGCACAGTGGATTTCTATATTTTTTTGATATTTTAAAAAAAAATATGCCAGTGTAAAAAATATATTGGCCGGGCTCCGGGACCATACAATAATTTCTCGTCATCGTCGTCGTTATCCAAGACTTATCCCATTAAAATGGGGTCGGTTATGGACCATAAGAAAACCTCACGCAATATTTGATGAAGTTGTACGACCGGCTGTCGATCTGACGTCCAACCTCTATGTTGGTGTCAAAATTTTATAGCAAGTTAGTTGTGAACATGAGAGCTCTATGCCATGACATAAAACCTAGGTGGTCAATTGGCTGGTAGGTAGATCTACATTTTGGGTTGTAGTTTAAGCCTCCAAGTTATCCTGAACTAAAAAGTCTAGATGAAGAGTAAGATGATGCAGTTTGCTTATAGGGAAATGCATCCGTCTCTATGACACAATACACCACACAAAGAGTGAAGAAATCCCAAACTTCGCCTCCTTTATAGTTTTAGCAAATAAATGTAGCCTACTTAGTTGTATAAGATGTTACTAGTAGGAGGTCTTGAGTTCAATTCTCGCTGAACATGTTTCATTTTTTTTTTCATGTTTAATTATAAACACTATATATATATGTCTCCTTAAATTTTTAACTTCATGTATCTTCGCTCCCAGTGAGAAAATTTCAGTTGATGTATTTTTTTCTCACCCTGAGAAATGTTTCCTCCACTAGTTATCTCCTTGGCAACATTAGGAAGTGCAGTACCTTTTTTTTTTCTTGAAACTTCATGTGGAATGTGCATGCTTCATGTCAATGATTAATAAAATGGAATGGAAATTAGCTGGAAAAAGTTCCACAATCCTCCTATATTTCCAATACGTTTCAGACATGGATGTGTCCTGTTATTGTTGATACAACCTAGATTGGACACATGAGATACTAATTTCTGCATCTCTATGAGTTTTCAACAATTGTTTTTAATCTTTTCATAAACTGTGAGTCGCCATTATTTTTTTGTAGCCGATCCAAAGAAAACAGAACACTTGCGTGCACTGGATGGAGCCGACAGGAGATTGCATCTGTTTAAAGCAAACTTACTGGAAGAAGGCTCTTTTGATGCTGTGGTTGACGGTTGCGATGGCGTTTTTCACACAGCTTCTCCTTTCTATAATAATGTGAAGGATCCACAGGTTTCCTTATCAGTGATTTAGTCCCTTTTTACCATTGCTACTTTTGTTTGTAACTGCTAAGCTTCTCAAATACCTCCTTTTATTGCACTTAGAAACTACTACTATTTAACTTTTTAATCTCTGGTGATTCCATCTGTCGTATTCTCTATGAACTTGATTGGCTACTAGGTTAAATGAGTGCATTAACGGAAGGTGTGGGGTGTCATCTGATATTGTAACCACTGGAACTACTGAGACAGATAATCCTAAGAGAGTTCTGACACTGATAATGCAAACTTGATTTAATGCATTCACTAATGGGATAGTAAATTCTGTATTTTTGTTTGCTTTAGCTATGGAAACATTATGTATATGTTAATCATTGTATGATATATAGATCGACCTGTGCCTATGGCTAGAGAATGTACTTATATCTGCTGAAATTTTGATGTCGACATCTATATGCTTATGATAGGAGTAATAGAGTGACTTGACAGTAGAAACTAATGAAATTTATTTTACGGGATAGCACAACAATGATCATAAATGGAGTCAAGATGTCCAGGTACGCTGCAACTGTTCTCGAACATCGGAGGATACATGGCCAGCCTCAACAATGATTGAGCTCACTTTCTGAGTCATATCTTATTTTGGTTTTGAGTTCTCGGCAATAATTCAAGTCTCCAAGGAAGATGGAATAGGCAATGTTAGGATGCCATATCTTATGTAAGAATATATGAAATTCATTACCAATATGGGTAATTTTGGTGGCTCAATTGGGTCAACGAGAGTTAATGTACACGACCAAGCCGTAGTTTGTTCTTTTGATCTGATGGATTTGGTTTGTATTTGGTGTTTGCCTGAATCATTGAGCAAAGTTGGAGTTCTCGTCTTTTTTCCTTTAGTTTTAAAGACAAATGTTCACTCTAGTTGCAATATTAGTTTCATTTTGCAGTTTATATCCGTCCCTCTAATTGGATATAAATTCTTTATACGTATCAAGCGAAGGTTTTGACTGCACTGAATGGCCTTGCTGCCACTTTTTTATTTTTTTGTTATAGCCGGCAGGGAATATGACACACGAGTAAGAATATCAACCTGCTCACCATAAAAATATTGTTTATCTGTTATTTTTTGTACAAGCACTATTTGTGACCAGATTTCAACAGAGAATATTGAGTTTGCTTTCCTTTTCTTTGCAGGCTGAGTTAATTGAACCTGCAGTGAAGGGTACACTCAATGTTTTGGGTTCTTGCATCAAAACACCTTCTGTTAAAAGGGTAGTTGTAACATCATCAGTGGCTGCTGTTGCATTCAATGGAAGGCCTCGGACTCCAGATGTAACAGTTGACGAGACATGGTTTTCTAGTTCTGAATTCTGCAGGCAGTCAGAGGTATGTGTGCTGATACAGATGTACACTTCTTTTTTCCTTGTGGTTTCAACTGCCTGTCTGCATTTGTCTATTTAACCAATGTTATCAAAGTAGCCAGTTAGGTCCAAGCAGCGAAGCATAGGAAAGGTAATCATTGATATGATGAATAATGAATCGAAATTGCAACATACGCCATTCAACACTCAATTATTAAATTAGTCTCATAACAGGCACTAAGAGTTTCAGACATCGCAATCAGAAGACGTAACAGATAATTCATACATCACTATGAAAAGCAAAGGGAGAAGAATGTTCTCCGAGTATCATCTTATAAGATATAAGCCACATACCACAAGAAGTTTAATAGTGCAGAAGAAATTGGAGAAAGGTGAAAATATGTAAAGTATTTCAAAAAGATAAAACGTCAAGTTCATGTTTCAGTATGGGCAGCTGCATGCAGTATACATATTGATGGTATGCTTGTGCCCAGAAAAGTAATGTCGTTGTGGGGCCAACAATTTTCTAACTGCGTTAGAGACTTGGGCATGAGGACTTAATCGTGTTCTTCAGTGGTTTTAGGCTTTTAACCATCCTTTGGAAACTGAGACATGAGTTCAATGGTGCTTGTAAATACTGCTAACAGTAAAAAAATTTGCTAATAGAAATCATGTTGCAGTTTTTTTCCTCTGTAACTATTAACTATAGGGTGTTTACAACTGTTAAAGAAGCAAATATTACTAAAGTTGGAAGAACATAAGGAACAATGCTATGCATTCTATAATTATAATGATGTCAACTGCCTAGATACAGCTGATGTAAAGTGTAAATATCAGATAGGGGCAAAGGTTAGGGCTCAAGCTTACTGCAGACATTGTTGGTTCTTAAAAAAGTTGGCCTGGGGACAGACTGAGTTAGATGGACTTATGAGGGTAAAATGGTCATTTGAACCATATAAGCCCAACATATGCTAGAAAGTAGAAACGTCCTTAAGGCTAGCCCTGTTGAGCAAAAAATCCAAATGAAGCTTCCGTCTATGCCGTTGAGTGCACATCTGCTTCTACGCTACGCGCGTCATGTCCAGTTCCGTGCTGTTGTGTGCGGCTTGCTTCCGCTTCTGTGCCCCTGAGCGTTGTTGGTTCCGAGATGCTGAGCGTCGTTGCTGCTTCCGCACCGCTAGCGGTTATTGAGACCCTATGTTCTTAGTGGGAGTCTAGGGTGTAACACCCACTTTCTTAATGGGTTGTTATCACCTTGGTTATAGGTCTTTATAGTTTGAATTTTCATGACTAAAGAAGGAGAACGTGGGTAGTACCCTCCCTACTAGTGGTTTACCCGCTGCTTAGCCCCGTGGAGCCTGAAGGCTGTAACATAGCTCCGGGGAAGACTGTAAAACCGTCCATTAAAATATTCCATAGGGTTTTTCTTCTATAAATAGCCATGGCGTGGTTTAATAATGTATTTTCTCCTTATTCTTCACTCTACCCATGCAAAGGAGAATCCCCCATGGTGTTCTTTGGGTCATCGGTCTTCTTCTAGGGTATTCTCTTCCAAAGAACTTCATTCCACGCGTACAAAGGGAAGACCCCCAAGGCCATTCATTGGGTTATAAGTTATAACTATTCCGGTGCAACCAGGGATTGGTTCCAAACGACCCCAATCTCTCCCAAGCCATGTTGGCTAGCTTCCCGGCAGAAGCCGCATAAAAGAATGCTCACCGTTCGTGAGAAGAACTCATCGCCATTAAGAGAAAGCCACAATCTTGGATTTGGATCATCAATGGAACAAAGTGATCACTAATCAAACTTCCATCATTGCACTTCTCCAGAACTCTGTAAAAGTTGTATATTTTCTTTGTAAGCTCTTGTTGAAGAGTTGTAGCAAGTTTTCTACAATCAATACAAAAAGTTCTCCTTCGCATGTTTTTTATCGGAAAATAGATATACTTGCTAGATGTTTTAGCTTAATTCATGTCTTGTATATTAGATTGAAATTTATGGCACAGTGCTCTCGGGAAACTGGCATGCTTAAGAAATTCACCTCATTTCTTTTTTACTACATATTCTCAGGTTGATTTCTTAGACCATGATGAAACTTCCAGAAGTATAGACATTACAAGCCATCGATATCATAATAGTTCAATAGTGGGTATATAATAATTTTAATTCCTGAGTATTTGTCTTGCCATGATTTTGAGTGGCTGGTGCTGTGGTACTGAATGAAAGTCATTAATTCTGTCACATATTTTCCATTTTGTATGTTCCAGATCATATATCAGCATTTTACTTGTTATGTACTTACTTTGACCTAACTGTCTCTCTCAGTCCTGGTATGTGCTTTCAAAGACGTTGGCTGAGGAAGCTGCTTGGCAATTTTCAAAGGACAATGGAATAGATATTGTTACAATAAACCCAGCGATGGTGATAGGTCCTCTTCTACAGCCAACTCTCAACACAAGCGCTGCTGCAATTGCGAACTTAATAAATGGTATGTGGCTGCTTGTGAAATCCGTCTGATCTTCTTGATGTCTAAGAATTAATGCTAAGCCCGACCAATTTTTTTTTTTATGATAATTGTTTGATACGCTTCTCAAATCACTGTAGATACTCCATGTTCTAGTACATTGCGTCCCTCAGAAATTGCATGGTAATATAACTAAGAAGTTGACCTCTTAGTAGAAATTTAACTTCATATAATTTGTAATTACAACTAATGCCTACGCGAAGTTTTAATCTTAATTTTTGTGTCTGAAAATTGGTTATAGGTCTCTATGGTTAGTGAGTGGAGAAGAACCCAACTAAGAGACATTTTTCAAAATTGGTTTTTTCTACAGCTTCTGATTATTTGGTTAATCTTGTACCTCATAGTTACCACTGTGGGGATAAATTTTCCACATTACAAGTTTACAACTTGACCTCGTAAAAGACATTCAATTTCATATAATCTGTAATTACAAGTTTAAAAAGTCCTAAAAGCTTTACTTTCAAATCAGGAACTTTGTATCAGCAATAAACCTGAAGAAGTCCAAGAGAAGACTGTTGTTCTAGTTATTTTTTGTGCTAACCTGTATATGTTCTCTATTTTTTTCCCAAATGGTAAATACACTAATATTAATTTCTGTTGCATCCATTTGATATTTGCTAGGAGCATCAACTTATTCAAATGCATCACTTGGATGGGTACATGTCCAAGACGTTGCTAAGGCTCATATCCTAGCATACGAGGTTCCCACAGCAAGTGGAAGATATTGTTTAGTTGAAAGGGTTGCTCACAATTCAGAGATTGTGAAGATTATACATGAACTATATCCTTCTCTAAAGCTCCCCCAAAAGTAAGTCATAGTTTTCTTCTTATCAGTTGTTATGGATAATATGTTACTGGAAGTGATTCTGTTAAAATGGTAGTTTCTACTCATTTTACTTCTTGGTCATCGTAGAACTTGCTATTTGGTTCTTCCGGTTTTTTTTTCTAAACTGGAGTAACTATTCTCTTTGTTTCTCAATTACTAGCCGGCATGCTGATTTTCTCAATCATCATTACACGGGTTATTATGTCTTTAGCAATTTTACCATTTCAAATAAAATGGAATACAGGTGCCGAATTCTCATATTTTAACCCGATGAAGTTCTTGACTGTTGTAACATGCTGAAAGAAATTGTCCAGTTACTTTTACCAAATAAATCAACATTTAGGCCATATTATCTTTTTCTCACACTTTATTTTTATCCACCCTTCCTATAAAAGCCTGCATGTACTCTTTTTTATGTAAACAACTTTAGTTGGTGCAGGCATTATAGGTCAAAGTGTAATGTTTGACCCATGGGAGAAGGAATTAGGCCTAATTCCTTACTTCCTCGACTAAATGCTAATCTGACATCTTGGAAATAGGAGTAAAGAATCAGGAGCTAATCCTAATTCCTCGATTCCTTCTCCAATTCCCGTCCAAATGGTGCCTAAAGGTTTTAAAATTAGTTTGATGAAAACAAATTGTGTGAAATGTAACTTCGACCAAAAGTGAAAAAGGAAAATGAGGGAGGAGTTCATATTGACGGACAAAAGACCTATGGTTTGAACATGCGCGACATATACCAAAGATGTACCTTTACGAGTGATTTAGATATTAGTTAAGGGAGTGCCTAAACTAGGAACATGCATGTATTCTACAAAAAGCACCTAGGATAGATCTAAATGGACTTGCATTGAGGCTATAAAGAAGGATATTGTAGAAGATAGCTAGTATTGCGTTGAGTTTGTTCTTCATTGTATGACCTAAGTGTCCTTTTTTCTCTTACTTTCTTCTCTCACATCGGATAATCTCAAGGATGGGTATGTCCCCCTTGTCAACAAATATGTACTCTCTATTCAATGAAATTAAGTCCATTAGGTTGAGCCAGCTTCTCAACATGGTATTAGAGTAAGTCCTTCCTTGGGATAGCTCTTTCCTAAATCCCTAATTTTCTCTTTCAATTTTTTTCCCAATCTCTCTCCCTAACTTAGCCTGCCATCTCCACTACCAACTACGGCCAAACTCCTACCAAATTCCTAACCTAGTTCCACACTAACCCGACATCGCTCACCTAGACTAGCCTACACCAAAACCCTAACCTTAGTCTCATCACTTCTTGCCGCCATCCCGAGCAGGCACAAAAGCTAGATCTATACTTTCAGTTGTCAGCCCTGCCTTCTCTGGATCCCGCCACTAGCCCTCGCCACCAACCCCCCCTCTCCCCGTACTCGTTGGTCTCCAGCCTTTGTCCGACATTGTCGTCGCTCAAGTTAGATCTTGTTCTAGCCTTCGACACCTCGTCAAGATCCATAAGACCCTCTAGTTGCCGCATCTTGCTCGAGGTAACCCTCGATGTCACTAGTGACCCACTGGATCTCCTCACGGACCTCTAACGATGACCGAATATAAATACACTGGAGTCACTACTCCCTCGCCATCGCATGTACGTCATCGCTGCCAGCTGTGGCATTCCAAACGAAACCCTAGCCTAGACATAGAATCCCTAGCTTGTCTTTGGTGTTTGGATCTCGCTGGTTGGAGTTTCCCGGTTAGTGAATATTTTGGTGTTCCCTGGTTGATGAATATTTTGGTGTTCCTTGGTTGATGAATATTTTGGTGTTCCCTGTTTGGATCTCCATCCACTTTTTGTAGCACATAGTTCTTAAAGCTAGCGAGTTTCTGGATCAGACAACTAATTGTGCGATCTTCCTCAGCTCGAACACAGTTCTTAACGATGGCGAGTTTCTGGATGAGACAACTACTTGTGCGATCGTCCTCAGCTCGTACATAGTTCTTAACGATAGCGAGTTTCTGGATAAGACAAATACTTGCGATCTTCCTCATCTTGTGATATTTTTAGCAGCTTTGTTGTAATATAGTAGTGAGAAGCTTAGTTTGATGTTTTGTTAGCCCAAACTTTGGTGTTTGTTGTTTGGCAGTGGACTTGGTGTTAGCAGTTTTACTTTGGTTGTTCATCTGATTGTGCAATTTTTTGTCTTGCTGCCAAACTTCTTCACGAAGATGGATATATCTTTGGAGATTTTACTTAGTGATGTTGATTTCTTCGGATATTTTTGGAGATTCTAAGTGCGGTAATGGTTGCGTAGTGTAGGTATTTCTTTTGTGCTTTAGGGCACGATTCTTATCTTTGATACTTCTTCTACGGACATTATTCTACGACTTTGTGAATTTCTTGGTTACTCTTCTACTTAGTTGATTAACGCTTGGATTTGCACTTCTTCTTCTTGGTTTTTCTTCTCTCTTGGACTAAGTTAGAGACTCTCATCTACATCAGATTTCTTGGACTGGTTTACGGGTTTTCTCTGCAATTTTGGCTATTATTTGGTGATTTATTATTTGATTGGGGCTTCGACGTCTTCTTCCACATTGGGGGTGGGGGGGGGGGGGGTTCATTTCTACTATGCCACCTACTATTCTGCACTAACCGAGGCTGCTCTTGTTACTTCTTCACCGTTTGCTCGTTCCACATATGATGAGCTGCATAGTTTACGAGATGAGTTACATGAGTTTACGTCGTCTTATTTCTTGATTATCCTGATGTGTCTTATGCTTCGACTACACGTATATATTGCTTGACTTGTAGTTTATCTATGATTGTTGATTCTGGTTCTATCTATCATATCACACTTCGGTATGTTAGATTTACATGTAGTACAATTTCCAAGTTTTTACGGTAGTTAATAGGGAGACCATCTAGGTTCGCAAAACTTGGACAATGCCTATTACTACTGCACTTCATCTTCGTTCTATGCTTTATGTTCCTGGATCACAATTTAATCTTTTGTCTGTTAGTTGACTTGGAGATAATAACTGCTCCATCACGTTAACTCCTTTATTTGTGAATCGGGACCTTCAGACGTCGCATTATTGGCAGAGATCGAGAGGTTAATCGATTATATCTTTTGGATTTTCCGCCACCTATTATTGCATATGTTTCTTCTGTCGATTGGCATCGACAACTTTTTATTCTTCGATAAGTATTTCCTGATTCTTCTTTTTCAGAGTTCTCTTGTAAGGCATACATTTTTGGAAAACATCGATGTACATTCTCGTCTGCCTTTTCTACAAGTGATGTTTCGTTTTCTCTCGTACACTATGATATTAGGGGTCGTATAAATCGAGAAGTCTATTAGTTCATTATTTTGTCACATTTATTGATGATCATTCTCATATGACTTCTTTCTGATCGCTAAGTAAATTTTATTGCTCAACCTCATAGTTTTCTACAATGATTAAAATTGTTCGAACCCTTTCATGAATACATTAGCAACGATTTTCAGGATACTTTTGTTTCTCATGACACCATTCATTAGACCTCATGCCCATACACTCCGCAACAAAATGTGTTGCAGAACGTAAAAACCATCACTTTTTTAAGGTTGCATGTGCATTACTTATTCAGATGAATGTTCCTAAGATTTATTAACATTTTGTTGTTAGTATTGCTTGTCATATTATTAATCATATTCTACCGCAATTTTGGATCACAAGTTGCCTTTTCTTATCATTTTCCTACGAAGAAACCGTTCTCGGCGGTTTCACAGATGTTCAATTGTATATTTTATGTTCACCATCTTGCATCGACTACTGATGAGTGAACTATGCTAAGTTTATCCTTTTGGAGAATTCTATTAATCATAAGGGTTATATTTATTATACTCCTTTTGACCGCAAGTTTGTTACTTCAATTGATGTTACCTTCAGAATCAACCTCCACCCACTACTCCAACACCACCGCCAGAGCCTCTACGTCTACTCATTCCCGTTAATGGACCATCTGCCCCAACTCCGTCTCTAGTCCACCTACTTTCTCCACCGCACTATCATCACCCTAGAATATCTATGTTCATTAGGTCCCGTTGATGGACCATATGTTCCTACCACCTAATTCCTCCACTGCACCATTGGTCCACTACCACCTTATGCTCGTGGCCATAGACAATAGTCTCGCTAGACCCAACTGATGTTGCACCTAATGTGTATGATCTTTCCATTGCTCTTCTTAAGAAGCAACATACTTGTACTATGTATCACGAAAAAAAAATATAATCTTCTAGCTCCATCAGTGCACTAGTTTGCTTCTTCTTCTTTTTTTGTTTCCACACCCTCCTCTGTCCAAGAGGAAATTCAACTTCTGGGTTGGCGGGCTACCACAGATGAAAAGATGCATGCCCTTTGGTCTAATGATACTTGGAATTTAGTACCTTTTCCACCTAGTAATTCTTGTATTATTTGTAGGTGGGAGTTTACAATAAAGGATAATCCATATGGTTTTGTTGAGCTCTTGAAGGCGCATCTTATTTCATTATTCAACATTATGAGATTGATTATTAGGAGATCTTTCCATCCGATGCTAAACTCAACGTATTCGTATATTGATTTCTCTTGTGAGGCATAGTGGATGGTCCTTACATCAATTGGATGTTGAGAATGTTTTTCTTAATTGTGATCTGACTGAAACTGTTTATATACAACAAATACTGGTTATGAGTTTGTGGGAGAATCTCTTGTGTGTCATTTACACAAGTTTATTTATGGCCTCAAACGGTCTCCTCGTGTTTGGTTTAACGATTGGGTTTACTTGGAGCATTGCCACCCATTGTCAGCGGCATGGGACATTGATTCTCTTGGTTATGTTAATGATATTATTATTATCGGTAATGATACTACCGTGATTTCTATGATTAAAGAGCAATTGTCCTCTCATTTTCATACCAAGGATTTGAGTCTTCATTATTTTTTTGGAGATTGAGATTCCTAGATATAATGATTTCCTAATTTTATCTCACCAGAAGTATTATAGGCATGAAAGTGACTATTTAGGGTATAAGCCAGATGATACTCCCGTAGATGCAAACTTGAAGCTTTTCTCACTTGGTTCTGCATCGAACTATTTGCTACCGAATCCTGATTAGTATTGGCATCTTATGGAAAAGCTGATATATTATACTGCCACTCGTCCAAACATTTTATTTGTTATGAGTACTGTGAGCCAGTAAATTCATTCTTTTAGGGCATCTCATCTTTAGGTTGTTGAGCTTGTTCTCTCCTAGCCAGGGCCTTGTTTATCGGTTACCATCTTCTCTCTTATTGACGGCTTGCTCAGATGTTGATTATGCGGTTTTGTGGACAATCGTTGTTCGACGAGTGGTTTGTGTACTTATTTGGTGGCAAACTTGTTACTCAGCGGAGTAAGAAAGAGACAAGTGTTGCTGCTGCTCTACTGGAGCCTGAGTATCACTCGGTGACCCATATAATTTCAGAGCATACTCAACTAAAATGCAGTTTCAGAGCATACCTGACTGAAAAACTTGCCTATAGATCTTGGTGTTACTCTCTCTTCACCTGCTATTCTCTATTGTGATAACCAGACAACCATTCATGTTGCTGAAAATCCGATTTTTTCATTAGCACACCACTACAACAAGAATGGCCTACAGTCAAAAGTGTTGCATTAGAGGTTTATTAATACGGTACACCTATAGCAACGGTTAGGAAAAGTCTAATCCATTATGTGGTATTAGGCCATGACTACACTTGTGATAGTAGCTACTGATATAAGCTAATGTAACGTTTTCTGGCGTAACAAAACACTTTTTATGCCAACTCTTAACATCGTCCCCACAAGTAGCAAAAATAAATTTATAATCCTTTTCAAACACTTGAAAGAGTTTCCAAAAGTACTTTATAGCTACACTTTCAAGTATTGTAATTATAGTGGTGGAATTAGTTAATGGATTTATTGTAATTGTTGCCAGGGACCTTTATAACTACACTTTTTGGTGTTGCATGGTAATTTATTAATTGCATTATCAGAAAGGGGAATCAATAAGGGACATTTTTAACTGATAAAGCAAACCATAGGGATAAAATTCTTATATATAGCCCTTTATTATCAATATTAACAATCATATATCCATTCATAAGAATATACATTTAACAAATATTACACAATAATTTTGGATAGCAATAGGCATCTAAATAACATAATTTCTAAACAAACATCTCATATATACAAATACATCAAGATACAAATCTATCTTAAGCTGACAAAACACCATGAAAATATATAGTAGCCTCATCAACTATGGAGATTGGCGAAGGGGCATCACCAAGGTCAACAATAGTCCTGCGACCGGGTACATCAATATCAAGGAGCCTACAAAAAGTAAAAAAGAATTACAAATTATATATTAATCATGAGAATTTGAAAGAACAATTATAAGGTACATGGAGATCAATAGGTACATAAGGACTTGAAGTTTTACATATCTATTACCTTCTCTCACAAGAACATGCGGCATTTATAAAGTATTATCTGATGAGCATCATTTCTATAAATCATATTAGCTTGGCTTTCTTCTCTAGCTTTCCAACAAACATATGCAGATCTTATTACCTTAGCTTTCTTCTCTAGCTTCCCAACAACTGAGAAGTTATATTTTAGTATAAACCATGAAAAATTCACCATCATCGCCCTGCCCAATATGACGGGGAGCAAAGTTTGGACCGTAAGTTGAAAGAACAGCAGGGCTGGTCCAGGGATAAGTCAGACAAGACTTCTCATTAGGGGCTTGGATCAATCCCTCAGGCCCAACGTAAATCGGCCGTTCCTGCTAGGCGAGAATCACCGTGCCAGCGCTCCCGCGGAACGATCGCTTTACGACCCATCAGGGCGTGATGTCGCACGAGCGTGATCCACGCCCGTGCAAGGCCGTGATTCATTGGCTGGCGGTAAGAGTTCTAAGCCACAGAGTCGCACAGATTGTCCGAGTGCAGCGGAGTCATGAACACATAGGCGATCGGTAACAAGTTCACTGAGTCGACAATTTAGCGGAAGCATTGTATAACACAAGTTGAAGTAAAGCAAGCTCTTTTATTGATATAAACATGTGTTACAGGCGGCGTATAGCCGAGATTACAAGTCGCTCAAGCCTCTCTCTCTGAAACACTAAAAGCGTGCCAAGTGGCTACATTTATGGAATGATTGTACAGGCGATGTTCACAATATTATGTCTTGTATATGTGCTTCAATTCCGGACACAGCATTGCTTCGGAGTGATCTTCACGCCATAGCACGCACGAAGGAGCATCCGCACCGAACAAGGTTCTCCCGCACCCTGCATACAAACTGGTGGATTATCAGTACATTGAATGCACTGGTGGGGAAGCTACTCGCCCGCTCGACAAATCCAAACACGTAATATAAGTTCTGTGCACCAACTATTCAGTTGTCTTTCTAGTTGCCTTAGGATCAGTTTCATGCAAGATTTGAATAGCCTAACTCGTGTGGCAGTGCGCCGTGCGACATGAGAGGAAACACGACGAGACTTACCAACTTACTATTTTACCTTCCCTGTCCAAGGCAAACATTGTTAATTCAAGCACGGGCAAGTATAAACATTCAGGAGGCATAGCATATGCAAACACGAGAGTCGTTATAACATGATCGTTCAGGTGTTCAGTTGTTTCTTGATGCGATGCAATGACTCGCACGCGGATAGCCGCTAAGCGAGGATGACTTATCTATATGAACGTTAGTCGCTGGCATAGCCATAAAGGACCATAGTCATTGGCGGGTAGAGAATGCAACGAAAGCACGTGAGGCGCTGCAAACCATCCCGTCAATCACGTGAGACTATTACGTTATGTTCCATCCGGATCGGATCGGTTCCAGTGCCCCGGAGACCGCCCGTGGAACGATTCCTCGTTTCCGAGTTGTCCGCGACATACAGGTCAGGGTCTTTCCAAATCCACAACTTGATATGATAATCCATGATTCGTGATCTGAACGAGCGTTTGCTCCAAGAGCTGAGATTCATTCGTTACATGACGTAATTCTCGTTCAGATATAAACTTGATGTGATTATCATTCAGTTGTCACGTTATAGGATTCACGTTCAGTATTCATTACCCTGATGCGTGCCCCTGGTTCAGGGATTGCCTTGGCGACCCAACGGTCCCGGATACT
This sequence comes from Iris macrosiphon, assembly GCA_036927795.1. Taxonomy (NCBI): domain Eukaryota; kingdom Viridiplantae; phylum Streptophyta; class Magnoliopsida; order Asparagales; family Iridaceae; genus Iris; species Iris macrosiphon. Next base: position 35,800,867 of record JAYESA010000020.1, on the reverse strand, counting down.
TGCAGGTTCATTCAGGCACGGAACGACTACGTAGTAGTGTCCCGGGGTTTGGATGAAAACAAGGCAACATTCAAGCAGACAAGCATGCATTTGTATAACACAAACATTCACGTTAGGCCCGAAGGTAAGCCGAGGAGTAAGATCGTTAGGGGACTTCCCGAGCGACACGTTCTAGGGTAGCATGCGAGGGTCTGAACATATATATATATAAGCAATGTTTCATTTCCATGTTCTAGCATAAGCAATACAAGTTGGGATTATTCCCTTAGCTAGGTGCGTTGAATTCTTATTAGCATGCAGGGTGATTCACCTAGCGACTAGCATGAACATTCCAGATTTTATGTGTGCTGGCTAAGCAAAGACAAGTTCACCGTAGTCACCCAGCTTAGCGATGATTCACCTCGGTAGAGCGATACGTCAAGCGAGCCTCTGAAAACCTAAGCCGAGATCCTGTAGGGACAAGTCTGGATATCCTTTGCTTCTCGTTTGAGGTAAAACGGGTCGGGACAGTTGCACTTTTGCCGTTTGAGTCGGTAGTCCGCTAGAATGGAACGGGGTGTTACATCCTACCAAACTCAGAAAAAGTCTCGTCCTCGAGACTTACTGAGGACAAGCAGTACATTTCAATTAATTTTGATTTAACGAGATACAAGGCTGAGGCAAACCTACACAAGTCGTTGTACTTGTTTATTTGGATATTCACTTGCACAAGCATCGAGATCGACATATCGCTTAGTCTGGATCGTGCGCACTTTCGAAGTGCACTTCTAGCGTGAGCACGTCAACCAGCTTAGTGATAGCGAAGTCTTAGCACTCGAGTTTCACTTTTTCTTAAGTCTTGGATGGTGCACAAGTTCAAGGCGTCCCTCGAATAGATGCATTCAACCAAACTTAGAGTTAGTGAAATCGGACAAGCTACTAGCGATACTCTCAAGGGTTCGCACAGGTTGGCACAAAGGTCACTCGCAGCACAGTATCATACAAGCAAGCATATCATATCATTCAAAACGCAAGTGGTTGAGGTCGCAGGTGACCCCCCCCCCCCCCCCCCCCCCCGGACATAAAGAAGTGCCTCACAAGAGGCCAGGTCAAGGGACAACCAAAATCAGCTTCGGCTAGGGCAACCCAACCACCCGAGCCGGCCTTGGGTCTACATCCTTGATCAGGGTCAGTCATGCTCGTGAGGTTGTGAAGTTCGGTGAATGCAACAGGTTTTTATAGGAGATCGACGGTGTTCTTGGTTTCTATATTGAGGAGGAGGGAATAAAAAAAATAAAAACCATTTTGATGGGGACTGAACTAGTGGAGTGTAGATTAGATCTCCAAGAGAGGATGAAATCTTTCCTGATCTTTGAATTGGAAATTAAAGAGGTATAGGGGCTGTTAACAAAATGGCTTTGGACGAACTTCCTCTATACACTTACTGTGTAACTGTTGCTATAACTACTTTAAGATACACTTGGCAAAACATGTTGTCTAAAATATGTAGCTAAAGAGCATCTAAGTAAATTGAGATTTGATTGTCACTTCATTCGGAAGAACGGTTCAACGCATGTTTCCACTACATCATAGATTGTCGATATCCACCCTAAAGCTTTGTCTCGTCCTCTTTGTTTTAGTTTGTGTCCAAGCTTGGAGCTCTCTATATCTATGCATCAGCTTCTGGGAGAGCATACAAGATAGCTAGTGTTGTATTAAGTTTGTTCTT
>JAYESA010000020.1:35623767-35799059 GCA_036927795.1 Iris macrosiphon | reverse complement strand
GTGGTATCTATAACAAACTAATTTTTTTTTCAACAATTTTTTTACGTAATATTAAAAAAAATTAAATAAATGGTTGGGGATTTACAAACGACTTAACCGGCTCACTTTTGAGCATGTTTTGAAGCTTTATATTATATTGTAGTTATATATTATATATATATATATATATATATATATATATATATATCTATATATAATATATATATACAAGTGCGTTGCACGTAAAATAATTTTTTTCTTCTTATATTAGTGTAAAATTCTTTAAATATTTAATATATTTAAATAAAATTTATTATATATATGTTAAATTTTTAATTAAAAATTGTTATATATTTGATTTTATTTTTATTATAATTAGTTATGGATATATTTCTACTTTTCATAAAGTGTCTTGAAAACAGTTAGCCGTCTAAGCATATATACCCACATAATTAAAAAATATATATATATAAAAAAATTAACTAATCGTTTAATTACTTAACATTATCTCACTATAAATAAATTATATCTTCTAACTCATGTGGTTAAGCTGTGAGATATTCTCTCTGATTGGCTGCTTTCGAATTATTGGAATATTATTTATAAAAAATTTAAATTTTCAAACTATTTTTTAGGTAATATTAATTTTAAAAAATAATTAATTGATGATATACATACAATTTAGACGGTTCAAATCCGTTTTCAAATCTCTTTTATTTATATATATATATATATATATATATATATATATTATATATATATTATATAATATATATATTTTCAAGGAGTTCTGGTCTTAGAACAACAACAAAAACTTATTTAAATATTAATGACCATCCAGCATAGTTGCAGATTGTGTTACTCTTTGGTTCTCTTCTTCAAGGGCTTTAGCAATAAATGTGAGCAAGTACGGTTAAACACCTGCCCCATGCAAAAGATGAAAATTCTTCTTAATGAAATTGCGAACTTTTTAAAGCTAAGTTATTTCCAGTGAATCAAAACCATATTGTCTATGTTGATTTCTTCATAATGGATTTTCTCGTTTAGTTTATCACATAACCATGCTTATTACTGCAATAGTAATACTGGCCGGCCTTGGCCAATACAGTCAGGACAACCATTCAGGATCCACAGGCCAAAAGGTTAAAAAAATCAACTTAAATATAAATATATTAATAATTTTATATCTAGAATAGAACTTGTATGTAGCATGTCACTCTTTTAACATAAAACAATTATGGTATAATGATTATTATGTTAGATTTACACACTATAGGTCCTTAGTTCAATTCTTGGTGTTAACATTTTAAAATTACTTTTATTATAGTTACTTAATTTTTTTTATATTATGTATTGTATCATATTTTTAAAGTTTTTTTCGGATCTCCATAAACTCAAGACGAGCCCTAATAGTAAGCACTAGAGTAACATACCAAAATAAAATAAAATAAATAATCCTCCGTATTTAGAAATAATTGTTTATATTGTCGTTAGTTTACATTGCACTAATCCGAGGACACTTTTCGTCTCTTGGGGGAGCGGTAAGCGCGAGCGGCTGAGACGATCGGTCCTGTAGGAAGTTCTCGCCAAGTGCAAGCGGCTGATGGGTACCGATGTCAAACAAGACCCGTTTGTGAACGAAAGAACCTGCTTGCGGACGTCCGTGACGATGATGAAGCTGCCCGTACGAACGAGGATTTACACGAATAAATATTGGAAAAAAAAAAAAAGTTTACATTGCACTATATTGATTAACCAATTTATATTTCATGCACCGTCAAAAAAACTCACCTATATGTATTATGGTTTGTTTGTCTATAATAAACCAACATGAGATCCACAATGTATTCTCTGTACATTAAATAGAGAGATATTTACACTACTATTAGACATGAGATCCAAAATGTATTCAAATAATATACAATTATATCTAAAAAAAATTCATAGATGAGAAATACTCCAAAAACTTCGGCAAAATACAACCTTAAATGTAGGAAGTCACTATGAAGAATGTATGGAATTAGGGTCGGCCCTGAACTCATGAGAGCCAAAGACGAACTTTTAAAATGAGTCCCCATATATAATATAAAAAAATTAAAATTATCATTATCACCAAGACAAGGGCAAAACAAATATGTTAACCACTACATCAAAATTATTTTATGCTATATCACAACTATTTTTTTATAACTAACATCTTATATCTTAATTGTGGGGTCCCATATAGGGTCTCGAGAAGATGCACTCGGTGCACTTGCTCAGAGCCGACCCTGTATGAAACATGCAAGTTGTTGACATTATATTTTCTATACTGATACGGTAGTTAGTATACTTTAGTCTATGGAATATGTAATAGAAAAGAATTCATAATTTGCACATAAGATATTTTCAATACATAAATTAAAGAAACTAAGTAGGATTCGGGACAAGTTACAGAACGTTGTTCCTGAAATATAATTTGTCCATACAAATATTGTACCATGGATGCCAGCGATATAAACATTGTTCTTAAAACACCTTACGACTTAATTTTCTCCCTTCCACCTGTAATCTTATTTTAATCAATAGATCATTATGCAAAAAAAAAAAAAAAAAATATTGTATATTAATTTATAGATCTTCATTTTTTAAGAATACTTTTATCATCATTTTAGGGGTATCATTTTAAGATTTTGTCCCGAGCATTGAAAAATTCAAGGCCGTACATGGTTTTATTGTTGGTGGTCAGTGCCAAATGGCAGAATATACATTATTTACTAAAATAAACACTTGAGATAGTTATTGTTGATCCAACATTTTTTTGTTGGGTGTAGAGTTTGTAGGTTCATATTATTAAGATGGTGCAAACATGTGGTGAAACACATGAAATATCTTTCTTACAAGTACTATCATTCATTCAACTTCCCATGTGTAGTACCTCATTTTTCATAGTAGCAAGAAGGAATAGAGAGAATGAGATAGGACAAGAAGAGCCCATTTGAATTACGATTTCCGGCACTTGTTATTTTGAGCATACTACTCATATTTTCGATGCTTATTAATTTGAGCATACTACTCACCTTTTCTACATTGAAGATATTTTCCATCTTGTGGTGTGTTTGTTATGTGTTGGATGGGACCTTTTTTTTTGCTTTTGTTAAGGGCACTATAAACTTTACTAAGGGCTAGTCCAAGAATGGGACTAGTTCATTAATGAACAAAGTTTACTCACACTAGCCCATTAGTTTACTCATATTAGCCCAAACTTTAAACCCTCCTCCTAAACCCTCTAAACCCCACCGGAGCCCTCCCCCCTCCCGTCGGAGCCGATCCCCTCCATTTCGTCCTCCTCCTCCTTGTCGATGGCTCCCAAAATCTCGAAAGAATCAAAGTACAATTCTTCATTCTCCTTGTTCTATTGCATTTACAAAATTTTCTAAAATTTTTAAAAATTTCTATTGCATTTTGAGAATTTTGAGTGATTTTCTTTCCATTCTTCAAATGAGGACATACAAATCCTGAATGTAGTTTAGGATATAGTTTAGACGTTTATCTGGATGCTCGTACCCGAATTTAGGACATACAATGTCGACAATCGTCGAGAGTATCGAGCAGTATCGAGCGGGACTGTTGTAGAAATTTCTACAGTCCTAAATATATGAAGGACTGTAGAAATTTCAACAGTCCTAAAAAAATTAGGACTGTGGAAATTTCTGCAGTCCTGTATACGTATAGGACTGTAAAAATTTCTACAGTCCTGAATGTTAAATTAAATTATGATGTTAAATTAAAAAAAAATTGTCTTATAGTCATGACCCTCGGAAGGGCACTGTGGATGAAGATATCATCAGAAGACGCTCTACTGTGTCTGCGTAAGGAACGCAATGTTCCGCGTACTATTGAACCAGGTGTCACTATCCGCGACCCCGAGGCACGTCATAAAGTTAGAAAACGTCGATTGACGAAGAAGACTGTCACTCGTTCGAAGAGACGTGCTCCTCCTAGTTCTTCTGTTTCTTCTTTCTCCTCCGATGAGGACATGCCAAATGTCCCAAATCGGCCAACTGATGGTTCAGGATCCTCTCAGCATGCAGATAGTCATGTCGAGAGTCTCCCACAAACCCTCGAAAATTGGGCTACTGACAGTTCTGAACCTTCTGAGCAGCAAGATAGTCCAGTCCGGACTCGTCCAAACGGTTGCTCTTTGTTACCGTCGATCGAGAACCATATTGCATACCAAATATGGAACAATCCGATAAGTACATTACGTTATGATAATTTTATATATAGTTGTAAGTTCATCAAATTATTTATAGATAAGTACATTTTATATAGAGGTATAACTTAATCCAACTGTTTACTTTTCAGGAAAGTTCTCGTATGTTAACGGTGATAAACCACGAGAAAAAATGCAATACATGGAGGTTTGAACTATTGGGAGACGATGTGAAGGCAAAAATTATTTCCACCGGTTTACAATATTTGGGTAACTACTCATATACGACGGTGGATAATGCATTGATTTCAGCATTTGTAGAACGATGGCATCCAGAAACCAACACTTTTCATCTACCAAATGGGGAGTTGACGATTACCCTTAATGACGTCCATCATATATTGGGACTTAGGATTGATGATCGAGTCATGATGAATCAAACTTTTGATGAGTCGAGCATCAACTTTTATGACCATATCGTGGATTATGTATCAGGGTGTCTGGGAGTTCATGCCACTAGTTTTACCACTCTTCGAGAATTCAAGAAGTCCTACGGACTTCCTTTAAAATATTTGGAGGAGATATTCGCTGATCCGGCCCCCAAAATGGATAATAGCGATAATGTGGCCCGTGGATATATGCAGTTCATCTTAGGGGCTGTCGGCATTACGGATAAGTCTGGAACGTCCATACATGCCAAATATCTCCTGAATTTGGACAACATTGACACGGTGGAAGAAATATCTTGGGAAAGCGGTATACTAGCATACCTTTACCGCGAGCTTGGTGCGATATCCCGCGTGGGTTCGAAGACAATATCCGGATGCCAGACTCTACTCCATGTATAGATATATCTTTGTCAACTTGTATACATAATTTAAAATTTTGTTGTTAATTTTTGGACTAATATTTTTTAACTTGGTTACGTGAAGGCATGGATATACGAGCACTTTCCAACCCTACAGCGGGCTAAACTGAACCGAGGGTATGACGAGAACCTTCCTAGAATGTGCCGATATAAGCCAACTAAGGAAGATGCCAAACGTCCACACACATTGGCCGCCCTATGGAATGCACTCGAAGATATGACGACAGAAGAGGTGAATTGAGACCTAATTTTTTAATGTTTGGTAATAATTGACTAAATTACGTTATGCTAAATGACGTTATGCTAAATTGTATGCGGTACAGATTGTTTGGGATCCATATCATGATTTGCGACAGACTAGTCGTCCATTGCAACTAGTCACTTTATATCACGGCCTTATAAGTTGTCATGAAATCGATGAGGCTTATATGTCGGATAGAGTGCTCCGTCAGTTTGGCTACGTACAAACTGTTCCAAAGTGCACTTTGAAAATGATAACTGCTCCGCGAGGTACAAAACCGCTAAACTATATTCCTGCGACGTTCAACTGGGTCTCGGACCTCTTCATCGAGTGGCAACGCCACGTTATTAGAGAAATCGAACGGCAAGCAGCAGTAAATATGACGGAATATAGCGACGACTACCTCGCCTACTACGCTGGTGTCGGACTACCTACCTTGTTCCAACGCGGAGGCGATATTGTGCGTGTACCTTCAGATCTTCCTGCCAAATCGGTCTTGTATACTGCATTGGTCAAGATGGTGAGCCAACTTCTTCACTTTCAGTTTGATATATGTAAATGTTTATAACATAACAAATTTTTTTAATTCTCATAAATAGGCTAGGAAAGTGAAGAAGTTGGGAAGAAGCCTCGTAAGTTGCCAGGGTACGAAATATATGGCAATAAATGACGAGCTACAACAAATCGACAACGCTCAAGATTTTCCTTTCTTGGAAAATAGAGAGCAACGTACAAAGCGGCGGCATAAAGTTTAGGCCCCGTAAAACTTTCAATGAATTTGTGTATTGAGACATGTAAAAGTTTTAAGTGGGTTAAGTTGACATAAATTTGTGTATTGAGACATGTATTGAGACATTAATTTATGTACTGAGACTTAGTATGGTACTTCGAATAATTTTGTGTATTTTTTAAAGTTTTTTACAATCTGCTATAATTTGCAAAAATTTGTGTTCTATGTTTGCTACATAAGGCAGGGGCTAAAAACATGGACTGTCAAATTTTGGACATTCCTGAAAGCTATAAGGACTGTCCAGATATTGATAGTCCATATAGCTTGTGGGACTGTCAAATTCCTGACAGTCCTAGTTTTAGATATATTTTCCAGTGGATTAAGTTTAGGACTGTCAAAATTTTGACAGTTCTATTATCTTGTAGGACTGTCAAAATCCTTACAATCCTAATTTAACATATAAATATGCAGAGACAGTGGGTTTAGTTTAGGTCTGTCAAATATTTGACAGTCATAGTTTCTTCTAGGACTGTACTCATTTTGACAGTCCTAGTTTTACATAAAACTGTGCAGAGACAGTGGGTAAAATTTAGGACTGTCAAAATTTTGACAGTCCTAGTTTCTTCTAGGACTGTCAAAATTGTGATAGTCCTAGTTTTACATAAAACTGTGCAGAGACAGTGGGTAAGTTTAGGACTGTCAAAATTTTGGCAGTCCTAGTTTCTTCTAGGACTGTCAAAATTTTGACAGTCCTAGTTTCTTCTAGGACTGTCAAAATTTTGACAGTCCTAGTATCCTGACTATTTTACATATAATTTTGATAGTCCTAGTATTGATTAGTATCAATGCACAACATACAGTCAAAATCGATTAGTATCAATGCACAATATACAGTCCTAGGGTTTAGATAACTTCTTTTATTGCACAATGTACAGTTCAATATACAGTTAAACATACATGGCTCATTGCACAACATACATTTCAATATACAGTATCAATCGATTAGAATATCAAAGTACTCCTTCGGCATAATTTTTGGATCCTCCGTCTTCATCATCTTCTTATAGGCAGCCATTGCATCCGTATAGGGTGTCGTCCATGCGATCGCTTTCTCTAGTGCGTGTTTATACCAAAGCGTAGAAGGTGGCAGAATAGGAGATGACCGATCAACCTTGGGATGACGAAGTATTGTCTGACAAGCCCTATCGAACATAGATTGGATACTCCGTGTTCGGCCGGGGGAGCACACATTAGAAAGAAAGTATTGTTAATGCCTTGTAAGATAATTACAATAGGTATCTTATACCTATTAGAGAATACGTAAGCAGCAGGCGGGACATCCATGTAATGGTCTGGTCTGGTAACTATTTTTGTACAAGGTATGCTTGTCAACAAATCTCCAACAATTTTTTCACCGAGTATCTGCCTATAGAAGGGTAGTCGAGACTCCAACTCCTCGTACAGCTCTTTCCTAACCTGTCTCCATCCTTCTTCAAAGGAATAACCTAGTTGTCTTGCTAGTGCATGATATCCACAATGGCCATCCTTATGAACATCAACAATAGACCAAATGAAATCTCGTATCTCAGGTAGAAAATTTTGAATGTATAGACTATATGAATCAGAGAAGTTATCTAAACCCTCCGCCGTAACTGCATCGTTCATTTTCTGTTTTTTCTCCCATCGAATAGTAACCTTACTCTTTTTCTGCGGATATACTACACTTTCGATTGTGGATTTTGCCTCCAAATTGCGTTCAATATGTTCAAATAATGATGGATCTCTTTTAGTTGACTCATTCTTCTTTTTTTTTGCTCTACTCTTTTTTGAGTGTGGTCTTTCCTTAGGAGTTCGAACAACAGATGGCTCTTACATTCGAGTTGTTGTCGGGACTGTAATTTCTTGGATTTTAATCTCAATGGATCTTCTCTCTGGTTCCGATGTGACACACCACCTTGCGTGCAGGAGTTTCACTTGTGGCAAAGAAAAGAAATCATCTTAAACTTTCACCGTCGACATTATCGACAGCTGTCTCCAACGTTGATCAACAACATCTATTGGAATATGTATAGATTCACGACGATATTCATCAATCTCATGTGCACAAGGAAGTCCGAGTGAATGTCGATATGAACAACCGTAAACCTCGGGATCATAACCAATCGACTTTGACCTACCAATCTCCTCAAACAATAAGCCCAAGGCCTTGTGAGATACTACATGGATTAAACCATCCAAGAGGTGTTCATGCTTATATTCATGCTTTACAATATTGAGGCTCATCTCAAATGATGCTACAATCTCGTTCACCGTGGAAATAATAATCAAATGAATCGATTGCCAAACGGAAACAAAATTATTGACTGATGGCCGTAGATATCTTTTTAAACTTGAGTGTGATCCTTCGACCCGGTTCGTAGTGATTGTGCCATAATGCTTCACCATGTTCGTCCATGCTAAGACGAATTGCTCTTTATGTGGTTCTAGCCAAGTATCTTTGATATAAGATATGCATGTCGGGTTACTCGTCTCCCACTTTTGTTGGAACATGTACCATGCTGGGTCATAGTTGTCTGTAGTACTTGCTCGCCATACAAGACTCCAATCACTGTAGAATTCTTCGAAGTGAAGCATGTCGATTTTACCGTCCACCTTTTTAAATTTTCTCTTGCATTGAGCTTGGATATTTCGATTTATATGCCAGGTGCATAGTAGTCTATGCACATGAGAAAATACAATATCTATAGCATTTATCAGCGCATATTCTCTGTCGGTAACAAAAATAGAGGGCTCTTTGTATCCTGTGTAAAGGGATTATAGTTTTCTTAACGTCCATGTATAATCCTCTACTGTCTCACTCTTCATAAAACAAAAAGCGACTGAAAATATTTTTTTCGTAGACGTAAACCCAACAACGTGAAAAAGAGGTATCTTGAACTTGTTGGTCTTATATGTACAATCAAGGACCAACACGTCTGCGAAGGACCGAGCCAAGTGTGTGCAATCAGGATGAGCCCAAAACAACGAAAGGAGTTCATCAGTTTGTGGATGTCTTCTATGGTACTCCACGTAGTGATGCTCCCCAAGCAACTTCAATACTTGCTGCATCGCCATTCTTCCTTTCATACTATTACATTTCGCTCTGGCCAAACTATTATAGATCATCCTCATGGTAGACTTGTTCCCATCTTCTTTTTGTCGCGCGGCAGAATAAATTTGTTTCGGTGCAACTCCAAAAATGAACAATTGTTCAACCAACTTTCTCTCATCCTCCTTCAACCGTGCCACGTAGGCATGACCCGTAAGTGTCCCTGGAATAGAATGATTATATCTTCCATTCTTAACTTCGTTTATCCACTTCACATCTTCTACTTTTACAATGAACACCTTAAATGGACAACCACATTTTTTCGTCCCAACGTTTTTCTTAGGGATTTTTTTTTCGACAACACCATTTTTTTTATGATGCTCCATGAATACACCTTCTCTTTCGCAGCCCAGCTCTACATATATTTGGCCCGGTCGAGATCTGATGGATCTTGCAATAATAATTACTATGTTATGTCGTCTTCCAAATTCTCTTGTCACGCTCCAGTCCCAAAATATCGAGGGACTAGACACGTGGCAATGGCCAGCAGTACACACCGATGGACTAACCCAATTTAATGGATCCATCGGTATTCAATGGCATACTTAAGCTGTAAAGCAATAATCAGGGTTTACTAATCTCATCCACAGAATGAATATATCAATACCAACAAAAGGAATATAAACATCAACATCAACATCAAGTCACAAGTAAATAAAATTGGGGAACAACCCGATAATCAAGTCTGATACAATGGTTCATTAAACAAGAATAAAATTAACAACACATACTGAGTATGAAAGAAACTCAGAAAAATCCATGGCAATCACCTAGTCCTCAGTTCCTGGTTCTGCTCCAGTGCCTGCTCCTTAACCTGCTTCTGCTCCTGCTAAAGCTCCTGTCCTGTATATCTCAGAGTGGATCTCCTCTGCTAAACCTGGAGACATAATCCGGATCCAGGTCCTCAGGGTACATAGCAAGGTACAAAATAACTCATGCCAAAATAAATGCAGTGCATAATAAATGAAACAATAAGGTAAACTAAATAACCAGCTAAGTGATATGCAAGTTGAGAGCATCACTAGAACTCAGGCTGAGACCACTACAAGCTCTATGTCTGGGAGCCGGTAGCAGTAATAACATGTAGTGGGCCAAGCTCGGGTTTAGAGTCTTGAGCACCGCAATAATAGGGGTTATATATATATATGATTAGCCTGTAGCTTGTGTGTCTCTCCCCACCCAATGTAATCACACGTCTCATATTCATGACACGCAAGATCAAAACTAATGCAGCAAGTCATAATAAGATCTAAGAATATACTGTCTATGTCATGAAACTTGTATCCTATACAGAATCACCTTGAATATTTCAGAAAGATTCTGTCACATGAATAGTATCAAGTGTCCTGGGTATAACGTACTTGATAAAGCAAGTACGAGAATGTAAAGGGTCACGATGTCCATCTCTAGGTGACGTTACACAACTCCACGTACGGTGTTGGCACCCGACTATTAATCGGATGCTAAGTAAGTCACACGGTCCTAGGTTTATGCATGTACAACAAATATATATGTCAAGGAAATAAGTAGCAAAACTGTAGGATTTGGCAAGTTACACTTGCCTGGGGTTCTGGCTCCAACTGTAGTTCTGACTTCAGCGGATTCTGCAGGGACTGCTCTGGTTGCTGAAATAAACATCACCATCAGATCCAGAAAATATCAATTAGCTAGAATCGCCTGTCCTTGAGTCCAATTTGGACACAGGGCCAAAAACGACAGTTTCTGGTCAAAGCGGGGTCCACATGTGGGCCGCTTTGCACCGAAAAATGTGTCAGGAACAAAGGTCTCCCAATCTGTCAAACTTAGTGTCAACAAGTCAGGAACGATGATACGAACCCAACGGAACTTCCAGAATTGGATTCCGATGAGCCGATCTCAAAATCGCCCGTCAAGTGGAGCTTGTGGGGCCCACGATACGCGATTTTGTCAACGTTCTCAGAATCAAACCAAACTTGGGTCACAGGACCAACGTATTTCTATGAGTCCGATGATGCAAGTTTTATTTTGATCCGACGTGTGTACACTAAGTTACAGCAAGATCCAGAAAGGACGGATACGGGGCGTTGTCGGCGGATACGCGTTGATTCCGGTGTGCACGCACATCCAAATCAACTTCTGCAAAATCCCACACGTCCGTATCAATTATGCGTACATTTCGGTGAAGACCGCACGCGACCAAGCCGTCCCGTTTGGCGGAGCGTACTCAGTTCTGGGGTGAAACAGGGCGTTGGTTTTCCTGTTTTTGGATCGCGGTTCGCGATCGTCACAGGACGCGATACACCGAGCGGGTTGTACGGGCATCGAGAGGGTCACGCAAGGTTCGCGTCATAACAGACGGCACGAAAAATGGGGCAACAAGGAGACAGAAAAGAATACCTGAACAGGGCTCCGTGAAATCTGAATTACTCGTGTCCTCGTCGATACGACGCGACTCGACACGGGGACACGACACGCACTGTGCTATGGTTTAGGGTTCTGCTCGAGTCGCCGGGCACGGCGGAGGCGGCCGGGGGCTACGCCGGAGGCGGCGGAGCGCGGGGACGGCTCAGGCGAGGCGATGGCGCTCGGGAACGGCGCCGGCTGCGCTGACACTGCGGCGGGGAGAGCTGGCCGCTGCTGCTACTGCGGGTGGCGGCTCAGGCGCTGCTCGAGGGAGGGAGGCGGCTCAGGCGAGGCTCTCAGCGGCGAGAAAGAGGGTGGCAGCACTGGTGGAGGCGGGCTAGGGCGGAGGAGCCGGCGAGGTCGGGGACGGAGGACGGAGGCGGAGAGAGGGGGAGAGGGTTTTATAGGAGAGAGGGAGGAGATGGAGATTCGGCCGGTGCGGGAGGGGAACCAGAGCGGTGGCGGGTGCGGGGGAGAAGAAACGGAGGAAACGGCCGGCGGTTACGCGGCGGTCGGGAAGGCGGACGGGCGGCGGTTACACAGCTGGGAGAGGAGAAGGTTTCGGGTCGGGCGGTGACGGGTCGGGTCGGGTCAGCGGCGGATCTGGCCCGATCCACAAAACAGGGAAGCGGGTTCGGGTCTAGCGGGTTTCGGATCGTGGGTTAGACCCGGATCCGACCCGCTAGGGTCCGGTTTGGTTCAATTGAACCCAGTCCGGTTTGGTTTATTTAAAATAAACCCGGTTTAATTAGGGTTTAATTACAAAATAGTTTTTAGGGCTTTAAAAATACTTCCGGGGTCCAATAAATTCCCGAAAAATTACCCTATGTCTAATTTTTTATTTTACACCAGAAAATATTATTTTCATAATATTTTAATATTATTTAATAATATTTAAAAATCCTTTAATTACAAAATACCTTGATTTTAATTCCAGAAAAATCTCAGAAAATTATAAAAAATTGAGAAAAATTCCAAATTAAAAATTCTTGAAAATCAGGGGGATTACAATCTACCCCCCTTAAGAGAATTGCGTCCTCGCAATCAAAGAATAACCGGTCAACAGAGATGACACGGTTACAAACATTTTTCGAAGCACATTACTATCAAGAAGAATCAAAGTTGAGGGCATAGAAAAAATTATTTCCCTAAGCGATGGAAGTTATGAAATTTCTTGGATGAAGGAAATCTAGAAAATTACAGTTTTAGAAAACCAGGTTATCCTTTATAAAAATATATTAGATTAACAATTATAAAACACTCTAGGTTATTTAGCAAGTTCAAAATTAGTAGGTTAACACTAGGTTATCTATTATTAGCAAGTTAAAATTGTCAAGTTAAGTCTAAGGTCACGAACCAGCAGGCACGAACTAAAGCAAATCTAGAAGCAGATAACAATAAAAACTTACGCGTATTAGCTACTCCATAAATCTGTGCGTCCTCCAAAGTCATCACTGGAGCTTGTCCGCGTTCTTGCAGATGATTCCTCGGCTGCTGTTGAGCCTGCTGGAAGAGTGGTGCTTGTGGTGCCAAGGGTGGCCTCGGCAGATATTCTCCTGGGGCAGGTGGTAAAACTCCTTCAACTTCCGTTTACAGTATTTCCAATGCTGGAGAGGCTGGCCTTGGTGCTGGTAATGCTTGTTGGTTAACCATTGGTGCTCCTTCTCGACGCTCAGGGCATTCCCTCAATAAATGCTGACTGGATCCGCAAGCTAAACATAATCTAATTTTTTGTCTGCACTTATTTTCTATATGGCCTCGCCTGTGACAATATGGACAGACATGCAGTACTTGCGGAGATGCTTCTGGTGGTTGGTGCATGTGAGACTTCTTTGCAATTTCTTCATGTGGTGCTCCGGCTGGTGCTGATGTGGCTGGTTGTTGAATCATCACCGCTTTCTCTCGATGTTCAGGGCAATCCCTTACCGAATGCTTTTTGGATCCGCAAGATAAACATCGTCCCAGTCTGCGTCGGCATTCTTTAGCGAAATAGCCTACCTTGCCACAGTAGTGACAAGTAGGAAGGACTAGTGCAAGTGGTGTAGATGCTCTCTGTGGTAGATTCATCTGTGGTCGCTTTGCAACTCTTTCTTGTTGTGCTTGGTCTGGTGCTGATGCATATGGCCGCTTCTGGCTGGACTCGATCCTTGTGTTGCACTCCATGGGTCGTACTGCAGCAAGAACGTCCTCGCCTAAGGTAGTTGTATTTGAGCAGATTAATTTCCGTAACTCTGAGCTAAATCTGTCGATGAACTTCTCCACTTGGTTTTGCTGATCTTCTTGATGAACCTTCTGATGGGCTTGCATCATCGCGTAGAACATTCGAAACATTTGTTGTTCGTCCATAGCCTGCCCTTGTGGAACGGTAGGCATCGGTGGAGCGAACTGTGTCGATGGTGGAATGTCGTCTTCCTGGATTCTCGAGGCATGCTGACTTGATTGTTGTGACGATGGATCTTCACTAACTGGTGTCACTTCATCTCCGTTGGTTATCACAGCACCTCGTAGTATTTCTGGATGAGTATCATCGCCGGCTTGTGGATCCATAATTCTGCAACCAAAATAAACTATAAGAAGCGCACAGGAATCAAGGCAGGATACAAGTCAAGAATTTTATTCGAATCTGATACAGATATCAAGAATGTTTCAAGCAAGTGGATGAGATCCTTATCCTATTCTTATTGCATGCCTGTTCGGTCCCTAAGTTGAAACCGAATAATTTAGTCGTTGACCTGCATGGGCCACCACAAAAACTATGTCACGCCCCAGTCCCAAAATATCGAGGGACTAGACACGTGGCAATGGCCAGCAGTACACACCGATGGACTAACCCAATTTAATGGATCTATCGGGGCATACTTAAGCTGTAAAGCAATAATCAGGATTTACTAATCTCATCCACAGAATGAATATATCAATACCAACAAAAGGAATATAAATATCAACATCAACATCAAGTCACAAGTAAATAAAATCGGGGAACAACCCGATAATCAAGTCTGATACAATGGTTCATTAAACAAGAATAAAAATAACAACACAGACTGAGTATGGAAGAAACTCAAAAAAATCTATGGCAATCACCTAGTCCTCAGTTCCTGGTTCTGCTCCAGTGCCTGCTCCTTAACCTGCTTCTGCTCCTGCTCCTGCTAAAGCTTTTGTCATGTATATCTCAGAGTGGATCTCCTCTGCTAAACCTGGGGACATAATCCGGATCCAGGTCCTCAGGGGATATAGCAAGGTACAAAATAACTCATGCCAAAATAAATGCAGTGCATAATAAATGAAACAATAAGGTAAACTAAATAACCAGCTAAGTGATATGCAAGTTGAGAGCATCACTAGAACTCAGGCTGAGACCACTACAAGCTCTGTGTCTGGGAGCCGGTAGCAGTAATAACACGTAGTGGGCCAAGCTCGGGTTTAGAGTCTTGAGCACCGCAATAATAGGGGTTTTATATATATATGATCAGCCTGTAGCCTGTGTGTCTCTCCCCACCCAATGTAATCATACGTCTCATGTCCATGATACGCAAGATCAAAATTAATGCAGCAAGTCATAATAAGATCTAAGAATATACTGTCTATGTCATGAAACTTGTATCCTATACAGAATCACCTTGAATATTTTAGGAAGATTCTGTCACATGAATAGTGTGAAGTGTCCTGGGTATAACGTACTTGATAAAGCAAGTACGAGAATGTAAAGGGTCACGATGTCCATCTCTAGGTGACGTTACACAACTCCGCGTACGGTGTTGGCACCCGACTATTAATCGGACGCTAAGTAAGTCACACGGTCCTAGGTTTAAGCATGTACAACAAATATATATGTCAAGGAAATAAGTAGCAAAACTGTAGGATTTGGCAAGTTACACTTGCCTGGGGTTCTGGCTCCAACTGTAGTTCTGACTTCAGCGGATTCTGCAGGGACTGCTCTGGTTGCTGAAATAAACATCACCATCAGATCCAGAAAATATCAATTAGCTAGAATCGCCTGTCCTTGAGTCCAATTTGGACACAGGGCCAAAAATGACAGTTTTTGGTCAAAGCGGGGTCCACATGTGGGCCGCTTTGCACCGAAAAATGTGTCAGAAACAAAGGTCTTTCAATCTGTCAAACTTAGTGTCAACAAGTCAGGAACGATGATACGAACCCAACGGAACTTTCAGAATTGGATTCCGATGAGCCGATCTCAAAATCGCCCGTCAAGTGGAGCTTGTGGGGCCCACGATACGCGATTTTGTCAATGTTCTCAGAATCGAACCAAACTTGGGTCATAGGACCAGCGTATTGCTACGAGTCTGATGGCACAAGTTTTATTTTGATCCGACGTGTGTACACTAAGTTACAGCGACATCCAGAAAGGACGGATACGGGGCGTTGTCAGCGGATACGCGTTGATTCCGGTGTGCACGCACATCTAAATCAACTTCTGCGAAATCCCACACATCTGTATCAATGACGCACACGTTTTGGTGAAGATCGCACGCTGCCAAGTCATCTCGTTTGGCGGGGCGTACTCAGTTTTGGGTAAAACAGGGCGTTGGTTTTCCTATTTTTGGATCGCGATTCGCGATCGCCACAGGACGCGATGCACCGAGCGGGTTACACGGACATCGAGAGGGTCACGCAGGGTTCACGTCATAACAGACGGCACAAAAAATGGGGCAACGAGGAGAGAGAAAAGAATACCTGAACAGGGCTCCGTGAAATCTGAATTACTCGTGTCCTTGTCGACACGACGTGACTCGACACGGGGACACGACACGCACTGTGCTATGGTTTAGGGTTCTGCTCGAGTCGCCGGGCACGGCGGAGGCGGCCGGGGGCTTCGCCTGAGGCGGCGGAGCACGGGGACGGGAGAGAAGAAACGGAGGAGACGGCCGGCGGTTACGCGACGGTCGGGAAGGCGGACGGGCGGCGGTTACACGGCTGGGAGAGGAGAAGGTTTCGGGTCAGGCGGTGACGGGTCGGGTCGGGTCGGGTCAGCGGCGGATCCGGCCCGATCCACAAAACATGGAAGCGGGTTCGGGTCTAGCGGGTTACGGGTCGCGGGTTAGACCCGGATCCGACCCGCTAGGGTCCGGTTTGGTTCAATTGAACCCGGTCCGGTTTGGTTTATTTAAAATAAACCCGGTTTAATTAGTTTAATTACAAAATAGTTTTTAGGGCTTTAAAAATACTTCCGGGGTCCAATAAATTCCCGAAAAATTACCCTATGTCTAATTTTTTTATTTTACACCAGAAATTATTATTTCCATAATATTTTAATATTATTTAATAACATTTAAAAATCCTTTAATTATAAAATACCTTGATTTTAATTCCAGAAAAATATCAGAAAATTACAGAAAATTGAGAAAAATTCCAAATTAAAAGTTCTTGAAAATCAGGGGGATTACATCTCTGCACCAATCTAATGCTTCTTCCTGGGTTGCAAATTGAATATTCATTGAGAATATATCATCCATATCAGCCCCAATAGCAGGATATACCACAACATCTGTACAAGGTTGGTCCTATAACCAATATAAAATAATATAAAAATTAATAACTTCATATAATTGGCAGTTCAAATAATTTAGTCTTTAAGATTCAGGACTGTCACTATTTTGACAGCCTCCTAGTATATAGGACTGTCAAAATTATGACAATTCTACTTTTATATAGGACTATCGAAATACTGACAGTCCTGTATTTATATAGGACTATCGAATTATTGACAATCATATATTTATATAGGACTGTCTAATTTTATACAATCCTTACACGATGACTGTCGAAATAGGGTTATCATTTTACGTACCGAACGTGCTTCGGAACAACCGACATGTTCTTCGGAACGTCCGGAGTGCATATTTAATGGATTGCATGATCCGACTTCGTCATCAAAGATATTTTTATGCATTGTTCCTACAATAGTCAAATAAAACTAATTTTTTTATGACAATCGTAAAACTTATTCATCGTATGTTGTCGAAGACTGTCACCCTCACATTTCCTTCTAAGGGTAGTTTTGTAATTATCATGGGTATTAATTATTTTAGGATAATTATAATTAATAATTGTGCATGACTAATTTATTTATTTTATTGTATTAATAATTATTGCTAGTGTAGACTTGTTTTGGACTTGTATCGTGGACCTAACCATTTAATTAGAGAGCATGAACAAACTTTTGGACTAGTCTAAGTTGAGCCCATGGATTAGGCCCATGGATTAAGAAACATGATTAATTAGGGAAACCATTAGACTAGAACCTTCCCTCCCTAATTATTTCTTCATGAGAGGCCCCAAGGGGTATTTTTGATTTTGCACATTGCTTGGGGAGGGGTTTATGACCAGCCATAATTGAGAGGAGAGAGAGTGCTCTCATTTTAGTTCTTCCCCAAAATTCTAGATCTAGTTTTTCCCCTTCCAATTCCCCATCAATTTTCCATCAATTCCCCATCAATTCTCTTCAAATCTCTTTCTAAATTTAACATTAAAGCCTCTACATCAAGGATCTATAAGCAAGGAGCAAGGAACAAGGAGGAGGAGGCCAAGATCTACAAGGAGAGGAGCAACTTCTCATTTGGGACTTTTTTATTGAGAATCCATCTCCCAATAGGTACAAATTAGTTTTTCCCCTTACTATAGACTATAGATCTGAGTTTTCTACCATGATAAACCACCCCATATGCATAGGTTACCCATAGGTTTTGGTTTGGAGTCATTTGGAGACCTACGGTGGGAGTTATGTCCATTTTGGTACCAATTTTGGGGGGATTCTGAAATTGGCACATGTAGTGCTTGTCAATGGATCTAATAGATCTAATTGACCATTAATTGTTTGTTTGTAGCTTGTGTCATGTCCATAATTGGATACATGTGGGCCGTATCTCATCGATTTGACGAAACGGTCGATTTTGGGAATTTTTCTTCGACACGGGGCCATGTGCATATCATATGGTAACACGGACACGTAGACACACTAATTTATATATGTATTGATCATAAATATGTATTGGGATTGTACGTGTCCTCCGGGATACGTTGGTTGTGAGTTGGGGGCCGTATCGCAAGCGTATTATAGAAAACTGTGATACGGGTGCGGTGCACTCCATGTGTTTGTGTTTTGGCCCATTTTACTTTATATGCATATGTAAATATATATATGTATATACTATCTATGTGTTATATGGTGTATGTAATAGTGTACTTTGGGTTTTGCTATATACGTATGTCTATATGTGTATGTTATTAGGGTATCTAGATATATAGAACTATGAGTATATGTATGTATATATATATATATGTGTGTTAGTGTATATAATATGTATCTAGATATATATATCTTTTTGTATATAAATCTATATGTATACCTATATGTTGATTCATATGTGTGGCTAAGTATTTGCATATGTAGCTAATGATTAATATGTATGAGTATATCTATATGTATTGGTATCTATACTTTAGTGTTATGTATATAGATTGATATGTATGAGGGGTAGTACATGCATCTATGTTTATAGATATTTAGATATCTATGTGTGTGTACATATATATAGATATGTACTTAGAGATTGTTAGTGTTGTGTGGTGTTGTGTATCTGTGTATGCTTGAGTGAGTGAGGAAGGGAGGGACTCGACAGCAAGCACTATGTGTAACGCCCGGAACCGCTCGGAGCGTTACGCTGAGTCGGATTGAATGAATCAAATGCTGGTTATATTTGAAATGTTGGATTTCGGGAAGAAGGATTAATCGAGTTGGTTTCAATGTGCAGATGGCTAGCGGGTTCGATGGAAATCAGGTGTTCGTTCCGAAGTACTGAATAGCTAAATGGAAGCGATAATGCCGTCTTCCTTAATCCGATCGGTCGGATGATTTGTAGAGCACGGCCTGCTCGCACGGTCATACCAGTTGAGTAGATCGTGCTTGCATCGGACCACGGGTTCAAGGGATTGGCCGTATCGGCAGGACAGGATGCCTAACGGATTCGAACATTGTGAGTGGGCTCTTTCCCTTCTCCTCTACTCCTTCATGCTTAATAATATGGAAAACACGTAATGGCTTGAACACTTGGACTGAAACATCGGGAAGCACTACACTGAGGCGTGCATAGAGTGTACGCCATTGGCTTGGTAGGATTGTGGCTTGATATGGTTTACACGTTGGATAGTTGGATACGATAGCTGGATTATTCATTTGAGGCGATCGGTTGGATTACTTGAGATTATGCTTGGTCGGTTGGAAATATACAGTTGGAATGATACAATTGAGGCAATGGGAACATTGAGAATATCGGGATTTCGGGCGAGCGAGCGTGCATCCGTGCACGAGTATCACTTGGTTGCTTTGTCTTGCAAAGCAGGCAGTTGTGGTTCGAAACCGAACAACTGTATCGGCGAGGGCGTTGTGTCGTTTGATGGGGCATCGTGCCACAAATGTGACATTGTGCCACTGAAACGGCATTGTGCCATGGGTTAGCTTTGAGCATAGGTGTTGCACCAATTTGGATTGTGTTGAGAAGAGGCTTCGTGCCTATGAAACACTTGATATTTTGATGCCTCGGGCTATGTTTTGAGGTCGAGATTTGGGTTCTTGGAAGGACATGTTGGAAGAATGGTTATGGATGTGTTGGTTGGATTATTGATGGAACGAGTCTAGGATCGCTTGGTGGGGCGAGAATGTTCGATCCTCTCGTCATACCTACGTGTCTGCATAGTCACGGACAACCTGAGTGGCACAGGGTTTGGTTTCCTCGAACGAGTGCTCCGGGGCACCGGGACCGTTCGACCATGGAGGAGACAATTGGGTAATGCGTCTTGGGCGCGGTGCCAGCGGTTGGATGCGATTCAGGTGGGTTAGCTACTTAGCGCTGTTTCGAATAAAACCGCATTGATCTGTCCGATCAACGTCCTTTATGGCCCTTGGCCAGTGACTTCATATAAGAATAGATGTTGGCTTGC
Source organism: Iris macrosiphon (assembly GCA_036927795.1). NCBI lineage: Eukaryota > Viridiplantae > Streptophyta > Magnoliopsida > Asparagales > Iridaceae > Iris > Iris macrosiphon. The sequence continues at coordinate 35,778,558 of JAYESA010000020.1, read as the reverse complement.
TTTACTTTGGTTGGTTTGTGCATCGTATAGGCGCGGCCACCTTGCCTCGGCAAGAGTGTGCACTCGAGAGTGGGATATATAAACTTTGGTTGAGAATGGATATTGAGGCGAGACTGATGGTTCGATATGTTATCGTGCAAGCGATGACATTGAGTTAGATGGGTCGGCTTTATATTTAACTGCTTGTCGTTTGGTTTGAGATTGAATGCTAGCATGCTTTACTGCTTCCCTTAACATGTCATCCATATACCATGAAATGAATCTAGGATTCAACTAGAAAGATCACTATATAACTGTTTGCATTCACTATTTTACGGAATGTCGGCTTAGGCGAGTGGGTTACCCCGCTCACCAGTACGGTTGTGTACTGACCCACGTTTGTGGGCATTATTTCAGGTACACAGGCGTAGTGGCGCTGCTTGGATATACGGGACATGATGTATGAACTGTAAGTACCTTTGTGGGCTAGAGAAAGAGCAAGAGTTATTTCATCGTCTCCGTGGCATCGCCTTTGTGGCATTGACTCGGGGCATCTCATTTGGACCCTATCGTGAGCTTCGCTGCGTATACTCTGATTGTGTGCTTGGTACACAATACTTGACTTCCGCTGCAACTTGGTTGTTTCAATGATAACATTTGGTGTTTGACAACATCGCCTTGTACGAGCGCAACTCCAGGCTCGTACGGCATCACGTCCCGATGAGAACGATTGTCCTGCGGGAGAGCTGCAACGTGGTGATTCACGTTCAGCGGGGACTATCGAGCTTGCGGGAGATTGGGGCGTGACAAATTGGTATCAGAGCGCCTGGTTCATTTCTTCGGACTTGGTCCTTCGCTTCATCACAAACTCTAAATAGCTTCCGCGTGTCGTCTAGCTCTTGACTCTACTCGGTGCCGCATCGGATGTTTCATACAATAAGTCTATTTATTGCTGCTTGTAGCTGCATGTTGTTCTTGGTTGTGTTGCTTTGGTTGGTTTTCGTTAGATCGCTTAGTCTCGTTAGGCGTTGTTGCATTCGTGCAGCAAGTTGGTTGGCGTTGTTGCATTTGTGCAACAAGTGTGGGCTTCCGTTGGGTTGGCTTGGCTTATCGTTCGGGGAGTTTCTGATTGCCTCAGTGGATCTGTTGGTTGGCTAACGAGATTTGGTTATGCAGCATGTTTTGAGTAGAAACATTCGAAGAGAATAGATCCTTGCACGAGTTGCTCGTCAAGCGATTGTGTTGGATAGAAGTTGGAATTTTGGCTGTGGCGCAGCGGTTGAGCATGTTTGAGTTTGGCTCGGGAATATCAGAATAGTTGGCACGAGTTGCTCGTATAACAAAAGTGTGAAACCGTTGGGTATTGGGTTGGACTATTTGGAAGACAATCATTGCACGATTGCTCGTGTTGAGAAGGTATCAGACGGGTTGAGAAACAGTTGGATAATTCAAGCGTTGCCTGAGTTTTGTGTCAAACTCGAATTGGGAAAGGCATGATTATGCATAAGGGATGGTTCGAACGGATCTTGGATCTGTGAAGGAAATTGTAATGCGAGTAGCGACTTGATTCGGAGTGGTATATGGGATACCACATTTTGAGCAAGGCATTGGAAACATTTTGGTTGGACATTCAATGGGAATTTCCTGAACGGACTCGTGAAACGAGAATATAGTTGGTTGGTGCACGTCGGTTGAGTTGGGAAGAATGAAAATGGAGCAAGCGAATATTGAGTTGGGCATATCGTGAACGGACTGGTACAAATGGAAGTATCGTTGGACTTGAGAGTTGGACGAGATCGGAACGAACATTTGGGTTACGCTTGAGCAAAGCGATGGGATTATCGGAATGATAGCGAGCACGGATTATGATTTTTGGGCAACACATTTGAGATGTTGGTTGAGCAATGAAACACGAACTTGGCTTGGAGGGACAATGAGATGGATTCACACAAACTTGGAAGATTTTGGATGTTGCTGCTCGTGAAGTTGACTCAGGTTTAGCAGAAATGGAATTTTGGGCAAGATGGTGCAACGACAGTAAGACGGATTCTCCGGAAGACGTGGACGGATTGAGGCAACAACTAAAGGCAAGAAATTATGGCTGACAGACTTTTGAAGATAGCTAAAATGTGATAGCAACGTCGGAACAAATCGCTGCGCTGCTCGAGTAAGTTGGAAGTGCATTGTGGGACGCAGCAAATGGATAAGAATTGGAGCAAGTCTTGGATTTTGAGAATCATTGCAATTTGTAGTGCGAGAATCGAATATGTAATTCGGAAATTTGATGGATATGAATATAACGGCGGATTGATGGAATAAGGTTTCAACGAGCGCGGTTCTCGGATTCGGAAACTTCGCTCGGATGAATGGTTGGATTTTGAGTCAGATTTTCAGATGAGATATAGCATGGTTTATAGTAACTGTCCATCGTGATGATTACAATTATCAAGCGTAGCTTCGGGACAGCTGACCCTAAGCGACCTTGCCCGCAGAATCGGATATGAATATGGTAGACCCATAGAACGACCCTTGAGGCGGCGTATTTGGGAATGCGTCGAGGGCAGATGTGAGCAATGAGATTTGACTGATTGACTGAGTGTTGGATTTGAGAGATCCTTGGGATAGCCTTCAGCTGAAGATACAGCCGGAAGATCGAAGCAATGGTGGAAGTAGCCTTGTCAACTGATGAGATTCAGAGTCGCAGATTTTTATCGATGGCATCGCCTCTGACTCATCGTGCCCTGGAAGGGAATAGCATTCATATGAATTGACGACTGTGAAACTAGCTCATGAAGTTAAAGCAGCGGTTCGTTCAGATCAAATCCTTGCGAATACTGGAAGGGACAGATTTGCTTCAGATTTACAAGATGTCTCGGAACTATTCTGGGAAGCTTGCTCATTCGGAAGGTGAAGGTGATAATCTATGCTTCGAGGCAGTGGAAGCAGCGCGAAGAACTATTTCATACGCAACCTAAGAATTGTGGCAAGTGTGTCCACGTTGAAATCGTGGCAACACAAATCCCTTTGGCGTGGCGGCGAGATCTTCGTGGATCACACGAACCTCAATATAGATGTTCACCCTGTGAGATATTGAGATGGCAGGAATGTGTTGGACTGAGCTGATCTAAACAAGTTGATATTTGGGTAAGTCGCATAGCTGGGGTAGATCAGTTTTGAGATGATCTTTCGGTGCACGAGATAATATTTGGAGATGTTGCTAATACTGATTTCAGAAATAGTGGGACGGATTGAGCTGGAACGCGAACTGATTGATTCGGTGGAAGATCTGCATAATTGAGAATAGTTCTCGAGCGAATGTGTTGGAATAGAAATTGTGTTTGGTTCAATTGGGAGCAAAGCAAATGGACGCCTCGAACATAAAGATACCCTTGTGACTTGTCCAAATTCGCTATCGCAAAGCTCGGCTGAAATGCATGTATTTTAGGGACGCCTTAAATATGTGTACGATCCAAAACTAAGCGATACGAAGAATTCGTATTGAGCTACAAGGAGGATGTGGGAATATAGAATTTGTACGAGCGTTCAGCAGAACGAGATGTTATGTCAGATATAGTGAATATGAGAGTTGCATAGAGCAGATCTATGGAATTGAATTGTGGCATGCTAGTAAGGAATGAGTACCAGCACGGTTCGTGGACGAACCTGATTCTAAGTGGTATATTATGTAACGCCCGGAACCGCTCGGAGCGTTACGCTGAGTCGGATTGAATGAATCAAATGCTGGTTATATTTGAAATGTTGGATTTCGGGAAGAAGGATTAATCGAGTTGGTTTCAATGTGCAGATGGCTAGCGGGTTCGATGGAAATCAGGTGTTCGTTCCGAAAGTACTGAATAGCTAAATGGAAGCGATAATGCCGTCTTCCTTAATCCGATCGGTCGGATGATTTGTAGAGCACGGCCTGCTCGCACGGTCATACCAGTTGAGTAGATCGTGCTTGCATCGGACCACGGGTTCAAGGGATTGGCCGTATCGGCAGGACAGGATGCCTAACGGATTCGAACATTGTGAGTGGGCTCTTTCCCTTCTCCTCTACTCCTTCATGCTTAATAATATGGAAAACACGTAATGGCTTGAACACTTGGACTGAAACATCGGGAAGCACTACACTGAGGCGTGCATAGAGTGTACGCCATTGGCTTGGTAGGATTGTGGCTTGATATGGTTTACACGTTGGATAGTTGGATACGATAGCTGGATTATTCATTTGAGGCGATCGGTTGGATTACTTGAGATTATGCTTGGTCGGTTGGAAATATACAGTTGGAATGATACAATTGAGGCAATGGGAACATTGAGAATATCGGGATTTCGGGCGAGCGAGCGTGCATCCGTGCACGAGTATCACTTGGTTGCTTTGTCTTGCAAAGCAGGCAGTTGTGGTTCGAAACCGAACAACTGTATCGGCGAGGGCGTTGTGTCGTTTGATGGGGCATCGTGCCACAAATGTGACATTGTGCCACTGAAACGGCATTGTGCCATGGGTTAGCTTTGAGCATAGGTGTTGCACCAATTTGGATTGTGTTGAGAAGAGGCTTCGTGCCTATGAAACACTTGATATTTTGATGCCTCGGGCTATGTTTTGAGGTCGAGATTTGGGTTCTTGGAAGGACATGTTGGAAGAATGGTTATGGATGTGTTGGTTGGATTATTGATGGAACGAGTCTAGGATCGCTTGGTGGGGCGAGAATGTTCGATCCTCTCGTCATACCTACGTGTCTGCATAGTCACGGACAACCTGAGTGGCACAGGGTTTGGTTTCCTCGAACGAGTGCTCCGGGGCACCGGGACCGTTCGACCATGGAGGAGACAATTGGGTAACGCGTCTTGGGCGCGGTGCCAGCGGTTGGATGCGATTCAGGTGGGTTAGCTACTTAGCGCTGTTTCGAATAAAACCGCATTGATCTGTCCGATCAACGTCCTTTATGGCCCTTGGCCAGTGACTTCATATAAGAATAGATGTTGGCTTGCTTTACTTTGGTTGGTTTGTGCATCGTATAGGCGCGGCCACCTTGCCTCGGCAAGAGTGTGCACTCGAGAGTGGGATATATAAACTTTGGTTGAGAATGGATATTGAGGCGAGACTGATGGTTCGATATGTTATCGTGCAAGCGATGACATTGAGTTAGATGGGTCGGCTTTATATTTAACTGCTTGTCGTTTGGTTTGAGATTGAATGCTAGCATGCTTTACTGCTTCCCTTAACATGTCATCCATATGCCATGAAATGAATCTAGGATTCAACTAGAAAGATCACCATATAACTGTTTGCATTCACTATTTTACGGAATGTCGGCTTAGGCGAGTGGGTTACCCCGCTCACCAGTACGGTTGTGTACTGACCCACGTTTGTGGGCATTATTTCAGGTACACAGGCGTAGTGGCGCTGCTTGGATATACGGGACATGATGTATGAACTGTAAGTACCTTTGTGGGCTAGAGAAAGAGCAAGAGTTATTTTATCGTCTCCGTGGCATCGCCTTTGTGGCATTGACTCGGGGCATCTCATTTGGACCCTATCGTGAGCTTCGCTGCGTATACTCTGATTGTGTGCTTGGTACACAATACTTGACTTCCGCTGCAACTTGGTTGTTTCAATGATAACATTTGGTGTTTGACAACATCGCCTTGTACGAGCGCAACTCCAGGCTCGTACGGCATCACGTCCCGATGAGAACGATTGTCCTGCGGGAGAGCTGCAACGTGGTGATTCACGTTCAGCGGGGACTATCGAGCTTGCGGGAGATTGGGGCGTGACACTATGTGTGCAGATACACACCAGGAACTCGGCAGCAAGTTACTGTACAGTGGCACATAACTGTGCAGCTGCTGCAAGATTTACCTGAACACACAACAGGGACTGAACACAGCAAGGTATCTGCAAGATTTACCTGAACACACAGCAGGGACTGAACACAGCAAGGTATCTGCATCACAGCAACCTGAACACACAGCTATCAGCAGAGGATCACTGAACTGCAGTGAAGTGCTCGATGCTCACTGTGTTTCACAGTTACTTCATTCAAAGAAAGCACTGCAGAGGTATTGAGGAACAGCAGACTGAACACAAACTCACTTCCTGCAGACTGAACGCAGACTGAATGCAGAGACTGAAGATTAGAAGAAGACTGCACAATAATGTGCAGTCTCCATTGCACAGCAATGTGCACAGCATGGATGAAGATTATTTGTGAACTGCACATAGAACTGAAAACTCGAAGACTCACAGAAATACAGAAATCACTGAAGAACTGAAGGTTCACTGCAATGAAGAAACTGAAGGCAGCACAGTGGCAGCCACTATTCTCTGTATCAGTAGGTATCTAGTTTAGTTATTAGTTAAACTATTAAGTTAGCTTGTAGGTAGCAGTTTCAGTGTGCAAGTCAGTGAGTTTTAGGTTCCTAGCTAGTCTAATTTTAGTGTAGTGTTAGTTATTTATTAGTTGAGATTAGTTAAGTGTTTAAAGTATTGTAAAGCAGTTAGATAAGTATATAGTTATTTGTTAGATTAGTTATATATATGTAGCTAGTCTAGTATTAGTAATTATTAAGTTAGATATTGGCAGCTAGTATTATATACAGATATTTATGTTAGTGTAGGTGCATACCTTGATATTCTAATAGTTAGCTAAATATGTATGCTTATATTAATTGTTATAGTTGGTAATTGGTGGTGACTTATTTTACATATATACTAGTTATGAGTTAGTGTTAAGTTACCTTGAGATATCAGGGTATTCCCAAGGTATCGGGCCGATACCCAAGGTATTGAGTTTGGGTATCGAGTTGAGTGCGATACGCATGGTGTAAGGCCAAGGTATCCCATTTATATTATTTTGAGATATTGTTGCTATATGTGACTTATGTATATATATAAAAACCTATTTTTATATTAGAAAACTTGCGTATCGTAAGATACGGCTCTTTGAATGCATTATTGTGTATTAGTCTAGCTAGCATAGCATAGCTTCATAGTATATTGACTTAGTGACTAGCATTAGACTCTTGCAACCTAGAAATACAGTGGTTTGACTTAGAAACGACGTATTGACCTAGAACTTCTTCAACTTTATTTATTTACATCATTGAACCTTGTATTGATGCAACATACCATATATAGGTTGTGAGATACCAGCTTGGGCATCGAGAGACACACTTTGCTCAGGACTTCAGGCGTGTACATTTCTCTGATTGTTTTCAATTCATAATATTGTATATATGCATGTTCTAGAATTGTATACATTGATCCCGACACAGTAATTTTCACGGACTAGTGCTATATGGATCCCATCATGAGATGTTATCCCCTACCATGTTCAGCGGGTACTCGTGTACATTGTATCTCATCGTGTATACTGGGTATTGATGTTACTTCGTGTTCACACACTGCTCGTATTTAGTATGCTTATTCGTGTACACCCACCGCTCGTGTTCGGTGGTTATGATATTCGTGTACACCCACTGCTCATGACAGTGGTTATATTTTCGTGTTCGTAGCGTGTCGTGATTGGATCCATCGGTATTAGTTGGGGGTGGGAGAGTAGGAGTTGATTATGTGATCAAAGCCATTGTTACAAATCGTGTACATTCTGATTACATACTTTACTTGTAATCCGTCTTACCTGATCATGTTCACCCAACCCGATCACATAATGAACTCGTATTCTAAGGCACATTTGATAGTTAGATTGCAGTTTACTTTATCATATTGCTGATATCCATATTGTTGATCTATATACCCTCGTATATTACATGTATATATCTTGTTCATCTTTCATATGTTCAGTGATCTTGTATTTCATTTCTATATCTGTTTATATGCTCGATTATGCTATTGAAACTGCTTTCAGAGGTATGTACTTCGTTCCAATCCTGACTGGATATATTTTTTTAGATGACTGGCTTCTAGAGCAGTGTCCCACCTACTACGGGCCGTAGGACGGCGTACCTATAGAGGACACTCTTATTGACCAGGGAGACTTAGTTGTAGAGCCCGAGGAGGTTTAGACTTTTGTATCTGAGATTGTATTAGACTATTTCTTTGTGGATTCACATCTTGTATATTATTCAGATTGTGGGTTTGTACCTTATTTTTCTTCCCTCGTTATTTCCATTCGTGCATATTTCTTCCTTAGTTTGTTTTTGTGATTGAGATTAGTTATTCATATGAGATACCATATTGCTCCTCCGTTTGGAGTTGAGATGTTGACAGGTATCATATATATTGTTGAGATGTTAGATAGTTAGAAATAACCCAGACAGCGTTCTACCGTCGATTATACGGTGTAGGCTGGCGTAACCACGTACTCGTGCCCGAATATCCGGGTGCGGGTCGTGACAAAGACATACCAGAAGAATATTCGTTGGACAATCACCAAAGCAAATTTTTCTTCCACTAGGGACCACAACTATCAATTTCTAAATTTAGGTTTAGACTCGAAGAATGAGAGTTTCTTCAAGTGAGGGTGAAACTAAATTGTTGTACCACTACGACATCGCACTAATTGCGAATCGAGACCTGCATGGGGCCGCCACCAAAAATGTGTCACGACCCGCACCCGAAAACTCGGGCATGAGTCGTGGGTACGTTCAGCCTACGCCGCAGCATCGGCGGTAGAACGCTGTCTAGGTCAACTATCTAGAACAATCTCACGCAATTAATATATACCTGTCAAGATCTTAACTCCAAACGGAGGAGCAATATCATAATGATAATCACAATATACTCAATCACGAACCTAAGCACGATAAGATAACAAAGAAGACTAACAACTATAAAGTCTAACCAACAACAACTAAAATAACCACAACATCAATAATAATAATACATCATCCAAAATAATATACAAAATAAGGTCTCAATCCAAAACCGGAGACAAATCCGGTGCTAAAGCTAATAAAACAACAACAAGGTCCTAGTGATCCCGGCTACCAACCCGAAAATTACTCCTAAACTTGAGGGTCCCTATCTGCATCATCGACAGGCTGAGGTCCATAAAACGTCGGACACCAATCCTTCGAATACTCTAAAAAATATGTCCAGTCAGGACTGAAGCAAGTACATCTCTAACAGCAGTTCCAGTTAAATGATAAAAACTATAAAGCAGTTATAGCAAGTTGCAAGAAGAATGAAACAAGTATGAAACAAGAAAATATACATGTATCACTGGTGCATAAAGATAAAGATGCAGGAATATCAAAAATAAGATAGTAATGACTGCAAGATACAAGAAATCTAAACTAAGAGTAAGTCTGTGCACATGAACGTGTAGTGAGTCCAGCATGAAAAATATGTAAAGAGTCAAGTCCAGAAACTATAAGTGAGACCAGCTAGAAATGCAAGTGAGTCCAGACTATAAAGAATGAACTCGGTATCTTTGAAATACTTGTTTCGACATGTAAACGACTAGGGATAAGTATGGCTCACCGTACACTGGGTGCGCGGCTGCTATCATTCCAGATTAGACCAGATGGGTGATTCCTGATGAATCCAGATAGGAATGTTTACATGTCTACTCGAATATTTCTCCGCCTCGACTAGTACAAGTGAATCCAAGACCCGACACATAAATCAAGATAAGTCCAGCCTGAAACATGAGTGATGTCTGTAGTGATGCCAGTAGTGATTTCAGAATAGAGGCCAAAAACATAAAATATATACGTGTCGCAAGTAAATGAATCCAGAAATACCAGTCTGTATCCCGTGTTGTGCCAAAAAAATCAGATGATACTATACTAGAAGCTGAATCATAATAATCATCAGATAATGAAAACTATCAGAGAATGTACTCGCCTGGCGTCCTGAGCAACTGGCGATCCGAACCGGTGTCGCAAGGACCTATTACGAAAAGCAATATTAAACAGGTTTCTAATGAGTTAAATAGATATAAAATAACTAAAAATAGGCTTCTAGGGTCGTTCTAGGTCAAACGGGTCAAACCGGTAAAATCTGGGTCAAAAAGTCAACTATTGGTCCAAAAAGTCAACTCTGGGTCAAAACTAGATCAAAAGTTGACTTTGGTAGTCAACCGAGTCAACCACGGTCAACTCTAGGTCAAACTAGGGTGCTCCTAAAATTCTAGGTCAAAACTAGGTCATTAGGCTAATAAACCCTCAAACTCGCCTCCTTGAGATACCGGGATACCCTCGGAATCCGATACCTCACCCTACGCTACGCACCCCGCCTAAACCCGCTAAAACCTATGCTAGCACACGTAAATATATACACATATACATAAAAATCTATCTCTAAACTCAAACCTAGACAATTGCTCAAAAACCTCGCTCGAAACTCAATACCTTGGATATCTCAAGGTATTGAGATATCGCCCAATACCCCTCTAACTACCCTTCTAGTTAGCTATCTATGGGTATACATATACTCCTAGCTACTAATCTAGGCTAGAATATCTATATCTATCATATATTATACATATCTAAGTATCTATGCACATATATATAGATATCCACAACCACAATTATATACATACCTTACCTAAACTCATATATATGTATATATATATCTATCTAGATATCTATAGATATATATAGCTATAGGTATATATATATATATATATATATATACCTTAGATAGATATAACTATCTATCTATTAACTATCTATCTATCAATCTATGTATCCATCTAGTATCTATTTATCTAATTATCTATCTAAAATTCTATCCATCTATTATCTATCTATGTATCCATCTAACTATTTATCTAGCTATCTATCTAAGTATCTATATATCTCCACATATCCATCAATATATCTAACTATATATCTATCTATTTACCTAACTATCTATCAATCTATCTAACTATCTATTAATCCAACTATCTATCTATCTAAGTATCTATTTAACTAGCTATCTATTCAACTATATATATATATATATATATATATATATATATATATATATATATATATATATATATATATATATATATATATTCTACCAATCTATCTATCTATTAATCTACATATCTATCTAGTTATCTATCTAACTATCAATCTATCTTAATTAACTATCTAGTTATCTATATATCTATATATAGATCTATCTAATCTATTATCCATCTATCTATATAACTATCTCACACTAAGCTACCACGCTACGCTACCTCGCTGAACATCTGCTGCTGCTGCTGCATTTAACCTTGCTGCTGCTACTGCCTTGCTTGTACTGCTGCTGCTGCTGGCTTGTACTGTTGCTGCTGCTACATAAAACTGCTGCTGCTGCTGTGCAGCTACTGTGCACAGCATAGCAGCTGCTGTACAGTACTGCTGTGGCCTGCCTGCCTCTCCCCTCTCACTCTCACATACACACGACCACACACACAATCACATACAGACACACACATCTCTATATACATATATATATATACAATCTAGATATATGTATATACACACACTTATATATATAATCTAACACACACACACTAACATATATATCTACACACACATTAACATATAAACACACAAGCACACACACACACTAATACATAAATAAACACATACCTATATATATATATATATATATATATATATATATATATACACACACATATCTATATATATATACACACATACAAATATATATATATAGAAACACACTCACACACTCAAACATATATATATATATATATATATATATATATATATATATATATATATATATATATATATATACACTCACTCACACACACTCACTCTCACACACACTAACACACACTCTCACAAACACTCACTAACACACTCACACACACACTCCCTAACACACTCTCACTAATACATATGTATATATATATACACAAACACCTAGACATATACATACACAAGCACATATAGGTATATACACACACAAATGCATACATACAACACATATCTATAAATATATATATATATATAGAGACACACAAACATATAAATATATATATAGAGAGAGACACATACACAAATATATATATATACATATATATATAAACATAACACACACACAACACAACGCCTACCAACGCGCGCCCAACAATCCCGACACGCACAAACACCTATAAATATATAAAATATAATCCAAGAATTCTAGCACTCACTTCCCGAAGCTAACCCAATGCGCGCACAAGCCCAAAACTAAGAAACCACGCCGAAATGGCCGTTCGGTCATTTCGACGAACACGCGGTGTGCGGTTCGGAAAACCTCCTGAAACGCGCACCAAACCAATTCGGAATCGGTCCAAAATTTACCCACGATCTCTAAACGATATCTAGATCCTAGAAAAAATGCTATCCCGTCGATTCTAGGCCCGTGGCGAAAACGCGCACGCAGTTAGAACCGACGACGACAAAAATCCCGAAAACGTCCGAAACGCCCGTTTCTCCGCGACACGGCTTCACATGTCCGAACAGAAATGCGCACTAACCCTCTAGACACCCGACAACGTCTACCTAGGTCCGTCTAACCTAGGGCATCACCAAAAATTGGGCCAATCTCAGATTTCACCCGAAATTGACACAAAACCTAGTGTCAAAGTCTTCCAACACAACCAAACTAGTTCTAACTTCCTCCCACGGGTAGCCCTAAGGTCTAGAAAGATTCTAAACTATTAATTACATAATATAAGAGTAATTAGCAAGGGGAAATTTAGGGTTTACCTCTTGGGAGTTGGAATCCCAAGCCAAAGTCTCCAAAAAGCTCCAAATCCACCACAACAAGCTTTCAAGCTCCTAATCCAAGCTCCAATACCAAATTTAAGCTCTACCCACCTAGGTTAGGGGAAAATGTAGGGTTAGGGTTCATATAAGTAGAAGAAATGGAAGGAGGAAGGAAGAAAAATAAGAAAACTTACTTGGAATAAAGGTGGAAAGAAGAAAAGAAGAAGAAGGAAAGAGTGGAGAAGAAGAAGAAGAAGTGAAGAAGAAGAATGGGGAGGGGGAGCTGCTGTGTTTCACGGGTAGGGGGCTGTGGGAATAGGGGCCGGCCATGTAAAGTAGGTTTCCAAAGTCCAAAATACCCAAAATGCCCTCCTAACTTGGGTTTTGGGTTTCGGGTTCCAAACCACTCAAACTAACTCCAAATCTCTCCAACTAACCCACTAAAAATATAATAAATATTCTAAATCCAAAAATAGGTCTCACAGGGGTGTGGGTTGGGTCGGACATGGGTCCACTAGGGTCTGACATGGGTCCAGGCTAGCCAAAATCCTAAAACAATCAATATAAAAATAATACAATCACTAATTAAATATAAATATAATTAAATATAAATAATACACAATTAACTAAATTAAAAATAAAAAAAAATACCTGGCTCTGGAAATGGGGTAGTGACAAGCCTATCCTCCTTAGAAAATTTCGTCCTCGAAATTTAAAGTCAATCACACTCCCTCTAGGTCAAACCCCCAACAATCACAGTCAAGAAATTCTACCTAAACAACATACAAGATCATGGTCCTACTGGTCATATTATAACAGTCTCAATCAGGGTCGCTACAATATCTACCACAGCACAAAGAAAGTCTAACAGGTACTAATGAAGCATACCACAAGGAATGGAAAGGACAGAAAGAAGAACAAAGAGACAGACCTGCTAACCCGACATCCGTAACATCGGCCTCCTCGACCGTCAACGCATAAGCCCTGCCCTGCCCTGCTGGAGTATATCTCTCTGCTGGTGCGGGGCATGATGCTGTGCCACAGATGGCCTAGCTCCAACTCTCTGATCCTGTGCTCCATCCAATGGAGGTATAGTGGGGCAATCTCCCATCTGGTGAGCAGCGGATCCATAAAACAAACTGTCACGTCCCAGTCCCAAAATACCGAGGGACTAGACACGTGGCAATGGCCAGCAGTACACACTGATGGACAAACCCAATTTAATGGATCCACCAGGACATACTTAAGTTGTAATAAAACAATAAACAGGTCTACGATATACTAATCTCATCCACAGAAATGAATATAACAATATCAGAATCATAAAGCAAGATCAATCTCAATAAACTATAATCTCGGGGAATAACCTGATAATGAGTCTGATACATCTGTCAAGATACAAGAATAAAGCTAACCACATCAAACACTGAGTACGGAACAGCGTATACTCAGAAGATACCCTCAGGGATCACACGTCTACTGGACCTGGTACTGCTCCAGTGCCTGCTCCTGCTAATGCTCCTGTACTGTATACCTCGGGGTAGATCTTGTCTGCAAATCCTGGGGACATAATCCAGATCCAGGTCCCCAGGAGACATAGCAAGGTACAAAATAACTCAAGCCAAACTAAATGCAGTGCAACAATAAATGAAATGAATAGGGTAAGTATGTAACCATCTATGTGAAATGCAAGTGAGAGCATCACTAGTACTCAGGCTGAGACCACTACAAGCTCTGTGTCAGGGAGCCGGTAGCAGTAATAACAAGTAATGTGTCTAGCTCTGCTCGAGAGTCTACGACCTCACAATAGTAGTAGGTATATATAACATGTAAGGTGCCTAGCTCTGCTGGAGAGTCTACGGCCTCACAAAAGTAGTAGATATATATAAAATAGCCTGTAGTCTGTGTGTCTCTCCCCACCCAATATAACCACACGTCTCATGTCCACAACGTCTCATGTACATGTCACGCACGATCATAGTTAATGCAATAAGTCATATAGTATCTATGAATATAATGTCTATGTTAATCCGGCAACCTACACAGAATCACCATGAATCTCTCAGGAAGATTCTGTCTCATGAATAGTGTCAAGTGTCCTGGGTTATAGGGTACTTGATAAGACAAGTACGAGAATATAAAGGGGTCACGAATGTCCATCTCTAGATGACAATACACAACACCGCGTACGGTATTGGCACCCGACTAATAATCGGACGCTAAGTAAGTCACGCGGTCCTATGTCAAGCATGCACAACAATCACAGGAATAAAACAAAGAAATAATATGAATCAATATACTGCAAAGTTTGGCAAGGTACACTTGCCTGGCAAGGAAGCTGCAATGTACCAATAACCTGCTCCAGAAATCGCGCAGAACAAATCCACTATCCATAACCAGCAGTCTGAACATCAAATCCTTCATCCTGTAGCCCTCGAATCAATGGCAAACTTCCAGTTATTGAGTATGGTTTTTCGTAACCAACCACTTCCTCAGCTGCTTTGCATAAGACATGAAATCCTCGAGAATTAAGATTGCATGCAACTCCAGTCATTATAGCCTCATCAACACTGATTGCTAGCCTTCCTCTCAAATTTTCATCTGGAAGAACATATTATGACACCGGCCCTCGCGTGGGTAGTTTCTCTATGTTGGCATTGATATCATCTACATACTCTTATAGTTTCTTCACAACATCTGCCGTACTGTAGAAGGGAGTTAACCTCACATCTCCGGATATTGTACACTCAGCTGGAATCTGATTGACACCCCCCCAGGATAACTCCACTGGGTCAGTTTCATAGTTGATGGAGTGGCAAAGCCATAAACTTCTTCTTGGGGATGTGGAGGAAAGTCTCTATAAAAGCGTGTCTGTATCTCCTTAAGTGCTTCTGACGTTAACTCCAAAAAGTTGATAGGCTTGTGAGCAAGACCACTATGAAAGAGCTTCCCAGTAGCCCGGAGCTTCCATGCTATCATCCCTCCAGTCCCAATACATGGCTGCTTGTCTGCTGTATCAATCCAAAACAGAGGCCCATTCTTGAGCTTGTTGAGGAGCCCCTCCCTGACGAGTGCATCCACCCCAATCCCCATCACAGATGAGTTCTCCTCATTCGCGATGAACACCGCCAGGACCGTGTTCTTGAGCTTCGGCTTCTTCTCTCCCAGCCTCCTCATCAACTCAGTCACCAATGCCACGTGTCCGAGGCAGTCAGTTGTCCCCCTCCTTCTAAGCTTATCCCCATCCCTGCTTAAGAAGAACGGATCAAAGTCCCAATCGGAGGGGTCAGTGGTGACGACGTCCATGTGGCAGCCTACGAAAGAGAGCACGTCCACCGCCTGTCATGACCCGATTCCTTAGAATCGTTGGGGCGTCCCCCGAATCGTGATGCCGTGCGGGCCTGGGGTTGCGCCCGCACAAGGCTAAAGTATTTTGTATAGCAAGCACATATTCAGAGTACACAGATAAATTGAAACACAGATTTGAAACATGGAAAAATTCTCTTTATTGATAATGAACATCTATTACAAACTCCTGAACGAGTCAGCTAATATGTCGAACGGCTTGGATAAGGATAGCTTGCTACGAGAGTACACGATTGCGCTACAAGTTATCCTGTCCCGAACACGACGACTACACACGAGTTCCGCCCGGATCGGATCGGTGCCAGTGCCCCAGCGACCGTCCGCAGAACCAATACCTTGTGCACAAGTTGTCCATGATCGAACACGATTAACAAGTTAACAAGTCATGCATTTGAGGCAACACGAGTGCAAGAACACGAGTACACGACAAGCAGTATTGCATGATTTATTTAGCATAGCCTCCCTGAACAATTATGCATGTACAAGATGTGATCTATACTTAGCACAGTTATAGAACATTGCACGAACAAGCACACAGTAAGGTAACAGTTCACATGTTTGATTGACAAGCATAATAACCAAGTCTATTCTCTTTTATCTTGGTTTCTTTTATTATTACTTGGTATCGTTTGATCGGGGCAAAAAAGAATGCAGATTATTAGCTGTGAAGCTTGGAAGCAGGGCTAGCTAATCGGGTTGGTAGCCACTCACTTAGATTATTGGAAGGGAGATGGAAAGAGGCGCTTCACGACTCCGCTCGCAAGCCGCCTACTGCTCGTTCACCTGCACACGAACAGCTTGATCAATACTACTTTCTCTCTTTCCAATCTCAGAATAGAAGTACAAGTCAATGAACGAAAACAATGAAAACCATTGAAACCGTTCAAAGAAAACAAGCAAATCCTAAAACCAACTCAAAGCACAAAAATAACAAGCGACATCGAAAATCGAGGCAATAAAAGATAGCAGCGGAGAGGTCCCTCCTGACTCTGCAGCTAAGCCGATCCTTGGGGCGCGGTCCACTGAATATGGGAATCGATTCCGAAGAAACAAATCCATAACGAGGACGAGTTCTTAATTCAATCTATCCCGATCGAACGATACCGCCTTGTGTTTCTTAGCCGCGATCTCCGCACCGGAAGAACGGGGTGCTACACCGCCGACCCCTCTCCGGGGTACTCGACGATGACGTTATCGCGTCCGTCGGCGTAGGAGATGTGGCGGACGACGAGGGGTCCCCCGCCGCCGGAGGCGGAGGTGCTGACCGGGAGGAGGCGGTCGAGGACGTGGCGGGCTATGCGGTCCTCCTTGGGGACGAGGTCCGGGGGGGTTGTTCTGGACGTGGTGGGACTCGGCGATAATCTTGGAGAGGAGGGAGACGTAGGAGTCGCGGTCCAGCGGCCCTAGGGTTTCCTTCAGGGACGTCATGGCCGGAGTGGAGGGGGAAGAGAGTCGAGGAAGGAGATGTAGGCATGTGGGTGATGGTGTAATAGTGGTGGTCGGGGAACGGCCGACGGAGCTCCGGCGAAGGGGGATGTGGGAGATGATGAACAGTACATGGAGGGGAAAGTCGGCCGAATATTGTTTCTAGGTTTTAAAATCAATAAAGAAAAGGAAGAGGAAATATTGTATTTATATACATGTGGGGGAGGGTTGGTTTGACCTAGGATTTTGACTTTGGTCAACATTTCCTTGGGATGGGCCTTGGGCTTGCCATGGGGATGTTGGAGGCTACAATTTGCATTGTTTAAATGCAAGAATTGGATTAAAATAAAAGGCGATGTTGCGCGTTTGCACATCCAGAAAATTGTAAAACCCCCTTCCTAGAAAATCGTGTATACCGTTTAATTATTAATTATTAATTAAATTATAGTAATTAGGTCCAAATAGGAGAAATAGTTTTTTATAATTTTTATGTTAGGTGTTCGGGCACTTAGAGGACTGTGGGACCATCAGAAATTTTTCGAAATTTATTCCATGTAGGAGATCCCTTGAGCAGTTGCTAGCCTAACGAAGTGCAATACCCTATCCTATAAATTTTCTTATGAGTATATATATATGTATATACAAATATATATATATATATATATATATATATATATATATATATATATATATATATATATATATATATATATATATATATGTATATATATTTTATAAAGAAAGAAAGGAAAGGAAAAGAAAGGTAATAGTACTAATATAATAATAATAATAATAATATACTTGTATACTTAAAGCCTTAGGAATTCCTTAGCTACTATTCCCATTCAACTTGCAAAATCCTTTGCTGCAGCCATACCTTCCGCCAATTGACTTTCACCTTCAGCCAATTAGACACGTGAGACCGACCCCTTTACTTCCCCAAACCCGCGGAAATCCGATCCAACTTCCCCCTCTCTCTCCTAATACATATAATATATATATATAATAGCTCTCCAAAAACCCTAACCTAAACTCCAGACTTCCTCTTCCCATCTAGAGCCGTCACCGCAGCCAGAGAAGCCTTCCCAAGCCATCCAACCATCCCGTCGACGCCGACCTCGCGAACTGCAGTTTCCCACTCGAGGCACCTTCGCTCCGGCGTGATTTCCCGTCGACTCGCACATCCAAATACCGTTCCGTTTTCATAGGTATGATCTTACCTTAACCCTCTCCAATACTTGTTTTATAGTCAACCTCGGATAACGTGTGCCCCTAGGTGAAAAACAGCGCCCAAGGCAGCACGAGCAGACAGAATTCTGCAATCGCAGAATTCCAGAACGACCACCCATATTGCCGAGTTCGTATCTCCCACCACAGAGATCCGAATTCGGTGATTCTTTTTGATACCTGTAGATTACATGACCTAGTTTATTTTCTGTATAATAACTTTGTGCTATTAGTTGCTATGGACAAAATTGTATTCGTCACAAAACTGCGCGCACCCACTTTTTCCGGTTTTCTAAAAGTTGGAGATCGGAGCGCGCCCCGCCAAACGGGACTGTCCCACCGTGTGCCAAGTGTACCGAATGGTGCACGCAGCATAATCGGACACGTGAAAATTCTTGGAGACTGATTTGGACGCGTGTGCGCACCAGAATCAGGCCGTATCCGCGAACATATTTCGTGTCGCCACTTTTGTGGAACTCGCGCGTATTTTGTGCACGCATGTCAGATTGCGACGAAACTTGCGCCACTGGACTCGTGGTAACACGCTGGTCCTGTGACCCAATTTTCACGCATTTCTGAGACGGTTGACCAGATCGCCAATTGGCGGGCCCCACAGTTGACTTTTGGACCAAATTATATTCGGCTCATCGGAATCCAAATTTGGACATACCGTTGGGATCGTATTGATATTTAGAATTATTTGACCCATAGTTTGTCCTATTTAGAGACTGTTACCCTCGGCACGCTTTTCGGTGCAAAGTGGGCCACACGTGGACCCCACTTTGGCCCGAAAATGACCTTTTTGCCCCTGTGTCCAAATTGGACGTAAGGACAGGAATTTCTAGCAGTTTGACATCTTCTGAGACTGTTGGTGATAATTATTACAGCTTTCGGAGTAGTACCTACCGGATCCACCGATAACAGGACGACAGTTGATATTCAAACATCAGGCAAGTGTACCTTGCCATCTCTGCAGTATTGTTACCTATTTTTCTTACATCATATAATTACTGTGCATGCTTAACCTAGGACCGTTTGACATACTTAGCGTCCGATTATCAGTCGGGTGCCCACATCGTACGCGGTGTTGGGTAATGTCATTTAGATATGGACATACGTGACACTTTATATTCTCGTACTTGTCTTACCAAGTACACTTGACCCAGGACACAGGACACTGATCATGAGACAGGATCTTCCCGAGATATTCGTGATGATTCTGTATAGGATACAGGACTTGACCTAGATTCTATATTCTATATACATTATGACTTGTGCATTAGATATGACTCCGCTGACATGGACGTGAGACGTTATGTTCATGATTTGCGTGGTTACATTGGGTGGAGAGAGACACACAGACTACAGGCTGATCATATATATACACCCCTACTACTGTGAGGCCCAAGACTCTGAAGCCCGAGCTTGGCCCATTACTCATTACTACTGCTACTACCGACTCCCCTACACAGAGCTTGTAGTATGCTTCAGCCTGAGATCTAGTGCTGCTCTCATCTTGCATATCACTTAGCTGGTTATTTTAGTATTCCCTTATTGTTCCATATATTGCTGGAGAGACCCACAGGCTACAGGTTGATTATGTTATGCTGGCTACTCAGTCTCCCGCTGAGCTAGACCACCTCTCGACACCACTGCTACCGGCTCCCCTACACAGAGCTTGTAGTTGTTCAACCTGAGTACTATTGATATTCTCTCTTGCATTTATACAGATGTTTACATACTTACCCTGCTTACTTCATTATTTGCTGCACTGTATTATTTTGGCATGAGCTTTCTTGTACCTTGCTATGTCCCCTGAGGACCTGGATATGGATTTTGTCCCCAGATTTTGCAGACGAGGTTTATCCCGAGGTATACGGGACCACAGCAGGAGGAGCCGATCCAGGAGCTGTACCGCCATCTGAGGACGAGGTCTTAGCTGAAGACTTCTCTTGAGCATCCATGTTCATGCTCAGCTTTTATTATTTATTTCAGTCTTTTATATTCTGGTCTGTTGAACCATTGTACTAGATATTTATCGGGTTGTTCCCCGAAGTACTTTGTGAGACTAGCTGATGATTTACATTCCTTATTTATTCTGTGGATCATATTTTTATCTTGTGTGGATGAGATTAGTTGTGCCATGGTTGTCGTAGTTTGTTTTACAGCTTAAGTATGCCCTGATGGATCCATTAAATTGGGTTTGTCCATCGGTGCGTACTGCTGGCCATTGCCACGTATCTAGTCCCACGGTATTTTGGGACTGGGGCGTGACATGGTTTTTGTGGTGGCCCATGCAGGTCTACGACAAAATTATTCAGTTTCAACTTAGGGACCGAACCAGCCTGCCCTAAGGATAGAATAAGTTCTAGGATCTCATCCATTATTTAACCCATTGCTGAACTCTATATCGAACTTGAAATTTGTTACTTGAACTGCATCATGTATTGATTCCTATGAGCTTCTTACAGTTTATCTTTTGTTGCAGAGAAATGGACCCCAGGAACGGAGACGAGATTCCATTGGATACGCCACACGACGCTGTGGTTACTTATGGAGACGGAGTGACTCCTGGGAGTGGAGGACAAGCATCGCAGAGCGATCAAACCGGTCAGCCTAATCCAAGGTTCCGGAGAGATGACATCCCACCTCCACCACAGTTCACTCCCCAGATGCCAGTATTTCCGCCAGGATAAGCTATGGACGGGCAACAGATGTTCCAGATGATGTATGCTATGATGCAAGCACAGCAGCAGATTCAGCAAGAGGCACATCGTCAGGAGGCCGAGAATCTGAGAACCAGCCTGGTATCCGCATTGGAGCAGGCAAATCCACCAGCGAGGCGAACGACGACGGGATCTATCACCGACTTCCGTCAGCTCAAGCCTCGTACATTTTCTGGTAAAGAGGGACCAACAGAAGTTCATGAATGGCTCACAAACATTCAGCATAAGTTGGAAGCCGCTGAACTTCCTAGAGAGAAGTGGATGACTGCCGTCAGAATGCAGTTAACTGAGAATGCACATCACTGGTGGTTAGCAAAGGAGATGAGGCTCGGGCAGGACCGAGTCACCTGGGAAGAGTTCTCCAGACTCTTCAAAGAGATGTACATTCCCGCAGTAGCACGGTCAGAGCTCAGAGACAAGTTCCACCGCCTTATCCAAGGCAACATGACAGTGGAAGAGTACAATGCGGAATTTATTCGCCTGAGCCGCTTTGCCCCGACATTGATTTCGACGGAGGAAGAAAAAGCTGAGAAGTTCTTTGACAGCTTGAAGTTTGAGCTTCAGAGATTGATTGGATCGGTAGCACCTACATCTTATACCGACGTTCTTGCAGCAGCCCGACGCATGGAGCGCGTCACCAGAAGGGAGTCGACCTTGAAGAGGCATATCACATCAGCACCATCGAGGACAGGACATGGGGAAGCAGTGAAACGGAC
The DNA here is from genome assembly GCA_036927795.1 of Iris macrosiphon. Lineage (NCBI taxonomy): Eukaryota > Viridiplantae > Streptophyta > Magnoliopsida > Asparagales > Iridaceae > Iris > Iris macrosiphon. Next base: position 35,756,447 of record JAYESA010000020.1, on the reverse strand, counting down.
CCAGAGGAGCATGCCAGAGAGGACAGCACACAAGGCCATATATCTCCCTACTTGTCATCACTGCGGCAAGATAGGTCATATTGAGAGAGAATGCAGACGCAAGTTGGGACTCTGCCTAGCTTGCGGTTCCAACCAGCATCAGACCAGAGAGTGCACCGAGCGCAGAGAGGGAGCATCCAGATTAGCTTTGCCTGCACCACGACCAGCGTATCCAGCCGTAGGAGCACAGCAGGCAGGAGTTGGTGGAGTCAGACCACCAGCCCCAGAAGGGAACCAGCAGAGACCACCCCTGGCACCACAGGCAGCTTTATTTCAGCAGGCTCAGCAGCAGCGAGGCCCAGCACAGGGGCGAGGGCAGGCATTCACTTTAGCTGTTGAGGAGGAGGCTACAGCAGGCGAGGTCATCGCAGGTACTATTTTAATAGCTTCATTACCAGCAGTAGCATTATTTGATTCTGGAGCATCGCATTCATTTATAGCAGCTAGCTTTGTAGCCACCCATAGAGTAGCTACCGCACCCCTTCCGAAGATGAAGAGAATTCTTACGGGAGGTGGAATTATTCCGGTTAGTGATGTCTGTAGATCATGTTCTGTAGTAGTCTGTGGCCGAGAAATGCGAGCTCAATTCCTGATATTTTCCATGCCGGACTATGATGTTGTACTTGGTATGGACTGGTTAAGTCAGTATCATGCAACTCTTGATTGTCGGCTTGGAAAGGTTATATTTAGACCGCCTGGAAATCCAGAATTTGAGTTTTTTCGAGGAGCAGTAGAGCAAGGAGTTCAGCCTACTCTTAGGGTATTATCTGTAGAAGGGGAGACAGGTTACCCAAGAGTCATATCAGAACTTGTGGATGTATTTTCTGATGATCTTCCAGGTTTACCGCCTGATCGGGAAATAGAATTCACAATAGACTTAACTCCAGGAGCAGAGCCAATCACTTCATCAGTTTATCGGCTAGCACCTAAGGAGTTAGTGGGGTTGAAAGAACAAGTTGATGATCTTTTGGAGAAGGGTTTCATTCGGCCCAGTGTTTCACCTTGGGGGGCACCCATATTATTTGTGCCGAAGAAGGATGGAACAGTACGGTTGTGCATTGATTACCGGGCACTAAATACTGTAACCATCAAGAAAAGGTATCCCCTACCACGCATTGATGATCTATTCGATCAATTGAGTGGTGCAAGGGTATTCTCAAAGATTGACCTTAGATTCGGCTATCATCAGATCAAGGTGAGGAAGGAAGACATCCCGAAGACAGCTTTCAGGACGAAGTATGGGCATTATGAGTTCTTGGTGATGCCGTTTGGTTTAACCAACGCACCAGCAGTGTTTATGAGCTTAATGAACAGGGTCTTTCATCAGTTCTTGGATAAATTCGTAGTGGTGTTCATTGACGACATCCTCATATATTCCAAGAGCCCTGAAGAGCACGAGGAGCATCTCAAAATCGTGTTAGAGACCTTGAGGCAAGAGAAGTTATATGCCAAACTCAGTAAGTGTGAGTTCTGTATGGACAAAGTGCCTTTCTTGGGATACATCATATCAGGAGAAGGACTTTCAGTAGATCCAGAGAAAGTTGCGGCAATAGAGACTTGGCCTACACCCACATCAGTTGCAGAGGTGAGAAGTTTTCTCGGACTTGCGGGATATTACCGAAGGTTTATAGAGAATTTCTCAAGGATTGCGGAACCGATGACGAAGCTGACACGGAAGGACCAGGAGTTTATATGGACAGAAGACTGCCAGAAGGCTTTTGAAGAACTGAAGAGAAGATTAACAACAGCACCTATCTTGACTCTTCCTTCAGGGACAGGAGGTTTTGTTGTTTACAGTGATGCATCAGGCAGTGGACTAGGATGTGTTTTGATGCAACATGGCAAAGTCATTGCTTATGCGTCGAGACAGTTGAAGGTCCACGAGAAGAACTACCCAACACATGATCTGGAGCTAGCAGCAGTTATATTCGCATTAAAGATATGGAGGCACTATCTTTATGGAGAGAGGGTAGAAATCTTTACTGATCACAAGAGTCTGAAGTATGTGTATACTCAGAAGGAGCTTAACATGAGACAGAGACGCTGGCTGGAACTGATGGTAGATTTTGACATCGATCTGCAGTATCATCCGGGAAAGGCGAATGTCGTTGCAGATGCGCTCAGTAGGAAGCCTACGGCTTATTTCTTGACGATGCAGCCCGAGTTATTGAGAGATCTACAGGAGCTTCAGATAGAGGTTGTTTTACCGGGGCAGAATGGCTTGATGGCTAATCTTGAGATTCAGTCATCACTTGTAGAGAAGATTAAAGAGGCATTGCCCACCGATGCTAGATTCTGAAGACTCAAAGAAAGGACAGAAGCCGGCATGCAGACAGGACTTCGCATCCACGAAGACGGGACATTGAGGTTTGGAAATCGCCTGTATGTTCCAAATGGAGAATTGAGACAGGAGTTAATGACGGAAGCACATAGCTCTATGTACTCTGTTCACCCAGGAGGCACCAAGATGTATCGTGACTTACGACAGCACTTTTGGTGGCATGGGATGAAGAGAGAGATAGCTCACTTTGTAGCTAAATGTCTGATATGTCAACAAGTGAAGGCGGAGCACCAGAGGACAGCAGGATTATTGCAACCACTTTCGATTCCAGAGTGGAAGTGGGAGCACATCACTATGGACTTCGTCACGGGTTTTCCCAAGAGTCCAAGTGGGAGAGATGCAGTATGGGTAATAGTGGACCGACTCACCAAGTTAGCCCATTTTATACCTTTTAGAGTGGGTCAGTCTACAGAAGCTTTAGCTGATTTATATATGAGGCAGATCGTGAGATTGCACGGCATACCAGTCAGCATTGTATCGGACAGAGATTCGCACTTCACATCGCACTTTTGGAGGAGCATGCAAGAGAGTCTTGGTACTCGTCTGAAGTTCAGTACATCTTACCACCCGCAGACAGATGGGCAGTCGGAGCGTACTATTCAGACCTTGGAGGACATATTGAGGGCTTGCATGTTAGACTTTGGAGGATCATGGGAGGACCACCTACAACTTGTAGAGTTTTCTTACAACAATAGCTATCAAGCGAGTATTCAGATGGCTCCGTTTGAAGCATTGTATGGGAGGAAATGTAGGTCTCCTGTGTGTTGGAGTGACGTGGGAGAACGTCAGATTCTGGGACCCGAGTTGGTGGTCAACACTGTAGAGACAGTCAAGAAGATTCAGGGACACTTGCGAGCAGCGCAAGACAGGCAGAAGCAGTGGGCAGACCTTCATCGTCGACCCTTGGAGTTCAAAGAGGGCGATCATGTCTTCTTGAGGATATCACCGACCAGAGGCACCATCCGATTCGGAGGGCGCGGCAAGTTGAGTCCAAGGTATATTGGACCATTTGACGTGCTCGAGAGAGTTGGAGAGGTGGCATATCGACTTGCGCTACCACCTTCACTGGAGGGAGTACATGAAGTATTCCATGTGTCGCAGCTCAGGCGATATGTGGCAGACAGCAGTCATGTTCTCGACCATTCAGAGATCACCATTGGGCCGAGCTTGTCATACCAAGAGCAACCCGTGGAAATCCTTGATCGTCGAGAGAAGGTATTGAGGAACCAGTCTATTTCCTTGGTTCGCGTAGCATGGAGGCATGGCGCGCCAGGAGAATCAACTTGGGAGCGCGAGGACGACATGCGCAAGCGTTTTCCGAACCTATTCGCAGACCAAGGTATGAATTTACATTGTTAATTTATATCTTATACCATCCTTGCATTCTAACGTGGCTTAATTTTAATTTCGAGGACGAAATTTTTTACAAGTTGGGTAGAATGTAAAACCCCCTTCCTAGAAAATCGTGTATACCCTTTAATTATTAATTAAATTATAGTAATTAGGTCCAAATAGGAGAAATAGTTTTTTATAATTTTTATGTTAGGTGTTCGGGCACTTAGAGGACTTGTGGGACCATCAGGAATTTTTCGGAATTTATTCCATGTAGGAGACCCCTTGAGCAGTTGCTAGCCTAACGAAGTGCAATACCCTATCCTATAAATTTTCTTATGAGTATATATATATGTATATACAAATATATATATATATGTATATATATTTTATAAAGAAAGAAAGGAAAGGAAAAGAAAGGTAATAGTACTAATATAATAATAATAATATACTTGTATACTTAAAGCCTTAGGAATTCCTTAGCTACTATTCCCATTCAACTTGCAAAATCCCTTGCTGCAGCCATACCTTCCGCCAATTGACTTTCACCTTCAGCCAATTAGACACGTGAGACCGACCCCTTTACTTCCCCAAACCCGCGGAAATCCGATCCAACTTCCCCCTCTCTCTCCTAATACATATAATATATATATATATAATAGCTCTCCAAAAACCCTAACCTAAACTCCAGACTTCCTCTTCCCATCTAGAGCCGTCACCGCAGCCAGAGAAGCCTTCCCAAGCCATCCAACCATCCCGTCGACGCCGACCTCGCGAACTGCAGTTTCCCACTCGAGGCACCTTTGCTCCGGCGTGATTTTCTGTCGACTCGCACATCCAAACGCCGTTCCGTTTTTATAGGTATGATCTTAACTTAACCCTCTGCAATACTTGTTTTATAGTCAACCTCGGATAACGTGTGCCCCTAGGTGAAAAACAGCGCCCAAGGCAGCGCGAGCAGACAGAATTCTGCAATCGCAGAATTCCAGAACGACCACCCATATTGCCGAGTTCGTATCTCCCACCACAGAGATCCGAATTCGGTGATTCTTTTTGATACCTGTAGATTACATGACCTAGTTTATTTTTTGTATAATAAATTTGTGCTATTAGTTGGTGTGGATAAAATTGTATTCGTCACAAAACTGCGCGCACCCACTTTTTCTGGTTTTTTAAAAGTTGGAGATCGGAGCGCGCCCCGCCAAACGTGACCGTCTCGCCGTGTGGCAAGTGTACCGAATGGTGCACGCAGCATAATCGGACACGTGAAAATTTGTGGGGACTGATTTGGACGCGTGTGCGCGCCAGAATCAGGCCGTATCCGCGAACACATTTCGTGTCGCCACTTTTGTGGAACTCGCACGTATTTTGTGCACGCATGTCAGATTGCGACGAAACTTGCGCCACTGGACTCGTGGTAACACGCTGGTCCTGTGACCCAATTTTCACGCATTTCTGAGACGGTTGACCAGATCGCCAATTGGCGGGCCCCACAGTTGACTTTTGGACCAAATTATGTTCGGCTCATCAGAATCCAAATTTGGACATACCGTTGGGATCGTATTGACATTTAGAATTATTTGACCCATAGTTTGTCCCATTTAGAGACTGTTACCCTCGGCACGCTTTTCGGTACAAAGTGGGCCACACGTGGACCCCACTTTGGCCCGAAAATGACTTTTTTGCCTCTGTGTCCAAATTGGACGTAAGGACAGGCATTTCTAGCAGTTTGACATCTTCTGAGACTGTTGGTGATAATTATTACAGCTTTCGGAGTAGTACCTACCGGATCCACCGATAACAGGACGACAGTTGATATTCAAACATCAGGCAAGTGTACCTTGCCATCTCTGCAGTATTGTTACCTATTTTTCTTACTTCATATAATTACTGTGCATGCTTAACCTAGAACCGTTTGACATACTTAGCGTCCGATTATCAGTCGGGTGCCCACATCGTACGCGGTGTTGGGTAATGTCATTTAGATATGGACATACGTGACACTTTATATTCTCGTACTTGTCTTACCAAGTACACTTGACCCAGGACACAGGACACTGATCATGAGACAGGATCTTCCCGAGATATTCGTGATGATTCTGTATAGGATACAGGACTTGACCTAGATTCTATATTCTATATACATTATGACTTGTGCATTAGATATGACTCCGCTGACATGGACGTGAGACGTTATGTTCATGATTTGCGTGGTTACATTGGGTGGAGAGAGACACACAGACTACAGGCTGATCATATATATACACCCCTACTACTGTGAGGCCCAAGACTCTGAAGCCCGAGCTTGGCCCATTACTCATTACTACTGCTACTACCGGCTCCCCTACACAGAACTTGTAGTATGCTTCAGCCTGAGATCTAGTGCTGCTCTCATCTTGCATATCACTTAGCTGGTTATTTTAGTATTCCCTTATTGTTCCATATATTGCTGGAGAGACCCACAGGCTACAGGTTGATTATGTTATGCTGGCTACTCAGTCTCCCGCTGAGCTAGACCACCTCTCGACACCACTGCTACCGGCTCCCCTACACAGAGCTTGTAGTTGTTCAACCTGAGTACTATTGATATTCTCTCTTGCATTTATACAGATGTTTACATACTTACCCTGCTTACTTCATTATTTGCTGCACTGTATTATTTTGGCATGAGCTTTCTTGTACCTTGCTATGTCCCCTGAGGACCTGGATATGGATTTTGTCCCCAGATTTTGCAGACGAGGTTTATCCCGAGGTATACGGGACCACAGCAGGAGGAGCCGATCCAGGAGCTGTACCGCCATCTGAGGACGAGGTCTTAGCTGAAGACTTCTCTTGAGCATCCATGTTCATGCTCAGCTTTTATTATTTATTTCAGTCTTTTATATTCTGGTCTGTTGAACCATTGTACTAGATATTTATCGGGTTGTTCCCCGAAGTACTTTGTGAGACTAGCTGATGATTTACATTCCTTATTTATTCTGTGGATCATATTTTTATCTTGTGTGGATGAGATTAGTTGTGCCATGGTTGTCGTAGATTTGTTTTACAGCTTAAGTATGCCCTGATGGATCCATTAAATTGGGTTTGTCCATCGGTGCGTACTGCTGGCCATTGCCACGTATCTAGTCCCACGGTATTTTGGGACTGGGGATGTTGGGGGCTACAATTTGCATTGTTTAAATGCAAGAATTGGATTAAAATAAAAGGCGATGTTGCGCGTTTGCCATCTGAGGACGAGGTCTTTGCTGAAGACTTCTCTTGAGCATCCATGTTCATGCTCAGCTTTTATTATTTATTTCAGTCTTTTATATTCTGGTCTGTTGAACCATTGTACTAGATATTTATCGGGTTGTTCCCCGAAGTACTTTGTGAGACTAGCTGATGATTTACATTCCTTATTTATTCTGTGGATCATATTTTTATCTTGTGTGGATGAGATTAGTTGTGCCATGGTTGTCGTAGATTTGTTTTACAGCTTAAGTATGCCCTGATGGATCCATTAAATTGGGTTTGACCATCGGTGCGTACTGCTGGCCATTGCCACGTATCTAGTCCCACGGTATTTTGGGACTGGGGATGTTGGGGGCTATAATTTGTATTGTTTAAATGCAAGAATTGGATTAAAATAAAAGGCGATGTTGCGCGTTTGCACATCCAGAAAATTATGGAAAAAAATTCCTATGAAGGGAAAAAATAGATTTCTTTATGAATTATCCAATGGTGGAGACACCTCAATACATTTTTGCATAAAATTCCCCCAACAATTAGAAAATTGCACAAAGACGAAAATTAAATTTAATTAATTAAATCGAAATGCGCACGATGTTCTAGAATTAATTAGGAGTACTTGGGATTAAAATTAGGTGGGCCACAATTGTCAGGGCGTAGAGGGGACAGTGTAGAATATTAATAAAATTCGGTTTGCACAAAACGGTCAAGATTGTGTCCCCAATTTTGATTGGGACGCACAAGGATACTGAGTTGGAAATTATTTAGAATTAATAAATAACGTTCGTGACGTTTATTGTGCGGCTAAAATATAGCACCAGAGAGCAATATTTTAAGTTGCACAAGGGTCAGAAAAGTATGCGGGCATATCTAGGATGAGGTTGTGGAGTTTGTTGGAAGGCAATGGCTAGTGAGGTGCTCCAATTATAGAAGCGACGGTCATGTGCGTTGTACGATATAAATTATTACATAATTAAATAAATACCGCGTTCTAATTATAATTGGTTCAAACTAGCCCTAATTCTACTATATAACCCGAGTAAACCTAATTTTGGGTGAGGGAGTTTACAATCTACCCAACTTAAAATAATTTTGTCCTCGAAATTAAACTAGGGTAGGGTTTCTCTCTCTAACCTCACTTGATTATAGTCTAAAGAATTCTCCTTAAGTTAACATTGCAGTTTCTACCCAACTTAGAATTTACCCATCTTTCATCTAAGGCTATAAATCTAAGAAGGTTATGTCCCAAATTATTTAATCATGTTATTTAATCCTCTAAGGCTATACAACTTAATTACAAAAGAATAATCCTCAAGTATGTGATCGGCCTATGGGATATGTCTAGTACTCTCTGTGTATTAAACTTATACCAAGCAAGGGGTTTCGTCTTTCCGAAATAAGGGAAGACGGAGATCAATAAAAGAGTTCAAGGGTGAGGTAATAGAATAGAGTATCGAGATCAAGGCGTTTAAAGAATTCAAATGGGAATTGTCAAAGCAGTTGTGGATTGAAATCCTATTTTGGTAATCCTTTGTTCGCCTGCTCGTATTAGTACAGTTATGTAACCGATACGATATGTCAGACATGTCTAGGTCAAGTATATTCGTCTACTAATCACTACATATCTCAATCCACGTAAAGTAGTATTTCGATGGGCGAATCAAGCGCACTATGATTGATCAGACCGTAATACACTGATTCTGAAATATATTATTGTGGGCCTCCCCAATAATACATATGTCATGAACAAGCTCGATAAAGAATAAGCTTGCAAAACTAGGCTATATAATAGCAGCATAAGTCAAGATAGTATATGAAATATAAGTACGCTAGATGATGATGCAAGGAGGTACAAATTATTCAAGTTCACAAAACAAAATAAGCAACAATAATCAAAGACTCTACAATCTCTACAGTCTCATACAACCTCCTTGTCTAAGTCGCTAGTCGACCAAATAGGGGCAAGGACCTCTAAATTCTATCATCTGAAAATACCGTCGTCTTATGCTAGCATACAATTAATGTCATTCAGTTACACCGCCTCGATGGGTCAAGTGGACTATGTGATACTAGGTTGTAGGGCATACTACCCAACTTATAAGAATTAAACTAATACTGCGACAGTCTTAAGAGGATCCTACAAATAACCTTGCAAATGTAAATAAAACAGAAACTCTTATTAGGGTCTCCTATTGCATTATATAGGTAAGGGTCACCTTAAGTCTTAATCATAGTGCTCATAGAACATGCGTCAATAGCGAGAAGGGAAAGGTTACTAGTCTGAAGGGAAAAGGATTATAACTTGTATCGAGGTGGGGGTACAAAGTACGTGATTTAACACTAAGGGATAATCATCGGGTCACAATCTACAAGATTTATTCAAACTTATCGAACGCTAATTACCAAGCATAAAATTTTTAATTTCAAGACTACAGCTATAATCCTAGCAAACTATGGGTCCTTAACAAGGAATAAAATTACTTGGCCTACTATCAGAAGTGTCAGATGGCACGAGTTGAAAGACGAAAAAAAGAAGAACATATTTTAGTCGTTGCGCTTTAGCGAACGTTAAGGTCGCAGATGAACAACATATGAAATTAAAATATGAGGCTCAAGATAATATCATGGTTTCCTAAGGTGAGGGTGACGAGCAATTCTCCGTGTTTGAGGTATGATCTCATGGGGAATGTCATACTCGTTGCTCTGGGCTTCCTGAGGTACCGTCTGCTAATATCACGACAAGCACCTATATCCTAACACTATCTCACTACGCACATTAGGTTCAGTTCTAACATTCGATCTCGGATTCCTATTGGTTCCTCAAGACTGAGGTCAAACACTAGGGTCAAATCTGCAACTAGCTCTTAGCAGTGCCTATACTACTCTCAAGTCTTAATAATACATCAGGGGGTAATGGTAAACCAATTCTAGAGATAAGGAATTCTAGGGTTCACTAGATATTCTAAACTTAGTGGGGTGTGTCAGTATCCTAGCTTTACTCTTAATAGAAAGGTTACCCTACCTATCATTCTATCAACAGGGACTTCTATATTCTAGGAGAAACCTACACTCAAGGAACTAAGGAGAAGGCACATGAATCAAACAGGATAAAATTTTCCAACGGAATGGATTGGAAGGAGGATGAGTCATAGTCAGTTGTGGATGAGATCCTATAAACTTATCATATTCCTATTGCAGGCTTGCTCGGTCCCTAAGTTAAAACTGAATAATTTAGTCATAGACCTGCATGGGCCACCACAAAAACCATGTCACGTCCCAGTCCCAAAATACCGAGGGACTAGATACGTGGCAATGGCCAGCAGCACACACTGATGGACAAACCCAATTTAATGGATCCACCAGGGCATACTTAAGCTGTAATACAACAATAAACAGGTCTACGATATACTAATCTCATCCACAGAAATGAATATAACAATATCAGAATCATAAAGCAAGATCAATCTCAATAAACTATAATCTCGGGGAATAACCTGATAATGAGTCTGATACATCTGTCAAGATACAAGAATAAAGCTAACCACATCAAACACTGAGTATGGAACAGCGTATACTCAGAAGATACCCTCAGGGATCACTCATCTACTGGACCTGGTACTGCTCCAGTGCCTGCTCCTGCTAATGCTCCTGTACTTTATACCTCGGGGTAGATCTCGTCTGCAAATCCTGGAGACATAATCCGGATCCAGGTCCTCAGGGGACATAGCAAGGTACAAAATAACTCAAGCCAAACTAAATGCAGTACAATAATAAATAAAATGAATAGGGTAAGTATGTAACCATCTATGTGAAATGCAAGTGAGAGCATCACTAATACTCAGGCTGAGACCACTACAAGCTCTGTGTCGGGGAATCGGTAGCAGTAATAATAAGTAATGTGTCTAGCACTGCTCGAGAGTCTACGACCTCACAATAGTAGTAGGTATATATAACATGTAAGGTGCCTAGCTCTGCTGGAGAGTCTACGGCCTCACAATAGTAGTAGATATATATAAAACAGCCCGTAGCCTGTGTGTCTCTCCCCACCCAATGTAACCACACGTCTCATGTCCACAACGTCTCATGTACATGTCACGCACGATCATAGCTAATGCAATAAGTTATATAGTATCTATGAATATAATGTCTATGTCAATCCTGCAACCTATACCGAATCATTATAAATCTCTCAGGAAGATTCTGTCTCATGAATAGTGTCAAGTGTCCTGGGTTATAGGGTACTTGATAAGACAAGTACGAGAATATAAAGGGGTCACGAATGTCCATCTCTAGATGACAATACACAACGCCGCGTACGGTGTTGGCACCCGACTAATAATCGGACGCTAAGTAAGTTACACGGTCCTACGTCAAGCATGCATAACAATCACAGGAATAAAATAAGGGAATAATATGAATCAATATACTGCAAAGTTTGGCAAGGTACACTTGCCTGGCAAGGAAGCTGCAATGTACCAATAACCTGCTCCAGAAATCGCGCAGAACAAATCCACTATCCATAACCAGTAGTCTGAACATCAAATCCTTCATCCTGTAGCCCTCGAATCAATGGCAAACTTCCAGTTATTGAGTATGGTTTTTCGTAACCAACCACTTCCTCAGCTGCTTTGCATAAGACATGAAATCCTCGAGAATTAAGATTGCATGCAACTCCAGTCATTATAGCCTCATCAACACTGATTGCTAGCCTTTCTCTCAAATTTTCATCTGGAAGAACATATTTTGACACCGGCCCTCGCGTGGGTAGTTTCTCTATGTTGGCATTGATATCATCTACATACTCTTGTAGTTTTTTCACAACATCTGCCGTACTATAGAAGGGAGTTAACCTCATATCTCTGGATATTGTACACTCAGCTGGAATCTGATTGACACCCCCTCCAGGATAACTCTACTGGGTCGGTTTCATAGTTGATGGAGTGGCAAAGCCATAAACTTCTTGGGGATGTGGAGGAAAGTCTCTATAAAAGCGTGTCTGTATCTCCTTAAGTGCTTCTGAGGTTAACTCCAAAGAGTTGATAGCCTTGTGAGCAAGACCACTATGAAAGAGCTTCCCAGTAGCCCGGAGCTTCCATGCTATCATCCCTCCAGTCCCAATACATGGCTGCTTGTCTGCTGTATCAATCCAAAACAGAGGCCTATTCTTGATCTTATTGAGGAGCCCCTCCTTGACGAGTGCATCCACCCCAATCCCCATCACAGATGAGTTCTCCTCATTCGCGATGAACACCGCCACGATCGTGTTCTTGAGCTTCGGCTTCTTCTCTCCCAGCCTCCTCATCAACTCAGTCACCAATGCCACGTGTCTGAGGCAGTCAGTTGTCCCCCTCCTTCTAAGCTTATCCCCATCCCTGCTTAAGAAGAACGGATCAAAGTCCCAATCGGAGGGGTCAGCGATGACGATGTCCATGTGGCAGCCAACGAAAGAGAGCACGTCCGCCACCGACCCCTCTCCGGGGTACTCGACGATGACGTTGTCGCGTCCGTCGGCGTAGGAGATGTGGCAGACGACGAGGGGTCCCCCGCCGCCGGAGGCAGAGGTGCTGACCGGGAGGAGGCGGTCGAGGACGTGGCGAGCTACGCAGTCCTCCTTGGGGACGAGGTCCGGGGGGGGTTGTTCTGGACGTGGCGGGACTCGGCGATAATCTTGGAAAGGAGGGAGACGTAGGAGTCGCGGTCCAGCGGGCCTAGGGTTTCCTTCAGGGACGTCATGGCCGGAGTGGAGGGGGAAGAGAGTCGAGGAAGGAGATGTAGGCATGTGGGTGATGGTGTAGTCGTGGTGGTCGGGGAACGGCCGGCGGAGCTCCGACGAAGGGGGATGTGGGAGATGATAAACAGTACATGGAGGGGAAAGTCGGCTGAATATTGTTTCTAGGTTTTGAAATCAATAAAGAAAAGGAAGAGGAAATATTGTATTTATATACATGTGGGGGAGGGTTGGTTTGACCTAGGATTTTGACTTTGGTCAACATTTCCTTGGGATGGGCCTTGGGCTTGCCATGGGGATGTTGGGGGCTACAATTTGCATTGTTTAAATGCAAGAATTGGATTAAAATAAAAGGCGATGTTGCGCGTTTGCACATCCAGAAAATTATGGGAAAAAATTCCTATGAAGGGGAAAAATAGATTTCTATATGAATTGTCCAATGGTGGGGACACCTTAATACATTTTTGTATAAAAGTCCCCCAACAATTAGAAAATTGTACAAAGGCAAAAATTGAATTTAATTAATTAAATCGAAACGTGCACGATGTTCTAGAATTAATTAGGAGTACTTGGGATTAAAATTAGGCGGGCCACAATTGTCAGGACGTAGAGGGGACAGTGTAGAATATTAATAAAATTCGGTTTGCACAAAACGGTCAAGATTGTGTCCCCAATTTTGATTGGGATGCACAAGGATACTGAGTTGGAAATTATTTAGAATTAATAAATAACGTCCGCGACGTTTATTGTGCGGCTAAAATATAGCACCAGAGAGCAATATTTTAAGTTGCACAAGGGTCAGAATAGTATGCGGGCATGTCTAAGATGAGGTTGTGGAGTTTGTTGGAAGGCAATGGCTAGTGAGGTGCTCCAATTATAGAAGCGACGGTAATGTGCGCTGCACGATATAAGTTATTGCATAATTAAATAAATACCGCGTTCTAATTATAATTGGTTCAAACTAGCCCTAATTCTACTATATAACCCGAGTAAACCTAATTTTGGGTGAGGGGGTTTACTCAAACACACCTTCAGCCTCCTCCTACAAACATCCCAAGTATGTCATGTCTTCCTGCAGTAGGCACAAGTGGGCACCCTCTGATCCTGACCCTGCTGCGCTGGCTTCTGCCCATAGGGATGCTTAGTTGGTCCCGCACTGCCACTCGCACTACCTGAATCATCCATGCCTCTTTTGGACTTGAGCTCCAAGTCATCCTCTGCTCTCTGAGCGTCTCCTACTATCTGCTCGAAAGTCGCCTCGCGGTCGCTCCTGGTCAAAGACTTGACCGCCATGACCAAGCCCTTGTGAAACTTTCTCGCCTTTGCTGCCTCACTCAAGCCCTCTACAAATCTGCCCAGACGGCAGAACTCCGCTGCGTACTCGTCCACCGTCATGCTCCCTTGGACGAGTGCCTCGAAGTGGCTCTCCAAAGCACTGAGCACCACATCTGGGAAAATTTCTCCTTAAAAAGCCTCTTAAAAACCTCCCAAGTAAGCCCTGGTGCCGCAATCCTCGTATCTGTGCGATACCACGTCAAAGCGAGGTCAAACATCTGACTGCCCGCTGCCTCTATCTGTATACTGTCTGGGATCTGTGCCAGCCTAAAGATTCCCTCAATCTGCTCTATCCAGTCATCCGCGTATAGGATCCCTTCTGTACCCTGGAACTCCTTGGGCCGCATCCTCTGGAAGACAATGATGTTGCCCGACCTCGAGCGCTGAATCTGATCTGCCTGTGGCTGAATCTGTGCTACCCTATCAACTGCCGTCATGGCCACCTGGTGGGCGTTCTCAATGCCCAACCTCATCACATCCACCTGACGGTACTGTGCGTCCATCATCTCCCTGAAGAACGCAAACAACTGCACGATATCTACTGGTGCAGGAAGTGGTGGAGGAACCACCGGAACGACTGGGGTAGTCCTCGGATCGACAAGTGGAGGAGGATCCCCGGGAGAAGCAGGTGCTCTCTCAACCGCAGGAGTGGTGAGTGGAGCGGTAGCAGCTGCCTGAATATGAGCTGGACGAGAGGTAGCAGACCTCTCGGTAGCAACTGCTGGGACGGTACGATAGGATCGTATCTTCGGAGGCATCCTGAACAAAGATCAAAAGAAGTCAATATGGCGCAAGATACGATATCATCAAAGAAGGACAGTAATATTTCAAGAGAAGCAAATTCAGAATAATTAGAATAGAATTGTTCCTAGTCGTGATTGAGTACACTCTCATCCTAGATCCTATATCCTAGAGCAGGCTCGCAGCAGTACAACTAAATTGTTGTACCACCACGACATCGCACTAATTGCGAATCGAGACCTGCATGGGGCCGCCACCAAAAATGTGTCACGACCCGCACCTGAAAAATTGGGCATGAGTCGTGGGTACGTCCAGCCTATGCCGCAGCATCGGTGGCAGAACGCTATCTAGGTCAAGTATCTAGAACAATCTTACGCAATCAATATATACCTGTCAAGATCTCAACTCCAAACGGAGGAGCAATATCATAATGATAATCACAATATACTCAATCACGAATCTAAGCACGATAAGATAACAAAAAAGACTAACAACTATAAAGTCTAACCAACAACAACTAAAACAGCCACAACATCAATAATAATAATACATCATCCAAAATAATATACAAAACAAGGTCTCAATCCAAAACCGGAGACAAATCTGGTGCTAAAGCTAATAAAACAACAACAAGGTTCTAGTGACCCCGGCTACCAACCCGAAAATTACTCTTAAACTAGAGGGTCCCTGTCTGCATCATCGATAGGCTGAGGTCCATAAAACGTCGGACACCAATCCTCCGAATACTCTGAAAAATATGTCCAGTCAGGACTGGAGCAAGTACATCTCTAACAACAGTTCCAGTTAAATGATAAAAACTATAAAGCAGTTATAGCAAGTACCAAGAAGAATGAAGCAAGTATGAAATGAGAAAATATACATGTATCACTGGTGCATAAAGATAAAGATGCAGGAATATCAGAAACAAGATAGTAATGACTGCAAAATACAAAAAATCTAAACTAAGAGTAAGTCTGTGCACATGAACGTGTAGTAAATCCAGCATAAAAAATATGTAAAGAGTTAAGTCCAGAAACTATAAGTGAGATCAGCTAGAAATGCAAGTGAGTCCAGACTATAAAGAATGAACTCGGTGTCTTTGAAATACTTGTTTCGACATGTAAACGGCTAGGGGTAAGTACGGCTCACCGTGCACTGGGTGCGCGGCTGCTATCATTCCAGATTAGACCAGAGGGGGTGATTCCTGATGATTCCAGATAGGAATGTTTACATGTCTACTCGAGTATTTTCCTGCCCCGACTAGTACAAGTGAATCCAAGACCCAACACGTAAATCAAGATTAGTCCAGCCTGAAACATGAGTGATGCCT
Source organism: Iris macrosiphon (assembly GCA_036927795.1). NCBI lineage: Eukaryota > Viridiplantae > Streptophyta > Magnoliopsida > Asparagales > Iridaceae > Iris > Iris macrosiphon. Next base: position 35,740,373 of record JAYESA010000020.1, on the reverse strand, counting down.
GTAGGTGATGCCAGTAGTGATTCCAGAATAGAGGCCAGAAACATGAAATATATACGTCGCAAGTAAATAAATCCAGAAATACCAGTCCGTGTCCCGTGTTGTGCCAGAAAAATTAGATGATACTATACTAGAAGCTGAATCATAATAATCATCAGATAATAAAAACTATCAGAGAATATACTCGCCTGACGTCCTGAGCAACTGGCGATCCGAACCGGTGTTGCAAGGACCTATTGCGAAAAGTAATGTTAAACAGGCTTCTTGTCATGCCCCAGTCCCAAAATACGTAGGACCAGGATACGTAATCATGCCAGCCGTATGAATATGGCACTCCAATATATGGAAACCATAATACACGTACGCTGTAATATGAATAACAATATCCACAAGTGGTATAAATCCATCACAAATCATATGGTATAATCTAGATCTAATCCACAGAATCATATTTTATAAATGATTAACCAATACCTATAACTAGATCTCAATATAAAGTATCTAGTGATGGTAGTCGGATGGAAACAAATCCACTACCGGACTAGAATATAGAATAGACGAGATAAATATAATATGAATATCAATTACCAATCACGAGCTCAAAGAGAAGTCCTCATCGCAATATACGTGGCCAGTCCAGGTCCGCGCTCCTGCAAACACTCAAGAACAGATACACCTGGCAGAGAACCAGGTCCTCAGAGGGACATAACAAGATACTTAAACATATGCCATAAAGTACATACTATGAAAACTCAAGGGTGACCTAACCATGTAAGTGAAATGCACTTTGAGGACAACTTGAGTATATGGGAAGATATAGGCTAGACATATGCTGGCGTAATTCACCAATCGTGACAACTGGCTAGTATATGCCACATATGCCCCCATAGGAGGGCGCTCAGTAATAACGTCCATATCCGAAGAGCATGGCATCTGTATAATATAACGTCCATATCGCTCCGTAGAACGTGGCATCAGTGTAGTATATATCGTCCATATCACTCCGTCGGGTGTGGCATCAGTGTAAAGGAAGTGGGGTGTCCCATATGCCTACTAGTCGTCCTTCCCGCCCAATGATCTAAGCATGTTGTATCCACAACACGCGTCAGCTACTACGCCTCGGCGTCGTAACTCTGGCTCATAGTCTATCGCTAGAACAGTAGCCCATCCTTACAACCAAACAAGGACCAGGATCAGGCCATTGTATCAAGACAGTCTATGCTCCGTCTACTAATAACTGCTAAGTCTTCTAATATGCATCACTATTAGCAGTTATACCCTATCCGTCGCACGCCTACACGTACAGGTGGCCAACCACATACGCAGGACCGTGCCCTACATGAGACTCACAACACGTGTAAGAAAATGTGTCAAGGCCTGGGAGTCATACCAATAACTCCACACTTTAGGTGGTCCACTAGACACTAGGTCAGACACTATCCTAACGTCAACGCATCCGTTGACTGCACCCGAGTCTCTCTCGGACGCGTACAATTTAAGATAATAAACATGCATCTAATGTACAGAATTTAAACAGTATAACAAAGACAAGGTATACTTGCCTGGCAAGAAGGCTGTGTAGTCCAATTATTCGGCTCCTGGAATCGCGCAGATAAATCCAACAGGTGTCCGGGGTCAGCGTGCACAGGTACGGAAATCAGGGGTGAGTGCTGCGGGTTGGCTGGCAAGAGTGTCGGTCCACGATAAATACGATGATGGGGTTTATGATGATGGTTAAAGTTGATACGGTAATGGTTAAGGGTGACCGTGTTTAATGAAGATGATGACGACAAGGATGAGATGATGACTAGGTTGATGGTGTGGATGATGATGTGTAAGATGGTGGTGACGAGGGCGATAATGTGGAGGATGGTGATGACGGGGATGACAATGTGGATGCTAGCGATTACGAGGACGACGATGTAGGTGATGGTGACGACGATGATGACGATGATACGACGATGACGAGGAGGGCGGCGAGGGTGAACTATGGTGAAGTGGTGCTAATAACATGATGGTGGTGGTGTAAATATGATGATGATGGTGATGGTATTTACTTTTGATGGTGGTGGGGTTGATACTCCGGCCAGTGGGGAGGGGTGGTCCAGCCAGGTGAGGGGAGGCTCGTCCAGGGAAGTCCGGCAAAGAGGTTGAGAAGGAAGGTGAGTCAAGGGGAGGTAGGAGCAAGGAGGAGGAGGTGAAGTTCCTGACAGGGAGGAGAAGAGAGGCTGAGGTCCGGCGCTGGGTGACCATGTTTCGGCGGTTAGGCGGGGGAAGGAGGTGAAGAGGACGACGAAGGAGGGGGAAGCCTGTGCTCAGGCGGAGGGGTCTGCTCCGGCGTCGTGGAGTGGATGAGGTCGGGCGGCATCGTGGAGTCGGGTTAGCCATGGAGGAGTTCAGGCGGCTCTGAGCCGTCGAGTCTCCGACAGAGGACGAGGCGGGGTCGTGCTCTAGGTGAGCGGGACTGGAGGAGAATGGGAGGAGGGTGACGATGGCGGCGGACTCCGGCCATGGGGAGGATGGGGGATGCTCGGAGGTCGAGGGAGGAGGGGCTCGGCATTGGCCGGATCGGGGTGGCTCGGGGTGAGGAGTTTGATGGGGATGGTGACTGGGAGGTCGACGAGGGAGGAGAGGGCGGAGCGGAGGAGGCCGACGGTGAGTGTCGCGTGCTCTGGTCGGGGAGAGGTCCGGCGAGCTCTCCGGCGGGACTGGACAGGGACTCGGGGGAGGGGTGATGAACAGTGCGGAAAGGGGAGGTCGGCTAAGTTATAAATTTAGGTTTAGGAGTTTTGGAAATTAGAGAAATAAGGAGATATTTATACATGTAAGGGGTTGGGTTTGACCTAGGGAAATTTAACCTTAGTCAATATCCTCTTGGGTTGGGCCTTGGTCTACAATCCTTGGAGTGGGTCTTGGCCTCACATGAGGATGTTTGGGAGGGCTAGAATCTGCTTTAATTTAATGCAGGGTAAATTTAATATACGGGACGATGTGCGCGCGTTGCACATCCCGAAAAATTACGGAAAAATCCTCGTGAAGGGAAAATTGGGTTTCTTCACGTATTGTCCAATGGTGGAGCACCTCAATACATTTTTGCATAAAAGTGCCCAACAATTGGAAAAATTGCACAAAGGCAGAAATTAGATTTAATTTAAATTAATTGGATGCGCACGATATTCTGGAATTAATTAGGAGTACCTGGGAATAAAATTAGGTCGGACACAAGTGTCTAGGGCATAGAAGATACAGTGTAGAATATTAATAAAATTCGGGTGGTACAAAACGGTCTGGATTGTGTTCCCGATTTCGACTGGGATGCACATGGGTACAAGGATGTGTTTTATTTAGAATTACGAAATAACGTCTGTGACGTTTATTGTGCGATTAAAATGTCGCACCAGAAGGTATGATTATAAATTATACAGAGGTCAGAATAGATGGTGGTCAAGTCTAGGACAGGGTTATGGAATTTGTAGACAGACAATGGCCAGTGTACTACTCCAATTAACAAGGCAACGGTAAGGTGCGCTACGCGATAAAATAATGTACAGTTAAATCAAATGCCGTGTTCTAAATTCTAATTGGGTTCAAACTAGCCCTAATTCCACTATATAAGCCAAGTAAACCTAATTTTGGATGAGGAGGTTTACATTTCTAATGAGTTAAATAGATATAAAATGACTAAAAATAGGCTTCTAGGGTCGTTCTAGGTCAAACGGGTCAAATCGGTGAAATTTGGGTCAAAAAGTCAACTATGGGTCCAAAAAGTTAACTCTGGATCAAAACTAGGTCAAAAGTTGACTTTGGCAGTCAACCGAGTCAACCACGATAAACTCTAGGTCAAACTAGGGTGCTCCTGAAATTCTAGGTCAAAACTAGGTCATTAGGCTAATAAACCCTCAAACTCGCCTCCTTGAGATACCGGGATACCATCGGTATCCGATACCTCACCCTACGCTACGCACTCCGCCTAAACTCGCTAAAACCTATGCTAGCACGCGTAAATATATACACATATACATAAAAACCTATCTCTAAACTCAAACCTAGACAATTGCTCAAAAACCTCGCTCGAAACTCAATACCTTGGATATCTCAAGGTATTGAGATACCTTGATATCTCAATGTATTGAGATATCGCCCAATACCCCTCTAACTACCCTTCTAGTTAGCTATCTATGGGTATACATATACTCCTAGCTACTAATCTAGGCTAGAATATCTATATCTATCATATATTATACATATCTAAGTATCTATGCACATATATATAGATATCCACAACCACAATTATATACATACCTTACCTAAACTCATATATATGTATATATATATATATATATCTATCTAGATATCTATAGATATATATAGCTATAGGTATATATATATATATATATATATATATATATATATATATATATATATATATATATATATATATATATATATATATATATATATATATATATATATATACCTTAGATAGATATAACTATCTATTAACTATCTATCTATCAATCTATGTATCCATCTAGTATCTATTTATCTAATTATCTATCTAAAATTATATCCATCTATTATCTATCTATGTATCCATTTAACTATTTATCTAGCTATCTATCTAAGTATCTATATATCTCCACATATCCATCAATATATCTAACTATATATCTATCTATTTACCTAACTATCTATCAATCTATCTAACTATCTATTAATCCAACTATATATCTATCTAAGTATCTATTTAACTAGCTATCTATTCAACTATATATATATATATATATATATATATATATATATATATCCTACCAATCTATCTATCTATTAATCTACATATCTATCTAGTTATCTATCTAACTATCAATCTATCTTAATTAACTATCTAGTTATTTATATATCTATATATAGATCTATCTAATCTATTATCCATCTATCTATATAACTATCTCACACTAAGCTACCTCGCTACGCTACCTCGCTGAATATCTGCTGCTGCTGCTGCATTTAACCTTACTGCTGCTGCTGCCTTGCTTGTACTGCTGCTGCTGCTGGCTTGTACTGCTGCTGCTGCTACATTAAACTGCTGTTGCTGCTGTGCCACAGTGCTGCTGTGGCCTGCCTGCCTCCCCCCTCTCACTCTCACACACACACGATCACACACACAATCACATACAGACACACACACACCTATATACATATATATATACAATCTAGATATATGTATATACACACACTTATATATATAATCTAACACACACACACTAACATATATATCTACACACACATTAACATATAAACACACAAGCACACACACACACTAATACATATATAAACACAAACCTATATATATATATATATATATATATATATATATATATATATATATATATATATATATATACACACACATACAAATATATATATATAGAAACACACTCACACACTCAAACATATATATATATATATATATATATATATATATATATATATATATATATATATATATATATATATATATATATATATATATATATATATATATACACTCACTCACACACACACACTCTCACACACCCTCACACACACTAACACACACTCTCACAAACACTCACTAACACACTCACACACACACTCTCACTAATACATATGTATATACATATACACAAACACCTAGACATATATATACACAAGCACATATAGGTATATACACACACAAATGCATACATACAACACATATCTATAAAAATATATATATAGAGAGAGACACACAAACATATAAATATATATATAGAGAGACACATACACAAATATATATATATATATATACATATATATATATAAACATAACACACACACAACACAACGCCCACCAACGCGCGCCCAACGACCCCGACACGCACAAACACCTATAAATATATAAAATATAATCCAAAAATTCTAGCACTCACTCCCCGAAGCTAATCCAACGCGCGCACAAGCCCGAAACTAAGAAACTATGCCGAAATGGCCGTTCGGTCATTTCGACGAACACGCGGTGTGCGGTTCGGAAAATCTTCTGAAACGCGCACCAAACCAATTCGGAATCGGTCCAAAATTTACCTACGAGCTCTAAACGATGTCTAGATCCTAAAAAAATGCTACCCCATCGATTCTAGGCCCATGGCAAAAATGCGTACGCACTTAGAATCGGCGACAACGAAAACCTCGAAAATGCCCGAAACGCCCGTTTCTCCGCAACACGGCTTCACGTGTCTGAACGGAGACGCGCACTAACCCTCTAGACACCCAACAATGTCTACATAGGTCCGTGTAACCTAGACATCACCAAAAATTGGACCAATCTCGGATTTCACCCAAAATTGACACAAAACCTAGTGTCAAAGTCTCCCAACACAACCAAACTAGTTCTAACTTCCTCCCACGGGTAGCCCTAAGGTCTAGGAAGGTTCTAAACTATTAATTACACTATATAAGAGTAATTATCAAGGAGAAATTTAGGGTTTATCTCTTGGTAGTTGGAATCCCAAGCTAAAGTCTCTAAAAGCTCCAAATCTACCACAACAAGCTTCCAAGCTCCTAATCCAAGCTCCAACACCAAATCTAAGCTCTACCCACCTAGGTTAGGGAAAAATATAGGGTTAGGGTTCACATAAGTAGAAGAAATGGAAGGAGGAAGAAAGAAAAATAAGAAAACTTACTTGGAATGAAGGTGGGAAGAAGAAAAGAAGAAGAAGGAAAGAGTGGAGAAGAAGAAGAAGTGAAGAAGAAGAAGAAGAATAGGGAGGGGGAGCTGCTGTGTTTCACGGGTAGGGGGCTGTGGGAATAGGGGCCGGCCATGTAAAGTAGGTTTCCAAAGTCCAAAATATCCAAAATGCCCTCCTAACTTGGGTTTTGGGTTTCGGGTTCCAAAAGCACTCAAACTAACTCCAAATCTCTCCAACTAACCCACTAAAAATATAATAAATATTCTAAACCCAAGAATAGGTCTCACAGGGGTGTGGCTTGGGTCGGACATGGGTCCACTAGGGTCTGACATGGGTCCAGGCTAGCCAAAACCCTAAAACAATCAATATAAAAATAATACAATCACTAATTAAATATAAATATAATTAAATATAAATAATACACAATTAACTAAATTAAAAATTAAAAAAATATCCGGCTCTGGAAATGGGGTAGTGACAGGTATTGTTGTTGATGGTATGTGTGTGTTGGTGTTGGGGTTTGATTTTATTTTATTTATATATGTATATACATCCATATGTGTATATAGGGGGGGAAGTGTCGGGTACTGTTGTTTGGGTAGGATTAGGATTAGTGATTAGGTTTTGTTTAAGGATTTGGGTTAGGTTCTTTTATCATTCTTTTTTCTTTTTTTATACTATTATATATAAAGATATATATAAATAGAATTCCTAAAAAATTAGGTTTATACATAAATTAAATTCTAAAAAATTCTTGATACTTTAATAAATAATTTTACACCACAAAATAATTTTTATGAAATATTTTATAATTAGTAAATATAATTAAATATTTATATAGTCAATTAATAAAAGAATTTTACTCATCTAATTAGCTAAGTAAAATAAAAAAAATCCAACAATTAAATAGAAATAATATAAAATTTAAATTAAGGATTTTATACTAGGACTCTTGACCCAGGAATGACTATTGGATTGTAGAGTAAACCCTCACATGTCTAGATAGTCGTGACCGTATCTCGAGGTATAAAGTACTCTAATATACGTAGCTAGCTTTGTTTGTCCCCGCTCTCCAGTATTCTGGTTCTGGGGCATAACAGGGAGCATGCATCCAGGGGCTATGCGTCCAGGTGTGCTTGCGGCATGTGCCCATGCGGCCAGGTCGACATGAGACAAAGTGCTATGTCTGATGTGGATGGAACAAGATATGTTGTTGGCGACGTCGTGCGGCACAGGTGGCGTGCGACGGCGCATGGTTTTCTAAGCCACGCTGCTGCTTTCGGCGCCTGACGGCGATGTCTGCTCTCAGCGGCTACTTTCGACGTTTTGCGGCGTATGCAGCGCATGCACCTTTGTATCTGGTCGGACAACGCATATGCGACACGTGCTTTCTCGTACTACATAGGTGCTAATTTCCTCTATATATAGATGGGCCCCTCTTTCATTTGAGGGATTAAAAAAATTCTAATTATACCAGAAAGAACTGAGAGCACTAGAGCCTCATGCGGCCCACTGACCACCCTTCAACAAAGTATTTTTTTGAGTGATCCGAAGGTGACTAAGAGCATTCCAGAAGTTCATTTGAGAACTTGTTGGATCCTGGGGGAAGATCGTCGTGTAGGACGAATCTTGCCTTGAGCACCGGTGGTTTTGATCACCCCAGCAAGGAGTTTATTTTTTTGTATTTCTCTTCTTGTTCTCGTTCTTTCTCATTGTAGCATTTGCGTACGTAAAGAGAAGAACATTTTTTTGCTTATTGCTGTATTTTTATTTTTTTTGTTTAGTCAGTTTGAAATATGTTCATGGTTTAGTGCTTCTTGGGGGTTGCGTGTCACTATAGAGGAACTATTGTGTTAATCTCAGTGCACCAACTTCTATTCTGGAGTTAGTTGAGACGAACTCTTGTGTGAGTCTCTACTTTGTGGCTACCTCTTGTTCTTTGATCTGACTTCGGGAGTAACAATCTCAAGGCAAGATCCGGGTTAGAATGGAGAACCAATCAAACCTTCTCGACACTAGCTTTCACAAGCTAGAGAAGTTTGATGGCGAATACTATAATATTTGGAAGAGGAAGATCTCATTGGATCTTCAACTTGTCAATGTTGCTTATGTGTTGGTTGATCTTGAACCTACCATTTTCGAAGATGGAGAAGAGCTTGCAGTTGGCATGACGCAGAATGTGCACTTCAAGTGGAAGAAAGACAACAACCTCTACAGGTTGTTAATTCTAAATGCTATGGACGACTCGATGGTGGAGTCCTACAGCAAGAAGGAGAATGCAATAAATGTCTAAAAATCTCTTGAGAAGCACTACAAAACTGACGAAAAAATGTCTAAAATCTATCTTGTCAAGAAATTCTTCACTCTGCAATTCAAAGACGAGAAGGTGATACTGCCTCAAGTCAAGAAACTTTTGAAGATGCAGCAAAAACTGGAGGAAGAGAGCATGAAGCAGGAAGACAAATTTATGGTGGGGGTTATCGTCACCAAACTTTCTCCAGGATGCATCAAGTTCAAGACTGACATGTACCGCAAGAAAATGGAGATCCAGCTCGACGATCTTCTTCACTGGATTCACATTGAAGATGAATCCAGAGGGCAACTAAAGTTGGACTTCTTGTTCAAGCAGTTGGCTAAGGCCAATATGGTACATGCTAGCGATTCTAAAGGAAAGCAAAAAAATTCTTACAATAAGAAGAAGAAGGTGTAAAACCCCCTTCCCAGAAAATCGTAAATACCTTTTTATTTATTAATTATTAATTAAATTGTAGTAATTAGGTCTAAATAGGAGAAATAAATTTTTAATAATTTTTATGTTAGGTGTTCGGACACTTAGAGGACTTGTGGGACCATCAGGAATTTTTCGGAATTTATTCCATGTAGGAGACCCCTTGAGCTGTTGCTAGCCTAACGATGTGCAATACCCTAATATATAAATTTTCTTATAAAAATATATATAATATATATGTATATATAAATATATATAAATATATATGTATATATTTATTAAGAAAAGAAAGAAAAAGAATATAATAATAATACTAATATAATAAGTATAATATAATTAATAATCTACTTATGTATACTAAAGTTCCAATAGAAACTTTGCATACCATCCATAACTTACTTTTCCATCCTTGCAGCAAAGGGGGGCCGCCCACTTTTGAACCCCCTTCAGCCAATTACTAACGTGAGACCCGCCCATTTACTTCACCCCCTCGACCCGCGGAAACCCATCCGCACACCCTCTCTCTCTTCTAATATATATATATATATATAGATATATATTAGCTCCCCAAAATCCTAACCTAAAACTCCAGACTTCCCCTTCCCATCTAGAGCCGTCACCGCAGCCAGCAAAGCCCCACCAAGCCATCCAACCATCCCGTCGACGCCGACCTCGCGAACTGCAGTCTCCCACTCGAGGCACCTTCGCTCCGGCGTGTTTTCCCGTTGACTCGCTCGACCAAACGCTGTTCCGTTTTCATAGGTATGATCTTCCCTCAACCCTCTCCAATACTTGTTTTATAGTCAACCTCGGAAAACGTGTGCCCCTAGGTGTAAAACAGCGCCCAAGTTGGCCGAGCAGACAGAATTCTGCAATCGCAGAATTCCAAAATGACCACCCATATTGCCGAGTTCGTATCTCCCACCACAGAGATCCAAATTCGGTGATTCTTTTGATACCTGTAGATTACATGATCTAGTTTATTTTCTGTATTATAACTTTGTGCTATTAGTTGCTGTGGACAGAATTATATTCGTCACAAAACTGCGCGCACCCACTTTTTCCGGTTTTCCAAAAGTTGGAGATCGGAGCGCGCTCCGCCAAACGGGACCGCCCCGCCGTGTGCCAAGTGTACCAAATGGTGCACACAGCATAACGGGACACGTGAAAATTTGTGGGGACTGATTCGGACGCGTGTGCGCGCCGGAATCAGACCGTATCCGCGGACACATTTCGTGTCGGCACTTTTGTGGAACTCGCGAGTATTTTGTGCACGATTGTCAGATTGCGATGAAACTTGCGCCACTGGACTCGTGGTAACGCGCTGGTCCTGTGACCCAAATTTCACGCATTTCTGAGACGGTTGACCAGATCGCCAATTGGCGGGTCCCACAGTTGAATTTTTGGACCAAATTTTGTTCGGCTCATCGGAATCCAAATTTGGACATACCGTTGGGTTCGTATTGACATTTAGAGTTATTTGACCCATAGTTTATCCCATTTAGAGACTGTTACCCTCGGCACGCTTTTCGGTGCAAAGTGTGCCACACGTGGACCCCACTTTTGTTCAAAATTACCGTTTTGCCCCTGTGTCCAAATTGGACGAAAGGGATGTGCTTTTTAGCTATTTTGCTCATTCCGGAAACATTGGTGATGTCTATTTCAGCATCCGGAGACATTTGTTCTGTGGTCATAGCTTCTGGTCCTGTGTATTGGACATCTGGACATGACATTTTGCAGTTCTTGTCAGGCAAGTATACCTTGCCATTGTACTGCTATTTATATTTTATATGTTGCATGCATCTTTATTTTCTGTCCTTAGTTCATATATTTTAATTGTTATATAAAATGCTCGCGACGGTGACGTCGCGACAGGTTTTTATTTATGTATTGCATTGACCTTGTTCATGAGACTACCCCATTATCATGTAGCACCATTAGGTTTTATTTGACTGTGACACCTATTTTTACACGAGTTGTGAGTCTCATATAGATCACGGACGAACGTATTGACTGATCATCGGTACGTGTAGGACGTGCGTTAGGAATAACTGCTGTTAGAAACTTTGCATGCTAGTAGACTTGGCAGTTATTAGAGGTCCATGGACATAGCCTATTGTAGTACGGTGGTCCCATCCTTGTCCTTGTATGGTTGCAGGATTGGGCTAGGGTACTAAGAATAGGCTATGGACCAAATTGTGTCATGGATGTGACATACTTAGAGCATGGGGTGGGGAGAATAACAAGTACCGCATTTGAGATCCTTTGCACTTTTTCTGTGACGCCCAGATTCTCCGCTGGAGATACGGGTGGTGATGACCCATATATATACATTGGCGGGCCTCCGTCGTTCAAAAGACGACGTGCCTTTGGGCCCCTGGATCTTCAAAAGAGAACCATACCAAATCCCAGTTTTCAGCCAGATAGCTCACTTGTGGGGAAAGTTGTTCTTAACTGCATTCACTTTAGACGGTTAGGCGACCCCTTTGGATATTTATTTCTGTATTTTATTGGCATGTGTTTAAGTATACTTGTTATGTCCCTTTGAGGACCTGGTCCGCTGCCAGGTGTACCTGTTCTTGAGTATTTGCAGGAGCACAGATTTTGGAAGGATATAGATGCTTCGTGGATGTCTTCTCTTCGAGCCGTGATTGGTAGCTGGTACTTATTGTTTGAGTGAGTTGTATCTATATTGTATTTACTTTTTTCATTCGAGTTGGTAGTGGATTTGTTTCCATCCAACTATCATCTTTAGATACTTCTTGTTGAGATCTAGTTTCATAGACATTGGTTATTTTATTTCTATATAATTTTGGTGGATGAGATTTAGATTATACCCTGTGACTTGTATTATATTTTATACCACTTGTGGATTTTATATTCATATTACAGCGTACGTATGGATTTGGTTTCCATATATTGGAGTTGCCATATCCATGCGGCTGGCATGCTTACGTGTCCTAAGTCCTACGTATTTTTGGGACTGGGGCGTGACATATTTTTGTGGTGGCCCATGCAGGTCAAGAGCATATTGTCTCGGTTACGTTACTGTGCCGAACAAGCATGCACCTAGGACTAGAGTATAGGATCTCATCCACAATTGACTATGATTCATCTTCCTCCTATCTGTTCTATTTGAATAATTGTATCTTGCTTGATTCCTGTACTTCCCTAATAATTCTTTAAGTATAGCCTTCTCCTAGAATATAGAAGTTCCTGTTGTTAGATGATAATTAGAGTAGCACACCTATTTAGAATACAACGAGAATATAGAGACACCACTAAGTTTAGAATATCTAGTGAACCCTAGAATTCCTTATCTCTAGAATTAGTTTACCATTACCCCCTGGTGTATTATGAAGACTTGAGAGTAGTATAGACACTACTAGAGTTAGTTAGAAGTTTATCATAATGTTCGCCCTAGCATAGAGGAACCAATAGAAAACCAAAACTTAATATTTGGACTGAACCTAACCTTCATAGTTAGATGATATTGGAACTATAAACTTATATCATTGTCTTGTTATTAGTAGACAAGCACCCTAGAAGGCCAAGAGCAATGCATAGAATATTTCCCTAATCATGCCTCAAACATAGTAGCTAGCGTACCACTTCCCTTTAGAAACCATGATGCTATCTAGAGCCCTCTATTTTTATTTTATATATTGTTTCCCTGCGACCATAGCGCTCGCTATTTTGCGACGGCTAATTACGTTTCTTCTCTTCATCTTTCAACTCGTGCCATTTGACACTTCGGATAGTAGGCCAAGTAATTTTATTCTTTGTTAAGGGCTCATAGTTTGCTAGGCTTATAGTTGTAGCCTTGAGTGTGAAATTTTTATGCTTGGTAGTTAGAACTTGATAAGTTTAAGTTATTTTGTAGATTGTGACCAATGATTAACCCTTAGTTTTTAAATCGTGTAATTTGTACCCTCACCTCGATACAAGTTAGACCCTTCCTCCTTAACGGCCGGTAACTCTTCTATCCTTACTATTGACACTTGTTCTATAAGCACTATGACTAAGACTTAGGATGACCATTACCTACATATAGAGGATACCCCAATAAAGTACCAAGACCTCTTCTCATGGACCTTAACAGGAGCTTTTACGGTATCCTTAAGACAATACAATAGTAGTTAAATTATTTTAAGTTGGGTAGTATACCTCACCACCTAGTATCATATAGCCTTGTGATCCGTTGATGAAGTGTAACTGAATGGCATTAATTGTATGCTAACATAAGATGATAATGTTTATTCAGACTATAGAACTTAGAGGCTCATACCCCTACTTTGTCGACTATCGACTTAGACAAGGATTTAATATGATAACTGTAGAGATTGTAGAGTCTTTTGTTATTGTTGCTTATGTTGTGTTGTTTTTGCAAACTTGAATTATTTGTAACTTCCCTCATCATAATCCAGCGTTATATTTTCTGTACTACCTTGACTTATGCTGCTATTATAGCCTAGTTTTGCAAGCTTATTCTTTATCGAGCTTGTTCATGACATGTATTATTGGAGTACTACACTAATACATTTCAGAACCAGTGTATTAAGGTCTAGCTAGCCTTAGTGCGCTTGGTTCGCCCTTCGTAACGCTACTTTACGTGGATTGAGATATGTAGTGATTAGTAGACGAATATACTTGCCCTAGACATGTCTGACATATCATATCGGTTACATGACCGTACTAATACGAGCATGTGAATAGGAACTACCAAAATAGGATTTCAATCCACAACTGCTTTGACAATTCCCAATTGAATTCTTTAAACGCCTTGATCCCAATACTTCTATTCTACTACGCTGCCCTTGAACTCTTTATTATTGATCTTCGTCTTCCCCTATTTCGGAAAGACGAAACCTCGTGCTGGGTATAAAGTTTGATACACAGAGAGTACTAGATATACCCCATAGGCCGATCACATACTTGAGGATTATTCTTTCGTAATTAAGGACATATCATATGTGATATGATCGGCATTGAAGTTTCGAGGATTGAACGACATGAGTAAATAAATTAAGGGATATTTTCTTAAGGTATATAGCCTTAGGTGATAAGTGGGTAAATTCTAAGTTGGGTAGTAGTACATTGTCAACTCGGGAGGAATTTTTTTTAGATTATGATCGAGTAAGATTAGATTGGGAGAGGTTCAAGCCATTGTAATTTTGAGAAATTTAGAAGGATGAATAAGATGATGAGGATCAATAAATTGATATTGAGGACCCAATATTTATACCTTAAGTGCATGAGTTAAGTTTTTGAACAATGAAGGTAGAATCACCAATTTGAATTTAGAGGATAAATATAGAATCTCAGACTTGAATATTGGTGGACTACATTTAAATTATTTTTTAATTTGGTGAATTGAATTAAGAATTAAAATTTTGGTTGGACGACCTATTTGAAATAATGAGGGTGTGAATGGAATTTAAAGAGTTGAGGCATACAAAATTTTATAAGTGAAAATGGGAATATATTGGACTCAAACCACTTCTAAAGGAGATTATGATAGTTAGAGATCGTGAGAAAAAAGTTATATGAGTATGTAAATCTTGGAGATGTTATGTGGATATGGATAATTTGAAACAAGGGGAGAAGAGATAACCATAGGTTAAATTTTGATTGGAGCAGTGGACATCTTAACCTAGAAGTGATTGTAATGGGTATAATTAGGATTTTAGTTATCGCAAGAAGATTGCGCCTGACTTGCCTTATTGTACATAAAGGATTAACCGATTCTGCCTTATTTCAATTTTGAGGACGATATTGTCTTAAGTTGGCTGAATTGTGAAACCCCCTCACCTAAGAATTTGACCTACTCGGCTTAGATAGTGAGACTGAGGCTAGCACGAATCCACTTAGAAATAGAACACGGTATTTTTAATTAATATTACAATAGTGATATCACTTGACACGCCTTACCGTGCTCCGATAATTGGAGCACTACACTAGCCACTGCCTTCCTACAAATTCTACACCCTTATCCTAGACATGACCATCATCCAATTCCCATCTTTGTGCAATTTTCCAATTGTTGGACGCGTTTATGCAAAAGAGCATTTATGTGACCACACCATTGGACATGACACATGAAGAAACCTATTTTTCGCTCATATGGATTTTTTTTTTCATGATTTTTTTCCTGGATGTGCAACATGCAACATCGCCCACCCTTAAAACCTAGCCTTGCATTTTAAACAATGCAAATATTACACCATCATTGCATTCTATCGTGGCTTAATTTTAATTTCGAGGACAAAATTTTTTATAAGTTGGGTAGAATGTAAAACCCCCTTCCCAGAAAATCGTAAATACCTTTTTATTTATTAATTATTAATTAAATTGTAGTAATTAGGTCTAAATAGGAGAAATAAATTTTTAATAATTTTTATGTTAGGTGTTCGGATACTTAGAGGACTTGTGGGACCATCAGGAATTTTTCGGAATTTATTCCATGTAGGAGACTCCTTGAGCTGTTGCTAGCCTAACGATGTGCCAATACCCTGAATATAAAAATTTCTTATAAAAATATATATAATATATATTGTATATATAAATAATATAAATATATATGTATATATTTATTAAGAAAAGAAAGAAAAAGAATATAATAATAATACTAATATAATAAGTATAATATAATTAATAATCTACTTATGTATACTAAAGTTCCAATAGAAACTTTGCATACCATCCATAACTTACTTTTCCATCCTTGCAGGCAAAGGGGGGGCCGCCCACTTTTGAACCCCCTTCAGCCAATTACTAACGTGAGACCCGCCCATTTACTTCACCCCCTCGACCCGCGGAAACCCATCCGCACACCCTCTCTCTCTTCTAATATATATATATATATAGATATATATTAGCTCCCCAAAATCCTAACCTAAAACTCCAGATTTCCCCTTCTCATCTAGAGCCGTCACCGCAGCCAGCAAAGCCCCACCAAGCCATCCAACCATCCCGTCGACGCCGACCTCGCGAACTGCAGTCTCCCACTCGAGGCACCTTCGCTCCGGCGTATTTTTCCGTTGACTCGCTCGACCAAACGCTGTTCCGTTTTCATAGGTATGATCTTCCCTCAACCCTCTCCAATACTTGTTTTATAGTCAACCTCGGAAAACGTGTGCCCCTAGGTGTAAAACAGCGCCCAAGTTGGCCGAGCAGACAGAATTCTGCAATCGCAGAATTCCAAAATGACCACCCATATTGCCGAGTTCGTATCTCCCACCACAGAGATCCGAATTCGGTGATTCTTTTGATACCTGTAGATTACATGATCTAGTTTATTTTCTGTATTATAACTTTGTGCTATTAGTTGCTGTGGACAGAATTATATTCGTCACAAAACTGCGCGCACCCACTTTTTCCGGTTTTCCAAACGTTGGAGATCGGAGCGCGCCCCGCCAAACGGGACCGCCCCGCCGTGTGCCAAGTGTACCAAATGGTGCACACAGCATAACGGGACACGTGAAAATTTGTGGGGACATGATAAACGGGACCGCCCCGCCGTGTGCCAAGTGTACCAAATGGTGCACACAGCGCCGGAATCAGACCGTATCCGCGGACACATTTCGTGTCGGCACTTTTGTGGAACTCGCGAGTATTTTGTGCACGATTGTCAGATTGCGACGAAACTTGCGCCACTGGACTCGTGGTAATGCGCTGGTCCTGTGACCCAAATTTCACGCATTTCTGAGACGGTTGACCAGATCGCCAATTGGCGGGTCCCACAGTTGACTTTTTGGACCAAATTTTGTTCGGCTCATCGGAATCCAAATTTGGACATACCGTTGGGTTCGTATTGACATTTAGAGTTGTTTGACCCATAGTTTATCCCATTTAGAGACTGTTACCCTCGGCACGCTTTTCGGTGCAAAGTGGGCCACACGTGGACCCCACTTTTGTCCGAAATTACCGTTTTGCCCCTGTGTCCAAATTGGACGAAAGGGATGTGCTTTTTAGCTATTTTGCTCATTCCGGAAACATTGGTGATGTCTATTTCAGCATCCGGAGACATTTGTTCTGTGGCCATAGCTTCTGGTCTGTGTATTGGACATCTGGACATGACATTTTGCAGTTCTTGTCAGGCAAGTATACCTTGCCATTGTACTGCTATTTATATTCCATATGTTGCATGCATCTTTATTTTCTGTCCTTATTTCATATATTTTAATTGTTATATAAAATGCTCGCGACGGTGACGTCGCGACAGGTTTTTATTTATGTATTGCATTGACCTTGTTCATGAGACTACCCCATTATCATGTAGCACCATTAGGTTTCATTTGACTGTGATACCTATTTTTACACGAGTTGTGAGTCTCATATAGATCACGGACGCACGTATTGACTGATCATCGGTACGTGTAGGACGTGCGTTAGGAATAACTGCTGTTAGAAACTTTGCATGCTAGTAGACTTGACAGTTATTAGAGGTCTATGGACATAGCCTATTGTAGTACGGTGGTCCCATCCTTGTCCTTGTATGGTTGCAGGATTGGGCTAGGGTACTAAGAATAGGCTATGGACCAAATTGTGTCATGGATGTGACATACTTAGAGCATGGGGTGGGGAGAACAACAAGTACCGCATTTGAGCTCCTTTGTACTTTTTCTGTGACGCCCAGATTCTCTGCTGGAGATACGGGTGGTGATGACCCATATATATACATTGGCGGGCCTCCGCCGTTCAAAAGACGACGTGCCTTTGGGCCCCTGGATCTTCAAAAGAGAACCATGCCAAATCCCAGTTTTCAGCCAGATAGCTCACTTGTGGGAAAAGTTGTTCTTAACTGCATTCACTTTAGACGGTTAGGCGACCCCTTTGGATATTTATTTCAGTATTTTATTGGCATGTGTTTAAGTATACTTGTTATGTCCCTCTGAGGACCTGGTCCGCTGCCAGGTGTACCTGTTCTTGAGTATTTGCAGGAGCACAGATTTTGGAAGGATATAGATGCTTCGTGGATGTCTTCTCTTCGAGCCGTGATTGGTAGCTGGTACTTATTGTTTGAGTGAGTTGTATCTATATTGTATTTACTTTTTTCATTCGAGTTGGTAGTGGATTTGTTTCCATCCAACTATCATCTTTAGATACTTCTTGTTGAGATCTAGTTTCATAGACATTGGTTATTTTATTTCTATATGATTTTGGTGGATGAGATTTAGATTATACCCTGTGACTTGTATTACATTTTATACCACTTGTGGATTTTATATTCATATTACAGCGTACGTATGGATTTGGTTTTCATATATTGGAGTTGCCATATCCATGCGGCTGGCATGCTTACGTGTCCTAAGTCCTACGTATTTTTGGGACTGGGGCGTGACAGAAGGACTTCAACCAGATGAAGGTGAAGTCGGCTCAATTAAAGCCAAAATCGAAGACTGATGTGACATGCTACAACTGTGACAAGAAGGGTCACTACAAGAGCGACTGCAGGTCAAAGACCAAACCGAAAGAGCAAGATGAGCTTAACCATGTTGCTATGATTGCACAGGTTGAGTCACATGGTGTGGACACTGACTGGTGGGTGGACACTGTTGTATCTTGCTATATATGCTCTAAGAAGGAGATGTTCACCAAGTATGAGCCAACCCATGAGAAGGTCTCTATGGCGGACAAGTCACAAGCTGGTGTTCAGGGGATTGGCATGGTAGTGCTGAAGCTGACTTTGGAAAAGTCACTCACACTGGAGAACGTGAATCACGTACCAATGATTGCCAAAAAGTTGGTCTCTGGGAGTTTGTTGTGCAAATCGGGCCTAAGGATGGATATCAATGCCGGTCAGATGGTGATGTCCTACAAGGGAACATACTTCAAAAAAGCTTTTTGTATCGAAGGAATATTTAAAATGCAGCTTGTAACCTATTTTGTTTGTATCAATGCAGTCTCTACTTTTGGTTATTCTCTTGAGTTATGGCATAATAGACTATGACATATGCACTGTAAACGCATTAACAAGATGTCTAGTCTAAGTCTTATCTCCAAATATGGGGTAAGGATGTGAAGAAATGTGAAGTCTGTGAGCAGACAAAGATTGTCAGAAAGTCGTTCAGAAGGGTGAACCGAAGTACAGATCTTCTGGAGTTGGTACAGTCAGATATCTGGAACTTCAAGCAATTCTCCACGAAGGCCGGAATGAAGTATTTTATTACCTTCATTGACGATTTCTCGAAGTACACGTTCGTATATCTTCTCAAGTCAAAAGATGAAGCGTTCGAGAAGTTCAAGGACTTCAAGACTGAAGCAGAATGTCAAACTGGTCAACAACTCAAAAGACTCAAAAGCGATCGAGGCGGAGAGTATCGTTCCTTGGAATTCGTATCATTCTGCAATAAACATGGAATTGTCAACAAAATGACTGCTCTGTATTCTCTCCAATCTAATGGAGTGGCAGAAAGGAAGAACAGGACGCTGGCAAATGATGATGAACTCCATGTTGTTGGGATTTGGAAGAAGAAGAAGAAGAAGAAGAAGAAGAAGAAGAAGAGAGAGAGAGAGAGAGAGAGAGAGAGAGAATGAGTGAAGACGGTGTTGTTGGGTTTTAGAAGACGGTGTGTGTGACCGGTGCATCCGGCTACATAGCAACGTGGCTGGTCAACCACTTCCTCGCTCGCGGCTACAACGTCAAGGCCACCGTCTGTGATCCCGGTATATACTTCTTTCCATTTCTTTCGTGTCGGACACATATAGGGTAAAGTGCAAAAAAATTATCCCGTAATTTGCCTCGTTAGAAAATTAAGACCCCATAAAAAAATCAATTTAATCCACCCGCAAAATAACATAGATCGAAATAGCCTCTCCCGTTTATTTTTTGTTAAAAAAATCATTATTGACAATCTTTAAAAAAAATTGAAAACCTTAAACTACCCTTCCCCTTCATTCCCCCCCCCCCCCCAGCACAGACTCCCCCCCTCCCTGAACCCGTCTCCTCCTCCTCCTCCTCCAGTTCCTCCCCTCCTTCCTCGCCCTCCCAACTCCTCCCCTCCTCCTCCCCCTACCGTACCTCCTCCTCCTCATACCCCTCCTCCTCCTCCTCCTCCCCCTACCATACCTCCTCCTCCTCATACCCCTCCTCTCCTCCTCCTCCTCCAGTTCCTCCCCTCCTTCCTCGCCCTCCCAACTCCTCCCCTCCTCCTCCTCCAGCTCCTCCCTCCTCCCTCCCCCTCCTTCCTGCGTCGCCGGCCTCCTCCCACCGTCGTCGGCCTCCTCCTTCCCTGCGCCTCCTACTCCCCAGCGCTGGCCGGGTCCCCCCCCCCCCCCCCCCGCCTCCTCCTCCTCCTCCCCCTCCACTCCTCCTTCTCCCCCTACTCCCCAGCGTCGCCGGCCCCTCCCCCGAGCTGGCCGCGTCCCCTCACCCTGCATCCTCCTCCTTCCCCGCACCGTCGGCCTCCTCCTCTGCGCTGGCCATCGTTGCGCCGCCCAAGAAGGAGGGAGGGGGGGGGGGGGCCTCGCACATCCTCCTCCTTCCCCCACCGGATTGCTGTGTCGCCGCCGCCCAAAAAGGAGAAGGACCTGACTGCAGGGGAGAGAGTTAGAGTTAGGGTGAGGATTATGATTAGAATTATGATTAATGTTAGGATTATGGATGAATATTTTAGTCAATTCACGTCTATTTTTTCGGTCGTTAACGGCAGAACAAAAATTGGGTGCAAAATACACCAAATGTAAAAAGTAAGAATTTTTTAAATCCGGAAGAATTTAAATGCAAAAATACAAATCTAAGGAGGAGTTTTTTGTACTTTACCCCTCATCTATCCAGCGTATGCATATTTTTCAATTTTTGAAAAGCAGCTTATAAAATGGTTTGGAAAAAGCAGCAGTGAAAATTTCAAACACTAGGCCTGCAAGCAAGTTGAGTTGAGTTTTGTGTGTTTAAGCTCAGCTTGTTTAGGGTTGGTCGAGCCGAATTCGAACTTGGAATTAGATGTTCAAGCTAGGGTTCTCTTAAGCACCTTGCAAGCTGTTGCGCTCTGAGTTCTTGTATTGTTTTTAGTATATTTAATTAGTAGAGTAAAAAGCAAAGAAAACAAAGAATTAAAATGCCCAACAAGAAACATAAATTTTAGATTTTTTTTTTTTTTATGTTTTGTTAATGGATTTGGAAGAAACATTAGATAGAAAATGACAGAAAAATAAAGGCGCCAAGTTGAGCTCTTACGATCCTGAAGAGCCAGAGTACTATTTGAGCTTCTTCATGGATCGAGCTTGTTCATGAATCTAACTATACCAAATCGAGCACATTTATAATTTAAATAAACTGATAAAACATAAACTTGAAATAAAATCCGAAAACTCGTACTAATTCGGATGCGGATGAATAAGGCTCAATCTGGGAGACCAAACCTAATAAAACTTCACAAACATACGTAAAACACCGTAATATACATGAATAAAATATTATTCATATTTTGGAGGAGGATCGGTCAAAATTAACTTGAATAAGAAACAAAAAATTAGGGTTGTCCTGGCTCATTACATACATGACGGTATACTACCAGTATGCTGGTAGCACACCGGCAGTTTACTGTCGGCTGAAACAATTACAGTCCTGTCTGAACAAGACAAAACAGAATAGTATATTTGTTGTATATCATCGGTATACCGTGTCCAATTTTCTATCAGAAAACTATCAAAAACGGTAGTGTCACCACGTGGTTTTCTTCGTATCATTATCCAAATCAAAATTTGATCATTGGTTAGGATACCTATTTATTAGTGCTTTGTGTGAGCACCAAGTTTCGTATCAATTGCTTATGATTTGGAACTTATTTCAAATTCTCGGTATTTGGATAAAACGGTTGTCAAGTGGCCGTTTCTTGATCAAAATTATATCCAAACGCAATACAATCCAAGGAAAGGACAAATTAAAGCCAAGCCTCCGATCGAGCAAGAGATCTACTCGCCTACACGTGGGTGATGTGACGTATCAATCCTAAATATTGTGTCTGTTCTTGTGTCCGCCTTCAGGTTGGTTCAATGGCACTTACTTCACTATCATGATGTCTGAGCTCGTGGGTGCATGAGAATAAGAGAAGGAGGAGAACTCTTTTCTCATCATCATCTGAGAGAGAGAGAGAGAGAGAGAGAGAGAATCAAATGGAACGGATTTACATTTTTTTTATAATAACTAATCAACGCTAAAAATTAATAGTTAATATTAATAAAATTTTATGTTTTATTAAAAAAAATTAAATCTTAATCGTCACTTCCATCCGCGGTAAAAGTGATGTTCTCTTATAAGACAAGAGGAGGATATAAGAACTAAAAAGTAATGATAACTCAAGTTTTTTTTTTCTCTTCCATCTTGAGCTAAACACTTAAAATGTAAAAAAAAAAAAAAAACTAAAATTCATTCATTTTCACACTTTTATGCTCTACTTTCAAATAACCAAACAGTTGTAAGTGGCAATCGAAGAACAATTATCTTCCCTGCCAGTATACTTCCCCTCTAACGTTCAACGTTATTGTTATCAAAGCTGCTTTACAGTCCGAAAGATGAATCGAAAATCAAATCGTTGTCACGTGTCCGGTCGTGATTGGCGGAACTTTTTTGTTCTACATATATCGGAGGTGTTGATGTCATTATTTTTGGTCTGACCAATCAGAACCGGACACGTGGCAGTGCAGTTTATGTTTTCGGTTCAGCCTTTCGGACGGTAAAGCATTCTTGTATTGTTATGCAGATGACTAATCGAAGCCAACAGTATAAAAGCGGCAGCCGCAAGTACAGAAGAGGTGGTCGGACATTACGTTCTCTCTGGCGTAAGGGCGGAGGCAGAAAGTTTCGTAAGAGGCGGCTAAAAAAGAAGATGAATGAAACTAAGTTTCAAACCCAAGACCAGTTATTAATCTCATCCACCCACTACAACTTTAGCTAAGAAAGTTACTTGTTAATATCTTAGTAAATATTTAATTTTGTATTTTAAGTTCAGACTTAGTCCAACTTATGCTCCATGTTACCAATGTTACCAAATGTCACATGGCACTTTGTCCAGGTCCATTCACCCACTACTTGGGTTTGGACTATTTCGTAAGCAATGACCAGAAAGAGAGAAAAGCAAGAGCAAGAGAGAGAAAAGAATCCTCAAATTTGCTGTTTATTGTTTATTTGTCACACGTGTGCCATAAATTTAGCCCTATATAACTCCAACCAGAAGAGAGAAGAAGAAGAGGAAGAAGAAGAAGAAGAAGAGAGAGAGAATGAGTGGAGACGGTGTTGTTGGGATTGGGAAGACGGTGTGTGTGACCGGTGCATCCGGCTACATAGCGACGTGGCTGGTCAAGCTCCTCCTCGCCCGCGGCTACAACGTCAAGGCCACCGTCCGTGATCCCGGTATATAGTACTGTTTCTCATTTCTTCCGTGTCGGACACATATAAATGAATCGTTTTATTCCACCCACCTACGTGACACGCAGGAGCGACCCACCATAGACCGCTACTCCTGAGTTTTTGGTTTTCTTATGCGATACTTTTGTTTGTTTATTATTTACTTCACCGTCTTTATCATCATCCAGAAATTAATGTATGGTCCCGCAATGGTTCGTGGTGAGCCCGGCCAATAATTTTTTTTGACACTTCTATTCTTTCACCGTATCACTACACCTCCTAATTCGTATATAACTTTTTTATAATAATTTTGAAGAAAAAAAATTATAATATTTTTTTGATATTTTGCACAGTAGATTTTTATATTTTTTTGATATTTTAAAAAAAAAAATATGCCAAGTGTAAAAAATATATTGGCCGGGCTCCGGGACCATACAATAATTTCTCATCATCGTCGTCGTTATCCAAGCCTTTGTCCCATTAAAATGGGGTCGGTTATGGACCATAAGAAAGCCTCGCTCAATATTTGATGAAGTTGTAGCTGTCGATCTGACGTCCAACCTCTATGTTGGTGTCAAAATTTTATAGCAAGTTAGTTGTGAACATGAGAGCTCTATGCCATGACATAAAACCTAGGTGGTCAATTGGCTGGTAAGTAGATCTACATTTTGGGTTGCAGTTTAAGCCTCCAAGTTATCCTGAACTAAAAAGTCTAGATGAAGAGTAAGATGATGCAGTTTGCTTATAGGGAAATGCATCCGTCTCTATGACACAATACACCACACAAAGAGTGAAGAAATCCGAAACTTCGCCTCCTTTATAGTTTTAGCAAATAAATGTAGCCTACTTAGTTGTATAAGATGTTACTAGTAGGAGGTCTTGAGTTCAATTCTCGCTGAACATGTTTCATTTTTTTTTTCATGTTTAATTATAAACACTATATATATATATGTCTCCTTAAATTTTTAACTTCATGTATCTTCGCTCCCAGTGAGAAAATTTCAGTTGATGTATTTTTTTTCTCACCCTGAGAAATGTTTCCGCCACTAGTTATCTCCTTGGCAACATTAGGAAGTGCAGTACCTTTTTTTTTTCTGAAACTTGATGTGGAATGTGCATGCTTCATGTCAATGATTAATAAAATGGAATGGAAATTAGCTGGAAAAAGTTCCACAATCCTCCTATATTTCCAATACGTTTCAGACATGGATGTGTCCTGTTATTGTTGACACAACCTAGATTGGACACATGATATACTAATTTCTGCATCTCTATGAGTTTTCAACAATTGTTTTTAATCTTTTCATAAACTGTGAGTCGCCATTATTTTTTTGTAGCCGATCCAAAGAAAACAGAACACTTGCGTGCACTGGATGGAGCCGACAGGAGATTGCATCTGTTTAAAGCAAACTTACTGGAAGAAGGCTCTTTTGATGCTGTGGTTGACGGTTGCGATGGCGTATTTCACACAGCTTCTCCTTTCTATAATAATGTGAAGGATCCACAGGTTTCCTTATCAGTGATTTAGTCCCTTTTTACCATTGCTACTTTTATTTGTAACTGCTAAGCTTCTCAAATACCTCCTTTTATTGCACTTAGAAACTACTACTATTTAACTTTTTAATCTCTGGTGATTCCATCTGTCGTATTCTCTATGAACTTGATTGGCTACTAGGTTAAATGAGTGCACGGAAGGTGTGGGGTATCATCTGATACTGTAACCACTGGAACTACTGAGACCGATAATCCTAAGAGAGTTCTGAAACTGATAATGCAAACTTGATTTAATGCATTCACTAATGGGATAGTAAATTCTGTATTTTTGTTTGCTTTAGCTATGGAAACATTATGTATATGTTAATCATTGTATGATATATAGATCGACCTGTGCCTATGGCTAGAGAATGTACTTATATCTGCTGAAATTTTGATGTCGACATCTATATGCTTATGATAGGAGTAATAGAGTGACTTGACAGTAGAAACTAATGAAATTTATTTTACGGGATAGCACAACAATGATCATAAATGGAGTCAAGATGTCCAGGTACGCTGCAACTGTTCTCGAACATCGGAGGCTACATGGCCAGCCTCAACAATGATTGAGCTCACTTTCTGAGTCATATCTTATTTTGGTTTTGAGTTCTCGGCAATAATTCAAGTCTCCAAGGAAGATGGAATAGGCAGTGTTAGGATGCCATATCTTATGTAAGAATATATGAAATTCATTACCAATATGGGTAATTTTGGTGGCTCAATTGGGTCAACGAGAGTTAATGTACACGACCAAGCCGTAGTTTGTTCTTTTGATCTGATGGATTTGGTTTGTATTTGGTGTTTGCCTGAATCATTGAGCAAAGTTGGAGTTCTCGTCTTTTTTCCTTTAGTTTTAAAGACAAATGTTCACTCTAGTTGCAATATTAGTTTCATTTTGCAGTTTATATCCGTCCCTCTAATTGGATATAAATTCTTTATACGTATCAAGCGAAGGTTTTGACTGCACTAAATGGCCTTGCTGCCACTTTTTTATTTTTTTGTTATAGCCGGCAGGGAATATGACACACGAGTAAGAATATCAACCTGCTCACCATAAAAATATTGTTTTTCTGTTATTTTTTGTACAAGCACTATTTGTGACCAGATTTCAACAGAGAATATTGAGTTTGCTTTCCTTTTCTTTGCAGGCTGAGTTAATTGAACCTGCAGTGAAGGGTACACTCAATGTTTTGGGTTCTTGCATCAAAACACCTTCTGTTAAAAGGGTAGTTGTAACATCATCAGTGGCTGCTGTTGCATTCAATGGAAGGCCTCGAACTCCAGATGTAACAGTTGACGAGACATGGTTTTCTAGTTCTGAATTCTGCAGGCAGTCAGAGGTATGTGTGCTGATACAGATGTACACTTCTTTTTTCCTTGTGGTTTCAACTGCCTGTCTGCATTTGTCTATTTAACCAATGTTATCAAAGTAGCCAGTTAGGTCCAAGCAGCGAAGCATAGGAAAGGTAATCATTGATATGATGAATAATGAATCGAAATTGCAACATACGCCATTCAACACTCAATTATTAAATTAGTCTCATAACAGGCACTAAGAGTTTCAGACATCGCAATCAGAAGACATAACAGATAATTCATACATCACTATGAAAAGCAAAGGGAGAAGAATGTTCTCCGAGTATCATCTTATAAGATATAAGCCACATACCACAAGAAGTTTAATAGTGCAGAAGAAATTGGAGAAAGGTGAAAATATGTAAAGTATTTCAAAAAGATAAAACGTCAAGTTCATGTTTCAGTATGGGCAGCTGCATGCAGTATACATATTGATGGTATGCTTGTGCCCAGAAAAGTAATTCTTTCAAGCAAGTCCAGTCAGTCTAGTGAAAGCAGAAAGCTCATAGTGAGAAAAGACACTCTTTCTGTGCCAAAGAGTTTTCCTTGCAAACAAAAGGCATAGTGACAGTCGGAAGGCAGTGACGGTGGTAGAGAGAGAAAGTCCGTGTTGCAGGGACTCTTTGGCACCGTAGAATAGACTGCAACTTTCGCTATTGTCCAACTCTAACTCCGCTTGTCAAACGTAAAAGCTTAGAGAAAACTTCCTTGGAGTGGCCGAAAGGGGTCCCAGGTGGGTTCTGGGATCCCGAACATCCGAGTCATGGGTTACTCGTGCTGTGGGTAACTCATGAAATCACGCCAATCGACCGACCGACCGATGTGGGGGTATACACGTATTCGGAGTCTAGGCGAGAGCTCATTCACTTGACTGCTCTCCCTCCTCTCGCGTGTGTGTATACTACCCATGGAGGGAGGGAGAGCAGGCCCTCGTTCCACGTGTAGCTACAGTACGTGCGGGCGCTTACGTGCGCGCGGTTAAAGAACATGTGCGCATGCGCACGCGTTTAAAGAACATGTGTGCATGTGCGCTTGCGCGACTAAAGAACATGCGTGCGCCTGCACGCGTTTTAAGAACACCTTAGAGACTTGGGCATGAGGACTTAATCGTGTTCTTCAGTGGTTTTAGGCTTTTAACCATCCTTTGGAAACTGAGACATGAGTTCAATGGTGCTCGTAAATACTGCGAACAGTAAAAAAATTTGCAAATAGAAATCATGCTGCAGTTTTTTTCCTCTGTAACTATTAACTATAGGGTGTTTACAACTGTTAAAGAAGCAAATATTACTAAAGTTGGAAGAACATAAGGAACAATGCTATGCATTCTATAATTATAATAATGTCAACTGCCTAGATACAGCTGATGTAAAGTGTAAATATCAGATAGGGGCAAAGGTTAGGGCTCAAGCTTACTGCAGACATTGTTGGTTCTTAAAAAAGTTGGCCTGGGGACAGACTGAGTTAGATGGACTTATGAGGGTAAAATGGTCATTTGAACCATATAAGCCCAACATATGCTAGAAAGTAGAAACGTCCTTAAGGCTAGCCCTGTTGAGCAAAAAATCCAAATGAAGCTTCCGTCTATGCCGTTGAGTGCACATCTGCTTCTACGCTACGCACGTCATGTCCAGTTCCGTGCTGTTGTGTGCGGCTTGCTTCCGCTTCTGTGCCCCTGAGCGTTGTTGGTTCCGAGATGCTGAGCGTCGTTGCTGCTTCCGCACCGCTAGCGGTTATTGAGACCCTATGTTCTTAGTGGGAGTCTAGGGTGTAACACCCACTTTCTTAATGGGTTGTTATCACCTTGGTTATAGGTCATTATAGTTTGAATTTTCATGACTAAAGAAGGAGAACGTGGGTAGTACCCTCCCTACTAGTGGTTTACCCGCTGCTTAGCCCCGTGGAGCCTGAAGGCTGTAACATAGCTCCGGGGAAGACTGTAAAACCGTCCATTAAAATATTCCATAGGGTTTTTCTTCTATAAATAGCCATGGCGTGGTTTAATAATGTATTTTCTCCTTATTCTTCACTCTACCCATGCAAAGGAGAATCCCCCATGGTGTTCTTTGGGTCATCGGTCTTCTTCTAGGGTATTCTCTTCCAAAGAACTTCATTCCACGCGTACAAAGGGAAGACCCCCAAGGCCATTCATTGGGTTATAACTATTCCGGTGCAACCAGGGATTGGTTCCAAACGACCCCAATCTCTCCCAAGCCATGTTGGCTAGCTTCCCGGCAGAAGCCGCATAAAAGAATGCTCACCGTTCGTGAGAAGAACTCATCGCCATTAAGAGAAAGCCACAATCTTGGATTTGGATCATTAATGGAACAAAGTGATCACTAATCAAACTTCCATCATTGCACTTCTCCAGAACTCTGTAAAAGTTGTATATTTTCTTTGTAAGCTCTTGTTGAAGAGTTGTAGCAAGTTTTCTACAATCAATACAAAAAGTTCTCCTTCGCATATTTTTTATCGGAAAATAGATATACTTGCTAGATGTTTTAGCTTAATTCATGTCTTGTATATTAGATTGAAATTTATGGCACAGTGCTCTCGGGAAACTGGCATGCTTAAGAAATTCACCTCATTTCTTTTTTACTACATATTCTCAGGTTGATTTCTTAGACCATGATGAAACATCCAGAAGTATAGACATTACAAGCCATCGATATCATAATAGTTCAATAGTGGGTATATAATAATTTTAATTCCTGAGTATTTGTCTTGCCATGATTTTGAGTGGCTGGTGCTGTGGTACTGAATGAAAGTCATTAATTCTGTCACATATTTTCCATTTTGTATGTTCCAGATCATATATCAGCATTTTACTTGTTATGTACTTACTTTGACCTAACTGTCTCTCTCAGTCCTGGTATGTGCTTTCAAAGACGTTGGCTGAGGAAGCTGCTTGGCAATTTTCAAAGGACAATGGAATAGATATTGTTACAATAAACCCAGCGATGGTGATAGGTCCTCTTCTACAGCCAACTCTCAACACAAGCGCTGCTGCAATTGCGAACTTAATAAATGGTATGTGGCTGCTTGTGAAATCCGTCTGATCTTCTTGATGTCTAAGAATTAATGCTAAGCCCGACCAATTTTTTTTTTATGATAATTGTTTGATACGCTTCTCAAATCACTGTAGATACTCCATGTTCTAGTACATTGCGTCCCTCAGAAATTGCATAGTAATATAACTAAGAAGTTGACCTCTTAGTAGAAATTTAACTTCATATAATTTGTAATTACAACTAATGCCTACGCGAAGTTTTAATCTTAATTTTTGTGTCTGAAAATTGGTTATAGGTCTCTATGGTTAGTGAGTGGAGAAGAACCCAACTAAGAGACATTTTTCAAAATTGGTTTTTTCTACAGCTTCTGATTATTTGGTTAATCTTGTACCTCATAGTTACCACTGTGGGGATAAATTTTCCACATTACAAGTTTACAACTTGACCTCGTAAAAGACATTCAATTTCATATAATCTGTAATTACAAGTTTAAAAAGTCCTAAAAGCTTTACTTTCAAATCAGGAACTTTGTATCAGCAATAAACCTGAAGAAGTCCAAGAGAAGACTGTTGTTCTAGTTATTTTTTGTGCTAACCTGTATATGTTCTCTATTTTTTTCCCAAATGGTAAATACACTAGTATTAATTTCTGTTGCATCCATTTGATATTTGCTAGGAGCATCAACTTATTCAAATGCATCACTTGGATGGGTACATGTCCAAGACGTTGCTAAGGCTCATATCCTAGCATACGAGGTTCCCACAGCAAGTGGAAGATATTGTTTAGTTGAAAGGGTAGCTCACAATTCAGAGATTGTGAAGATTATACATGAACTATATCCTTCTCTAAAGCTCCCCCAAAAGTAAGTCATAGTTTTCTTCTTATCAGTTGTTATGGATAATATGTTACTGGAAGTGATTCTGTTAAAATGGTAGTTTCTACTCATTTTACTTCTTGGTCATCGTAGAACTTGCTATTTGGTTCTTCCGTTTTTTTTTTTTCCTAAACTGGAGTTACTATTCTCTTTGTTTCTCAATTACTGGCCGGCATGCTTTTCTCAATCATCATTACACGGGTTATTATGTCTTTAGCAATTTTACCATTTCAAATAAAATGGAATACAGGTGCCGAATTCTCATATTTTAACCCGATGAAGTTCTTGACTGTTGTAACATGCTGAAAGAAATTGTCCAGTTACTTTTACCAAATAAATCAACATTTAGGCCATATTATCTTTTTCTCACACATTTTTATCCACCCTTCCTATAAAAGCCTGCATGTACTCTTTTTTTATGTAAACAACTTTAGTTGGTGCAGGCATTATAGGTCAAAGTATTGTTTGACCCATGGGAGAAGGAATTAGGCCTAATTCCTTACTTCCTCGACTAAATGCTAATCTGACATCTTGGAAATAGGAGTAAAGAATCAGGAGATAATCCTAATTCCTCCCAATTCCCGTCCAAATGGTGCCTAAAGGTTTTAAAATTAGTTTGATGAAAACAAATTGTATGAAATGTAACTTCGACCAAAAGTGAAAAAGGGAAATGAGGGAGGAGTTCATATTGACGGACAAAAGACCTATGGTTTGAACATGCGCGACATATACCAAAGATGTACCTTTACGAGTGATTTAGATATTAGTTAAGGGAGTGCCTAAACTAGGAACATGCATGTATTCTACAAAAAGCACCTAGGATAGACCTAAATGGACTTGCATTGAGGCTATAAAGAAGGATATTGTAGAAGATAGCTAGTGTTGCATTGAGTTTGTTCTTCATTGTATGACCTAAGTGTCCTTTTTTCTCTTACTTTCTTCTCTCACATCGGATAATCTCAAGGATGGGTATGTCCCCCTTGTCAACAAATATGTACTCTCTATTCAATGAAATTAAGTCCATTAGGTTGAGCCAGCTTCTCAACATGGTATTAGAGTAAGTCCTTCCTTGGGATAGCTCTTTCCTAAATCCCTAATTTTCTCTTTCAATTTTTTTCCCAATCTCTCTCCCTAACTTAGCCTGCCATCTCCACTACCAACTACGGCCAAACTCCTACCAAATTCCTAACCTAGTTCCACACTAACCCGACATCGCTCACCTAGACTAGCCTACACCAAAACCCTAACCTTAGTCTCATCACTTCTTGCCGCCATCCCGAGCAGGCACCAAAGCTAGATCTATACTTTCAGTTGTCAGCCCTGCCTTCTCTGGATCCCGCCACTAGCCCTCGCCACCAACCCCCCTTCTCCCCGTACTCGTTGGTCTCCAGCCTTTGTCCGACATTGTCATCGCTCAAGTTAGATCTTGTTCTAGCCTTCGACACCTCGTCGAGATCCATAAGGCCCTCTAGTTGCCGCATCTTGCTCGAGGTAACCCTCGATGTCACTAGTGACCCACTGGATCTCCTCACGGACCTCTAACGATGACCGAATATAAATACACTGGAGTCACTACTCCCTCGCCATCCCATGTACGTCATCGCTGCCAGCTGTGGCATTCCAAACGAAACCCTAGCCTAGACATAGAATCCCTAGCTTGTCTTTGGTGTTTGGATCTCGCTGGTTGGAGTTTCCCGGTTAGTGAATATTTTGGTGTTCCCTGGTTGATGAATATTTTGGTGTTCCCTGTTTGGATCTCCATCCACTTTTTGTAGCACATAGTTCTTAAAGATAGCGAGTTTCTGGATCAGACAACTAATTGTGCGATCTTCCTCAGCTCGAACACAGTTCTTAACGATGGCGAGTTTCTGGATGAGACAACTACTTGTGCGATCGTCCTCAGCTCGTACATAGTTCTTAACGATAGCGAGTTTCTGGATTAGACAAATACTTGCGATCTTCCTCATCTTGTGATATTTTTAGCAGCTTTGTTGTAATATAGTAGTGAGAAGCTTAGTTTGATGTTTTGTTAGCCCAAACTTTGGTGTTTGTTGTTTGGCAGTGGACTTGGTGTTAGCAGTTTTACTTTGGTTGTTCATCTGATTGTGCAATTTTTTGTCTTGCTGCCAAACTTCTTTACGAAGATGGATATATCTTTGGAGATTTTACTTAGTGATGTTGATTTCTTCGGATATTTTTGGAGATTCTCAGTGCGGTAATGGTTGCGTAGTGTAGGTATTTCTTTTGTGCTTTAGGGCACAATTCTTATCTTTGATACTTCTTCTACGGACATTATTCTACGACTTTGTGAATTTCTTGGTTACTCTTCTACTTAGTTGATTAACGCTTGGATTTGCACTTCTTCTTATTGGTTTTTCTTCTCTCTTGGACTAAGTTAGAGACTCTCATCTACATCAAATTTCTCGGACTGGTTTACGGGTTTTCTCTGCAATTTTGGCTATTATTTGGTGATTTATTATTTGATTGGGGCTTCGACGTCTTCTTCCACATTGGGGGTGGGGGTGGGGGGGGGGGGGTTCATTTCTACTATGCCACCTACTATTCTGCACTAACCGAGGCTGCTCTTGTTACTTCTTCACCGTTTGCTCGTTCCACATATGATGAGCTGCATAGTTTACGAGATGAGTTACATGAGTTTGCGTCGTCTTATTTCTTGATTATCCTGATGTGTCTTATGCTTCGACTACACGTATATATTGCTTGACTTGTAGTTTATCTATGATTGTTGATTGTTGATTCTGGTTCTATCTATCATATCACACTTCGGTATGTTAGATTTACATGTAGTACAATTTTCAAGTTTTTACGGTAGTTAATAGGGAGACCATCTAGGTTCGCAAAACTTGGACAATGCCTATTACTACTGCACTTCATCTTCGTTCTATGCTTTATGTTCCTGGATCACAATTTAATCTTTTGTCTGTTAGTTGACTTGGAGATAATAACTGCTCCATCACTTTAACTCCTTCATTTGTGAATCGGGACCTTCAGACGTCGCATTATTGGCAGAGATCGAGAGGTTAATCGATTATATCTTTTGGATTTTCCACCACCTATTATTGCATATGTTTCTTCTGTCGATTGGCATCGACAACTTTTTGTTCTTCGATAAGTATTTCCTGATTCTTCTTTTTCAGAGTTCTCTTGTGAGGCATACATTTTTGGAAAACAACATCGATGTACATTCTCGTCTGCCTTTTCTAGAAGCGATGTTTCGTTTTCTCTCGTACACTATGATATTAGGGGTCGTATAAATCGAGAAATCTATTAGTTCATTATTTTGTCACATTTATTGATGATCATTCTCATATGACTTCTTTCTGATCGCAAGTAAATTTTATTGCTCAACCTCATAGTTTTCTACAATGATTAAAATTGTTCGAACCCTTTCATGAATACATTAGCAACGATTTTCAGGATACTTTTGTTTCTCATGACATCATTCATTAGACCTCATGCCCATACACTCCGCAACAAAATGTGTTGTAGAACGTAAAAACCATCACTTTTTTAAGGTTGCATGTGCATTACTTATTAAGATGAATGTTCCTAAGGTTTATTGACATTTTGTTGTTAGTATTGCTTGTCATATTATTAATCATATTCTACTGCAATTTTGGATCACAAGTTGCCTTTTCTTATCATTTTCTTACGAAGAAACCGTTCTCGGCGGTTTCACAGATGTTCAATTGTATATTTTATGTCACCATCTTGCATCGACTATTGATGAGTGAACTATGCTAAGTTTATCCTTTTGGAGAATTCTATTAATCATAAGGGTTATATTTGTTATACTCCTTTTGACCGCAAGTTTGTTACTTCAATTGATGTTACCTTCAGAATCAACCTCCACCCACTACTCCAACACCACCGCCAGAGCCTCTACGTCTACTCATTCCCGTTAATGGACCATCTGCCCCAACTCCGTCTCTAGTCCACCTACTTTCTCCACCGCACTATCACCACCCTAGAATGTCTATGTTCATTAGCTCCCGTTGATGGACCATATGTTCCTACCACCTAATTCCTCCACTGCACCATTGGTCCACTACCACCTTATGCTCGTGGCCATAGACAATAGTCTCGCTAGAACCCATACTGATGTTGCACCTAGTATGTATGATCTTTCCATTGCTCTTCTTAAGAAGCAACATACTTGTACTATGTATCACGAAAAAAAAAATATAATCGTCTAGCTCCATCAGTGCACAATTTGCTTCTTCTTCTTTTTCTGTTTCCACACCCTCCTCTGTCCAATAGGAAATTCAACTTCTGGGTTGGCGGGCTACCACAGATGAAGAGATGCATGCCCTTTGGTCTAATGATACTTGGAATTTAGTACCTTTTCCACCTAGTAATTCTTGTATTATTTGTAGGTGGGAGTTTACAATAAAGGATAATCCATATGGTTTTGTTGAGCTCTTGAAGGCGCATCTTATTTCATTATTCAACATTATGAGATTGATTATTAGGAGATCTTTCCATCCGATGCTAAACTCAACGTATTCGTATATTGATTTCTCTTGTGAGACATAGTGGATGGTCCTTACATCAATTGGATGTTGAGAATGTTTTTCTTAATTGTGATCTGACTGAAACTGTTTATATACAACAAATACTGGTTATGAGTTTGTGGGAGAATCTCTTGTGTGTCATTTACACAAGTTTATTTATGGCCTCAAACGGTCTCCTCGTGTTTGGTTTAACGATTGGGTTTACTTGGAGCATTGCCACCCATTGTCAGCGGCATGGGACATTGATTCTCTTGGTTATGTTAATGATATTATTATTATCGGTAATGATACTACCGTGATTTCTATGATTAAGAGCAATTGTCCTCTCATTTTCATACCAAGGATTTGAGTCTTCATTATTTTTTTGGAGATTGAGATTCCTAGATATAATGATTTCCTAATTTTATCTCACCAGAAGTATTATAGGCATGAAAGTGACTATTTAGGGTATAAGCCAGATGATACTCCCGTAGATGCAAACTTGAAGCTTTTCTCACTTGGTTCTGCATCGAACTATTTGCTACCGAATCCTGATTAGTATTGGCATCTTATGGAAAAGCTGATATATTATACTGCCACTCGTCCAAACATTTTATTTGTTATGAGTACTGTGAGCCAGTAAATTCATTCTTTTAGGGCATCTCATCTTTAGGTTGTTGAGCTTGTTCTCTCCTAGCCAGGGCCTTGTTTATCGGTTACCATCTTCTCTCTTATTGACGGCTTGCTCAGATGTTGATTATGCGGTTTTGTGGACAATCGTTGTTCGACGAGTGGTTTGTGTACTTATTTGGTGGCAAACTTGTTACTCAGCGGAGTAAGAAAGAGACAAGTGTTGCTGCTGCTCTACTGGAGCCTGAGTATCACTCGGTGACCCATATAATTTCAGAGCATACTCAACTAAAATGCAGTTTCAGAGCATACCTGACTGAAAAACTTGCCTATAGATCTTGGTGTTACTCTCTCTTCACCTGCTATTCTCTATTGTGATAACCAGACAACCATTCATGTTGCTGAAAATCCGATTTTTTCATTAGCACACCACTACAACAAGAATGGCCTACAGTCAAAAGTGTTGCATTAGAGGTTTATTAATACGGTACACCTATAGCAACGGTTAGGAAAAGTCTAATCCATTATGTGGTATTAGGCCATGACTACACTTGTGATAGTAGCTACTGATATAAGCTAATGTACCGTTTTCTGGCGTAACAAAACACTTTTTATGCCAACTCTTAACATCGTCCCCACAAGTAGCAAAAATAAATTTATAATCCTTTTCAAACACTTGAAAGAGTTTCCAAAAGTACTTTATAGCTACACTTTCAAGTATTGTAATTATAGTGGTGGAATTAGTTAATGGATTTATTGTAATTGTTGCCAGGGACCTTTATAACTACACTTTTTGGTGTTGCATGGTAATTTATTAATTGCATTATCAGAAAGGGATGCACTTTGACCTTTATAACCCTTAAACAATGCTGGAAATTTCAAATAGTCCATCCCAAAAGTCTGTGACAAAAGATGCTGTCGTTGACACTAAACTAACTTTATTTTATTTTATTTCTGTATGCAAAGGGATGCACTTTGTTTAAATTGTATACTAATTGTTGTTCTTCCAGAGCGAAAGTAAAACAATTCTCCCTAAACTTATGTGCCTGTATTTTGGCTGGCAGGTGTGCTGATGATAAGCCCTTTGTACCAACATACCAAGTATCGAAGGAGAAGGCACAAGGTCTGGGCATTGACTACATCCCTCTGGAGACGAGCCTCAAAGAAACTATTGAAAGCTTGAAAGAGAAGGGGTTTGCAAGCTTTTGAGAAAGAAATTGGTAGTGCATAAAATAAAATAAAGATCTACCATCTATATTTTTGGTAGTGGCATAATAAAAAAAAAAGATCTACCATCTATATTTTAAGGAAAAATTGATCAATTTGTGGTTGTCGGAATTTCAAATGGATGATTGTGTAGATCTTCATTTTCAGACAAATAGATAGTAGTAGCTCAACCTTACGTATTATATGATTATGTAACCTATTATGTCTGTTTACCTGAACGCTTCTGTCTTCAACTTTATGCATCTAAATTTGTATCATGGACCTACTCTACTTCTACCAAGCTTTGGTCGCTTGTTAGAGCATCATTAGTAAATGTGCTCAAAATTTCATCTTGAGGCCCCCCAACATTTATAAAAAAAAAAAAAGCAGCAGCTAAATTTAGAATGGGGAATGGGTTGGATTTGTACGGGAATAATAGAGAATAATAAAATGAGCTTTGGTCCCAAAGATTTTGTGATTAAAAATTAATGTAAAAAAAATTGATGTAAATCTAGAATTGGGTTCCAAAATGATTTTCTACATTCTGAATCTAGAAATTCTCAGGCCTAATCTATAGCTCCTGTGGGTGGGGTGGGCCTGAGAATCTAGTAATTGGAACTTAGGATGATTTTTACTATTCTACAAATTGAGCTTCTACATTCTGAATCTAGAAATTGGGATGGGTCTTACTAATGATGCTCTAAGAGTATCCTTAGTAGATGGTGCTCAAAATTGCATCTTGAGGTCCAAAATTTTGAAATATAGGTAAATGTATAATGTGTTGGGTTTGTATAAGAATAGTAGAAAATGATAAAATGACCTTTGATCCCAAATGTTGTGTAATCAAAAAATAATGTGGAAAAAATAAAAATAAAAAATCTATAAATTTTTACTCCAAATTGGGACTTACTATTCGAGTTTGTACATTCTGAATTTAGACATTCTCAGGCTCAACCTATAACTCCTTTGGGGTGGGGTGGGATGGGCCTGAGCATCCAGAAATTGAAAGTTAAAGTTGGAATAGATTTTACTATTCAATCAAATAAGCTTCTGAATTTAGAATCTAAATGAAGGTATGGACCTTACTAATGATACTCTAAGTGAGAAGCAAGTTTTGTCCTGCTATGTATTAGTCTCGCGGCAATGATAAAAT
Organism: Iris macrosiphon; assembly: GCA_036927795.1. Classification (NCBI taxonomy): domain Eukaryota; kingdom Viridiplantae; phylum Streptophyta; class Magnoliopsida; order Asparagales; family Iridaceae; genus Iris; species Iris macrosiphon. Next base: position 35,702,317 of record JAYESA010000020.1, on the reverse strand, counting down.
GTTTTTTGCGTTAATAATGTTTTGGCCCCGAGTATGTTTTCTATGAGAGGGAGGCCGGCCCTGACCGAGGGCAAACGGGACAGACCTCCAAGGACCAAAATTCAGGGTACCAAATTTTTTCTCTCCGTCCCATTCAATGTCTTGAAAAAAAAATATCAAATCAATTCTCTCTCTTTAAAAAAATGCCCAAAAATTTAAATACAAATCATGAAAGTTGAGAACAAGTTGCAATTAAGTACACATAGTATTAAGAAATTAATTCTAATATATATATATATATATATATATATATATATATAAAAGAGAGTAAGAGAGAGAGAGTTCGGGATTTCCGAAAAAACATTCCTGTATATTTTCTAAAAATAGCAACCGTTGTATTATTAGTTCATTAAATTATTCAATATCGTGTAAAATTTTGATCTAATCTGAACGGTCAAAAAATATAATCCAACGGCTGCTATTTCGAAGAACATACGAGAATACTTAAGTGTGAAAATTTCGATCCCTTTATATATACTAGTAAATGCCAAAAAAAAAAATCTAATATTATTTTAAAATAGTTTAAATAGTTTAAATATATTTTAATTATATTTGTTATGGATCTCTCTCTATTTTTTATAAAAATCTTTAAAAATTAGCCGTCTAAACTGTACGTATATCCTCACGTAATTATAAATAAATTAAAATTTTAACTAATTGTTTAACTATATAATATTATATAACTATAGTCAAACTAATCTTCTAGCTCATGTGGTTAAGGTGGGAGGCATTCTTCTTGGTTTGTCATGTTCAATATTGTTCTTATGGTGTTATTTATAACAAATTAAATTTTGTTTCAACATTTTTTTACGTAATATTAATTTTTTTAAATAAATGGTTGGAGATTTACAAACGACTTAGATGGCTCACTTTTGAGCCATTTTGAAGCTTTATATATATATATATATATATATATATATATATATATATATATATATATATATATATACTAGTAAATTCACGTGCGTTGCGCGTAAAATAATTTTTTTCTTCTTATATTAATGTAAAATTATTTAAATATTTAAATATATCTAAATTAAGATTTATTTTATATATGTTAAAATTTTAATTAAAATTTGTTATATATTTGATTTTATTTTTATTATAATTAGTTATGGATATATTTCTACTTTTCATAAAGTGTCTTGAAAACGGTTAGCCGTCTAAGCATATATACTCAAATAATTAAAAATTAAATATAAAAAAAAATTTACCTAATCGTTTAATTACTTAACATTATCTCACTATAAATAAATATATCTTCTAACTCATGTGGTTAAGGTGTGAGGTATTCTTCCTGATTGACTGCTTTCGAATTATTGGAATATTATTTATAAAAATTTAATTTTTTCAAACTATTTTTTAGGTAATATTAATTTTGTTTAAATAATTAATTGATGATATACATACAATTTAGATGGTTCAAATTTAAACCGTTTTCAAATATCTTTTATATATATATATATATATATATATATATATATATATATTCAAGGAGTTCTGGTCTTAGAACAACAACAAAACTTATTTAAATATTAATGACCATCCAGCATAGTTGCAGATTGTGTTACCTCTTTGGTTCTCTTCTTCAAGGGCTTTAGCAATAAATGTGAGCAAGTACGGTTAAAACACTGCCCCATGCAAAAGATGAAAATTCTTCTTAGTGAAATTGCGAACTTTTTAAAGCTAAGCTATTTCCAGTGAATCAAAACTATATTGTCTATGTTGATTTCTTCATAATGGATTTTCTCGTTTAGTTTATCACATAACCATGCTTATTACTGCAATAGTAATACTGGCCGGCCTTGGCCAATACAGTCAGGACAACCATCCAGGATCAACAGACCATGAGGTTAAAAAAATCAGCTTAAATATAAATATATTAATAATTTTATATCTAGAATAGAACTAGTATGTAGCATGTCACTCTTTTAACATAAAATAATTATGGTATAGTGAATATTATGTTATACTTACACACTAGAGATTCTTAGTTCAATTCTTGGTGGTAATATTTTAAATTTTACTTTTATTATAGTAACTTAAATTTTTTATATTATGTATTGTACCATATTTTAAAAATTTGTCTCGGACCCCCATAAACTCAAGACGAGCCCTAATAGTAAGCACTAGAGTAACATATACTAATACGGGTAAATACAGATGAATGTTGCTAATTCCTTTACTTATCTTATCTCAGGCCAAAATAAAATAAAATAAATAATCCTCCATATTTAGAAATAATTGTTTATATTGTCGTTAGTTTACATTGCACTAACCCGAGGATACCTTTCGCCTCGTGCGAGAGCGGTAAGCGCGAGCGGCCGAGATGACCGGTCCTGTAGAAAATTCTCGCCACGTGCAAACGGCTGATGGGTACCGGTATCAAACAAGACCCGCTTGTGGGCGAAAGAACCTGCTTGCTGGCGTCCGTGACGATGATAAAGCTGTCCGTGCGAATGAGAATTTATACGAATGTTTGAGAAAATATAATGACCGACACATTCTGAGTTCGAATAAAAAAAAAATTACATTGCACTGTATTGATTAACCAATTTATATTTCATGCACTGCAAGTGTAAGTCCAAAAACTCACGTATGTATTATGGTTTGTTGTCTATAATAAACCAACATGAGATCCACAATGTATTCTCTTTACATTAAATATAGAGATATTTACACTACTATTAGACATGAGATCCACAATGTATTCAAATAAATAAGAAAAATATAAAATTATATCTAAAAAATTCCCATAGATCAGAAATACTCAAAAAACTTCGGCAAAATACAACCTTAAATGTAGGAAGCCACTTTGAAGAATGTATGGAATCAGGGTCGGCCTTGAGCTTATGGGGGCCAAAGACGAACTTTTAAAACGAGCCTCCATATAATGTAAAAAAATTAAAATTATCCTTATCACCAAGACGAGGGCAAAACAAATATGTTAAGCACTACATTACAATTATTTTATGTTAACCACTATACCACAACTATTTTTTTATAACTAACATCTTATATCTTTATTTTGGGGCCCCAGAAAATATGGGGCCCGGAGCGGATGCACTCGGTGCACTTGCTCATGGTCGACCCTGTATGCAACATGCAAGTTGTTGACATTATATTTTCTATACTGGTGCGGTAGTTAGTATACTTGAGTGTATGGAATATGTAATAGAAAAGAATTCATAATTTGCACATAAGAGAATTTCAATACATAAATTAAATAAACTAAGTAGGATTCAGGGCAAGTTACAGAATGTTGTCCCTGAAATATAATTTGTCCATACAAATGTTGTACCATGGATGCCAGCGGTATAAACATTGTTCTTAAAACACCTTAAGACTTAATTTTATCCCTTCCACCTGTATTTTTTTTTTAATCAATAGATCATTATGCAAAAAAAAAAAATTTGACTGTATATTAATTTATAAATCTTCATTTTTGAAGAATATTTTTATCATCATTTTAGGGGTATCATTTTTAGATTTTGTTCCGAGCATTGAAAATTTCAAGGCCGTACATGATTTTATTGTTGGTGGTCAGTGCCAAATGGCAGAATATACATTATTTACTAAAATAAACACTTGAGATAGTTATTGTTGATCCAACATTTTTTGTTGGGTGCAGAGATAGGATTGTAGGTTTATATTATTAAGATGGTCCAAACATGTGGTGAAACACATGAAATGTCTTTCTTACAAGTACTATCATTCATTCAGCTTTCCATGTGTAGTACCTCATTTTCATAGTAGCAAGAAGGAATAGAGAGGATGAGATAGGACAACAAGAGCCCATTTGAATTGCGATTTCCGACACTTGTTATTTTGAGCATACTACTCATATTTTCGATGCTTATTAATTTGAGCATACTACTCACCTTTTCTACATTGAAGATATTTTCCATCTAGTGGTGTGTTTGTTATGTGTTGGATGGGACTTTTTTTTTTAAACCTACTAAATTTAAACAAGCACAAAAATTCATAAAACTTCTTTTGAGTTATAAAAATAATTTCTCTATACTTTTGTTCTTTCATCCATGATTTGTCAATGTATGTCTTATTACAAAGTAACTTTAGACTCTAATTACCTAAAAAGTTAACAAAGTAAATGGCATCAAAGCGATGTAAAATTTGTAATATTTTTATGCAAATTAACCTTTATGATTTTTTTTCCAATTTATAAAATTAGAATATAATTCAAGCTAATAACAAAAACAAACAAACCAATCTCTAGACACTCCTTGCTCCTTTTTTTTTGTTCTCTTCCTGCCAAAGCTATTAAATTAGGGCACAAACCAAGCCACCGTCCTTTCTCACTCTCTACAAAAACCCACCACCACCATAGCCGCCGTCGCCACCTCCACTCCATTGAAATCCGAACCCTACCTAGACATGGCAACCGCCGCCAACCCAGCCTCCTCCGGCGACCGCTCCAACGTGCGCGTGGCGGTCATCGGCGACTCCGGCACCGGCAAGTCGAGCCTGATCGTGTCCGTCGCCACCGAGTCGTTCCCCGACAACGTCCCGCCGGTGCTCCCGCCGACGCGCCTCCCCGCCGACTACTATCCCGACCGCGTCCCGCTCACCATCATCGACACCCCCTCCAGGCACTGCGCCGTCGACTTTTCAATATTTGCACTTCCCCGTCTTTTCGCGCTTTTCTGTAATTTTCTGATTTCTTCTGATCTGCAGCGCGGAGAACAAGCAGAAGATGGCGAGCGAGTGCCAGGCGGCGGACGCGATCGTGCTGACCTACGCCTGCGATCGCCCGGCCACGCTCGACAGGCTCAGCACCTACTGGCTGCCGGAGTTGCGGAGGCTCGATGTGAGTTTCTTTTCTTCTTCTTCTTCTTCTTCTTCTTCTTCTTCTTCTCTCACTCTAGGGTTTGTATTGTGGAGTCAATTGGTGTTTGTTTGGGGAGTGTAGATAAAAGTGCCGGTGATTGTGGTGGGATGCAAGCTGGATCTGAGGGACGAGCAGCAGATGAGCCTGGAGCAGGTGATGGCGCCGATCATGCAGCAGTTCCGCGAGATCGAGACCTGCATCGAGTGCTCCGCCCTCAGGCAGATTCAGGTCTCTCGCTTCTTCCCATTAAGTGTTCCATTGTTGCTACTTCCGATTCACATTGCACGTACACTACTATTATTAAGATTGCCTAGATGATTCACCTGACATTGATAACGTGGATCCCAAATTCTCGGTGAGAAATGGATATTGATTGTTAAGGAAGTACAATATTGTGCAAATTATGAATATGAAATTAGGAAGTCATGATAGGTTGAAGAATTATATTATAAACTGATTGTGTTTCTGACAGATGCATATATTTTTTTCCCCAGGGGAGTGAATATATATGAACTTAAAGCTTAAAGGGGAATTCTATAGAATTTATGTATAAAAGTAATTATAAACCAATTATAATGTGGGTCTTGAGTGTGATCTTCGGCATGTAAACCTCATCAATTTACCAACTAGGCCACAATCTTGTTACTAAATTTCTGAAGATAATGAAGTAAATAATAGAGCAAGCAAAGACTATATAGAAGCAAGCCGAAAACTTAGGAGCTGCCCACCTTGCCATATGTAGGGTCAGCTTCTTGGTGTGGATGGACCTTTTTGCATTAAAAAGTGTCATCTTTGATGGTTCTTTTAGCAAGTTTAAGATGCATATTCTCGGATTTTGTTAGGAATACGATTCCTTGTAGCAAATCATATTGTCCTACTTTTTTGTCTAGATTCTTTTGTAGTACAACATAACTTGGAGGGGATGCACCTTTGTTGGACGAGCTTAAAGTGTATGACCAAGAATGACCAAGGTAGGCCTACCTACCTGCCAAGTGGCTTTCTAGGTTTTGTGACAAGGACCTCTCTTGCTCATAGCCTACTCTGGGTAAGAAACCAAATCAGAGAGGGTTTTAGGACAAGGGATTCTCTTGCTTATAGCTAACTTTGGCTAGGAAACCAACTAAGAGGGTTGACATCAAGTTGATAGCCGGTCAAAAGTTTGTCAATTCTTTTTGGAGCTTTTTCGTGCTCCATAGTCGATCCCATTCAAACTGGATAAGGATTATATAAAAATATTCCGTAGATTTGCTTAGGATGACTTATTTGGAAGCTATGTTGCATTGCCATACAAAAAGCAGAGAGACCTCTCATTTTTGGAACATACCACATGGCATTTATATTTGCTTTCGTCTATACTTATATTATACTCTTGTTACTTCTTTTGCTATTCCACTGTAAAAAAAGTTATTCTTTTGTTATTTGGAAGAGTTCGAATACTAATGCCCTTGTTGCAGGTTCCTGAGGTCTTCTATTATGCCCAGAAGGCAGTGCTTCATCCAACTGCCCCTCTCTTTGATCAAGAATCCCAGTCACTGAAGCCTCGTTGTGTGAGGGCGTTGAAGAGGATATTTATTCTTTGTGATCACGATAGGGATGGAGCTCTTAGTGATGGAGAGTTAAATGACTTTCAGGTTTTGTTGTTAATTTCTTGTTACATTATCATCTTGTTTCAATGTATGCAGTTATTTCTTTTCCTTTGATTCTTAGACTCGATTATTCTTTTTCAGGTTAGATGTTTTAATGCTCCCCTCCAACCTACTGAAATTGTGGGCGTCAAGAAGGTTGTGCAAGAAAAGATGCCTGAAGGTGTCAATGAGCACGGTCTTACATTGACTGGATTTCTTTTCCTCCATGCTCTTTTTATAGAAAAGGGTCGTCTTGAAACAACATGGACTGTTTTAAGGAAATTCGGATATGATAATGATCTTAAACTTAGGGATGATCTCCTCCCTTCGACATTCAAAAAAGCACCTGATCAGGTAATTGGAGTTAATTATTATTGTTATTATTATTTTTGCTTTCTCCTCCAGCAAAGGTCATATTGCTTTTGCTTTCTCCTCCAGAAAAATCATATCGCCATTTGTGTTTATTGCTACAAATGACCAGTTACAAATTCTTAAGTTTGGCTCAAAATGGTGTTGATATATCTGGCTGAAGTTCATTTTTTCTTTTCTTTACCGAACGATCTGACCTTAAACGATGCGATCCGATAATGATTAAAGAACAAGAGATTATAAAATCAAAGGTCAACATGCCATTGCTTTTGTTGGATATGATTGCATGGTTAAGGACACTTGACATCACCGACCATAAATCTATACATAACTGCTGGATGAACATACTTCACATAATAGGATGTTCGGAGGAAAAGTTATACTTCGCATGTGAATACTGGTAATAATACCTAACACAGATTTAATTATACTCGAAAATGATAACTACGTAGGTGCAGGGCAATCTATGTTTGCGGAACATGCGCGTTTACATTCTTTGCACTTCAGAACTTGAGCATACAATTGTCCTCTGTTTTAAATACATAATGTTTTTTTATGAAGTTGATGCCTTTGAGTCTCTCATTTTACATGTCATTTTTTGTTCTATGACCAAATAAGCCTGTAAATGCTGAATTCAATCCCATTTCTAAATTTGATAATTCTGATGAGATTGATTAATAGTCCTCACCTAGGAGTTACACTTCTTCCTTGTCCTTGAAGTATAACCTTGGATAGCAGATTCAATAGCTACTGCTCGATAACAATTGAATAAGGGATGTATTCTACATCTATATGCCACGAATCTTAGGATATCTGCTTTCAGTTGACTCACTAGTGACATTGCTCTGAAGTCTAGGCACTCAAAGAATTGTGGTGGATTGATAAAGAATCTTGATGATTGCTTTTGTAGAAGATGTTGGGCTTAATTGCATAGTTATTTGCTATGCTCTATGATTAAACAAATCGAAGGGAGTTTAACGTAACACCTGTAATTTTTTTTTGTCTGTGAAGTTGCTACACTTGGATTCTCCAACTCTACTTTGTTACAAGTACTTTGCCATTAGGAAGCAGTACTTTTGTAATTGCTTCGGGCTTATCATTTTGTTTGTTTGTGAAAGCAACAATTTCTACTAGTTAGTCTCAAGTACCCATCTTTTCACTATCCCGAATTTAGCAACACTTCTGTCTTGGGAATATAGGAGGTTGTTCTCTGTTGAGATGCATTTGGTGCCATTTCGCATGATTGATGTTATAGTTGGGGATTTATGATGATTGCTTTGATAATTGATATAGTGTTCTGCAAAATGGATTCATTCACAATTAATTGGCCTAATGATCTGACGGTTAATCCAGTTAATTGGGTGGCTGATTAGGCATATTTTCCAAGTGGATGCATAATTGAGATTTTCTGTGTAATCTGAGAAATCAGTCTTGTTGTCAAAATCGTGCCTAGGCTCAAGGCAGTAGACTGGAACCTTAAACCCAGTCGAGGTGCCGGCCTTGACTCGGACACAACATATGCCCATGGCTCTCGTGGAAAGCTGGACGTGCCTAGGTGCTGGGCCCAGTATAATATAGTTTCCAAATTGTGTTTGTTTCCATCCGAACCCTTTAACATGTACTATTCTTTGCCTAACCCTAAAGCAACCACATGTCAGGGGAGTCTACTGTCTGATCCATGTACTGTTCTTTGCCATATTTTATGACCTCTTCTTCCTTCCTTTCTTTTGTTTTTGTTTTTGTTTTTGTTTTTGTTTTTGTTTTTCTGTTTCTTTTCCTTTTCCTTTCTTCGCCTCTTCTTTCCGTGCTGCTTCTTCCTTCCCTGTAATAGTGTTTTACATGGTATTTATTTGCTATATTTTAGAAATTCAGATAATATTTTTTCCAGTACTTTTCTAAATTAAGGTCTGCCTCACCTAGATCAGGTGCGCACCTTGTTGTGTGCCTCACGCCTAGGTCCCAAAGAACCTTTGTGCCTTACTGTACCAACGCTTTTAACCACCGATTGGGTTTGACCGAGCGCACAGTGAAACCACTTAATACAGCATTGGTCAGGCCTTTGTCACTCTCAGTTCATATCAAACATCTAATAACATATGATATAACTACACTGGAGCAATTTGCTTGTTGACAATGGTATGGAGCAAAATTTGAGAATTTTAAGCTACTTGTTTCAAATACTAAAATCATACAGTTAGCCCTATAATTTCTTCTAGTTCAAGATAAACCTTGTATTAGGGTACTAATCATGAACGCAGTTTGCAGTATCTGTCAATACCGATTCGATATGGCTAATACCGATACGGTTTGGCATGTCCTGATCCCATACCGACCGATACTCGATATTGACCGATACTGACATTGGGGTCTTTTTTTCGGTAAATTCGGCAAAGAAAATTGAACGAAATAGACCAATCAGCAATGGTGTAAATGCACAATAAGGTTGTAAAAGCATGTAAAAGAAGAGAGCTTATCTATCACATGTAAACCAATCGACAAGGGTGACTATTAGTTTATTCAATTTCAAAACTAAGAAACAACATTGAAAATAGTTAAAATTATGCCTAAATGTAGAAAATATATTTTCTAAAATGTTAATAATTTATTAATAGTTATTTGCTTTCTGTTCTGATTCCAAACAAAAATCCTATAACGATACTCGATACTGATACTGCGAACCTTGATCATGAACTCTTGTGGACATGATATTATTCTAGATCTGTGCAGACACTAATAGTATATTTATTTACTTTTTGTAGAGCGTTGAGATGGCGAATGAAGCTGTGGAGTTCTTGAAGGGGATTTTTTATATGTTTGACGTTGACAATGTAAGTATTAAAATATTCGTTCTTGAGGGTTTTCTTGTAGTTTATCCATAGTTTCTTTAGTAAGTTACTTGTGCACTGTTACTCATCTCTTCTCCTGAATATTCTTGATTTGTCTGTTGCCTCCTTATATCCTAAATTGTGTGTTATGGTCTAAACTTCCCCTTAGTTTCAATCTGTAAGTGTTGCCAGCATCATGTTGTTAGTTCTTGTAGAAATGACTCCATTTCACAGAACATTGTATTACCTTGGGAGTATGGAAGATTTAAGATTTGACTCTCCCTTAAATATTACATACTTGCTACTTAGATGTCTGTTTGATACTAATTAGGAATCTATATTTCTTTCTTGCCTAGAGCGGTTGCTTGTGTCGGTCAAGTACCATATGGTTGTTAGATATGTTGCTTGTTATACAGTCCCACTTTTGCTATATTAGGTGATTTTCTTTCTAAGAGTTAACTTATTCTTGTATCTCCTCTTGATGTACATTGGTAATTATATTTGTCTAGTCGTACTTGCTATGGAGTTTATAGAAGTACTAGCATATTTCCCAACATCAGCTGAAGCATGTACTCTAATACTTTTTTCTTTATGCAATATGTTATTTATCTATTGATTTAGGAGGACAAATATCTTGGTTCCAACTTTTTTCTGGAATATGCTCCATATTGAACAACTAGACATTTAAATTTAATCTGTTTAAAATTTCTCTGTAAAAGTTTATTTTATATTTTATTACCTATAAATAGTTTTTTTCCAATCAAGTCATGCAAGTAAATGGTGGGTCCTATCATTAAGTTATGTGAAGGTTACTGTCAAAGATATTTGTTTTAGAGCCACATATGAAGAAAACCTGGATTTAGTGCGCCATTGCATTCACAATTATATGGCGCCTACTTTTGTCCTTCTAACAGAGTTTTAAGCATGATGATTGCAAATCTTGAATTTATTTATCTATATCTGGCTATGGGAGGAAGGGGGAAGAGGGGTGGGGTTCGGCTGGTGGGTTAAGTTTGCACTCATTTGGTTGTTCTCATTAGTGTTTTTGTTCACGTGTTCCAAATGCTGCTCTATATCATAATCTCAAATAGAGATGTAATTAATTGTCGTCCTTTTTTAATTTGGTTAACATTTCCTTTAATACTTTCCTGTTCTTACTGCATAATTTGGTATACCAGGATGGGGCTCTGCGACCCGCTGAACTTGATGATCTATTCTCAACTGCACCTGACAGGTAAAAATGTTAATTATCTTAAACATTTAAGTACTTTAAGTTTTAGTGCTTTCTATTTGTGAATGTGCTTTATTTCTTTGAGGTTTGTACTGAGTACCCTGCGAGTATTTAAATCAATATGAATGTACTTGACACACTTGGAATCTGTTAAGTCTTGTAGTTTTTCGTTCTCAGCATCAATTTCCAAGGGTTGTATACTCCCAATTTCTTGTTATTTATGTGTGGTTTGGATACTGTGCTATAAATCTAGTTTTTCAAGTGAGTATTTGTTTGTCCAAGAGGCCTTTATGCATTTCCTCGTACTGATTACCTTATATGTTCCAATAGGTAAATAGCTTATCTGCTATGCTTTATTCTTAACAAGGTTGACAATAATTGTCTTAAAGCTGGTGAATACAGATATATTCTTGTTTGTTATATGAAATTGCTTTGACCTTTGCTTATATATTTTGTGCCAATAATATAGTACTTTGTTGCTTCAATTGTCATGAAAAGTAATAATAAGTTATACATGTATCTTATGGACCAACATTCTCATTGATGGTACCAAATTCATAGGCTGGAACTATTCAAATACAAAGAATGCTTTTGCCTTGTGAAAGGGAGGTTTCATGTACATATTTATGATAATATCATATCAATTCAAAAACAATGAAATAGAGGAAACTCCAAAGGAGCTATGCGGTTCGAGTTAAAAATACAGTTTGGCATGTCCATGAAAACATAGTTAATATGTTAAATCAATATCAGAAAAACAAAAAAACATAATATGTTAAATTAATATCACAGTTGATACCGATACAATTTGGCTATGTCCATGAAAACATAGTTAATATGTTAAATTAATATCACAGTTTGCAGTATCAGTCGATACCGATACAATTTGGCTTGTCCAGATCCGCTACTGACTGCTATCGATACTGGCAGATACCGACGTTGTGGGTATCTTTTCGAGTCAATTTGTCGACAAATGAAAATTGAATGAAAAAGACCAATCAACAAGGGTTTAAAAATAGAAAATTTGCTCTAGCGATAATATATTTAAATATATTAGAGAAAGCAATTTTTTTTGTTAAATTGACTGGAACGAAACAATTTGCCAGTGAGAATGGCGAAAAATTGACATTGCAGATTTTTGCGAGTGCTACTGACGAAAATCTAGCAAATTTTTTTTCCGTTAATGGTCGGTCGATTAAACCGAATAACATATAAGCCAACAAAAAAAAAACCAAACCACTCTCACCCCTACAATAAACCATCCCAAAAAAATTTTCACAATAAACCAAACTAATAAACCAGCAAAAAGACCAACAAACCCTTTCGCCAGTGCTACTGGCGAAAAGTGGACAATGTCCAAAATTTTGCAAGTGAATGTTCATTTTTTGCCATCCACACTGGCGAATTGTTTCGTTCCAGTAAATTTAGCAAAAGTTTTTTTTTCTATAATATATTTAAATATATTATCGCTACAACAATTTTTCTGGTTTAAAAACATACTAAGATTGTAAAGCATATAAATGAAGAGAACTTATTTATTGCAGGTAAACAAATTTGCGAGGGTAACTATTATTTTATTCTATTTCAAAACTACTAAGCAAAAACACAAAATACCTAAAATTATGCATAAACCTTTACAATAATTTTTTCTCTAAATTTTTAATAATTTATTAATATTTGTTTTCTTTTCAATACCAAAAATGCGATACTCTGATCCGAAACCACCAATATTGCCGATATCGAACGATTCCGATACACAGAGAAAGGGTCCGATGCCGATATTGCGAACCTTGATTAATATGTTAAATTGAATCACTCTTATTACACCCAAAAAGGCCAAGTAATAAAGATAACACCAAAGAGGTAAAACTACAAGGTCATATAAAAGTGAAAATAGAAAACAAAATATTAAATATGGAATTGGAATATATATATATATATATATATATATATATATATATATATATATATATATATATTAACCAAATTAAAATTGAAGTATAAGTTAGACTAGTTACCCTAAAAATGAAAACGTGTATTATAATCATGTCCAGAAGCTCAAATTTATAGACAAACATACCCAGGATAAGAAAAAAGAAAGAAAATGTAGTAATTCTTAGGGATGCCATAACTGATCATAGTTGTAATTAACTATGAATAACATAACAACACATACAAATTATGCCCAAAGGTATCAAATTTTTTTTGCAATTTTTAGAGTAGTTTTTTAATTTTTTTGCGACTGCATAAGTCATCCAATTCTTCTTTTCTTCTTCTTCTTCTTCTTCTTCCATGTTTCTTCTTCCACAGACTCATCGAGTCTTCTTTTTATTTTTGTTCTAAGTTGAGCTCCACATGGCTTCTTTTTATGGATGACATGTGGGCTTTGTCTTGAGCCTTTTCTTCAGATGGAAGGAAGGAACGAGTCAGAAACTAAAAAAATGAAAACTTCCAATATGGATATTAGTCATATGCCATGTTGGAGTTACTTTAGGATTTTTTATTTGGATTTTTATTTGGGCCTTCAATTCTCATGGGTTAAAAACAATTAAACATAACTATTTGTATTTTTTATAACAAAATTAGGATATAGGGTATATGGTTTAATTTTTTTTTAAAATTTTTTGCGACCGCCTAGAATTACGATCCGCCTAGGCGCGTTAGGCGATGGGTGGCCATCCGCCTAACGCCTTTTACAACCTTGTTTTGAACCTTGGGTTGTTGACACCATACTATAAAACTTCGTAAAATTCCTTTTTGGAGTATTAATGCTCTATAGCCAACCCAGTGTTTTACAACGCCCGTCAGGCTCGAGCATAGGCACGCACCTTGTGCGCTTCACACCTACTTGTGAGACGTCTCGTGTGCCTCACTACTACTTTTGAGGGACACCCATGCTTACGACTCATTAACCCAATGTCTCTTCTTTTCGTTTCGTTTTTCTTTTTCTTTTATATCTTTTTAATAGATATGATTTCATATGTTGTTTTTATAAAATAATTAACTATTTTTTTTATTGTAATTAATAGGTTTTCTACCATGAATTTTGATGTTATGAAGTCGATTAAGAAAAGGTCTTCGCTGGAAATATTGTTAAAATCTTAGAAGCCATAATCTCGTAAAGGTCAACGAATCTCAGTAAGAACCTCGATTCGATGGTTCTTACTTGAGAGCTCGTTTCTCCCACGACATGAGCTTGTTTTTCCTGCGACGAAAGCACTTCCCATAACAGGAACAAGATTTTAAAAGGACATTTTTGGAAAAAAAGTTGGAGAATTTTTAATACACGTTCATCAAAGTAATAAAAAACTAAGGAGTACTTATCTTCAGTGTAGTCAAAGGCGCGTCCCAGGTGTGTCTTGCTCCTAGGCGCAAGGACATCGCTTCATTGTAGTCGAGGCGTGTTTCGTAAGGCACACCTTTTCCTCAGGCACGGGATGGTTAAGGCGTGTCTGGAGAATATTCAAGAAAAAAAGCTTATGTATTCTTTTTTTACTGTTTCTTTAATACTTTATTTTGTATACTATTTTTTCTGTTTTTTTAATTTTCTTATACTGTTTTATATAATGTTATTTTTATACCCTTTTTTTTCTTCTTTTTTTTGTTTTCTTATATTGTTTTGTATAATGTTATTTTTATATTTTTTCTTTCTGTTTTCTTATACTGTTTTGTATAATGCTCTTTATTTACTTTATTTACTGTTTTGTATAATGTTTATTTTGTATATTGTTTTTTAATATAATTTTCATCTTTTGATGAAATGAAAGTCCTATTAATTTGAATTATCCTTACAAAGCACTTGAAGAATATCTTAAAACTTCAATTCAAAGGGTATATATATATATATATATATATATATATATATATATATATATATGTGTGTGTGTCTCGCATCGCTCGGGCGTGCGTCTTAAGTGTGGCTTGCGCTTCGGGCGATATGAACATTTTGCGTCTCGAGTGCGCTTTGCGCCTTTGACTACCTTGACAATGTTGACATCATAAAAATCACCATGCGAATGATTTCTCTATAACTGAACTTTATAAATTCTAATAAATATTAAGATATCGATAAATTTTGATAACAATAACTAATGAACATAATTTTTTTATTAGCGCACACTTCCATTAAGGTTCCAACTTTAGACTCTTCTAAGTAGTTGCTTGCCATAAACAAAAAGTTAAAACAGTAGTCGCGCTTCCCGTTTTCGCTTCTGGCTTCTAAGGTTAAAATTTGATCTCAAGAATATAAGTACTATTAAATTTATCAAGTCGGTCAACTATTCAAATTACAATTAATAGGTAATGTAGTGTAGAAATGATAATATGAATGATGATGATTTTTAGGGTTTTGGTAATTCCCTGTTATTATGAACTTGTAAGTTTTTTGTAGCTTTGATGATGGTTAAATAAATATTTAGATATATTTATAAATTTATGTACTTCGCTTGTTACTATTTTAGTGGTGTTGTCAATTGATTAGATTTAATGACATTGATTACTCGAAACTATTTCAAAAGTGTGCGTCTCACTTCATTAAAGCCCATGCCTCGTCGTGTGCCTTGCACCTAGGCTCCGGAGGACTCTAGCGCCTCAAGCATGTTAAAACACCGACCCGACCCCATTTCAAGGGGTTGTTTGGATGCTTGTAGCTTATCGAAAGCGTGAAAGTGTCACTTTCAACATGTTGTAATGCAGTGCACTTGCAATGAAAGTGTGAATGTATCACTTTTCAAAATATATTTGGATACATAGTTTTTTGTCCCCCACTAGTGAGGAGTTTAAAATCATTTTGTTTGGATGACAACATGAAAGTGCAGGTGAGAATTAAAAAAGTAGAGAGCATAGCCACTTGCAATGGAGTTGCAATCCATTTCTCCTGCAACCGAGAAATGAAGAAATGACACTTTAAGTTGCAATGCAATGTCATATCACAACCTCTTGCAATGAAGTTGCAAGAGATATCCAAACACTGAAACTGCCTACACCAACGTCAAATGCAAAAAAGTAGCAGTTTTAAGCCACATGTTGTAATGCAGTGCATTTGCAATGAAAGAGTGAATGTATCACTTTTCAATATGTTTGGATACATAGTTTTTTGTCCCCCGTAAGTGAGGGGTTTCAAACCATTTTGTTTGGATGACATGAAAGTGCATGTGAGAATTAAAAAAAGTAGAGTATAGCCACTTGCAATGGTGTTACAATCCATTTCTTCTGCAACTGAGAAATGAAGAAATGATACTTTCAATTGCAATAAAATGTCATACCACAACCACTTGCAATGAAGTTGCAAGAGATATCCAAATACTGAAACTGCCTACACCAACATCAAATGCAAAGAAAGTGGCAGCTTCAAGCCACTTTCAATGCACTCTCACCTATCCAAACAGTCCCCAATGGGAAATGGCTTTGATGATGAATCAATAATGATGATGTCCGGATATAGCTACAAATTTTGATTTGTTTCTGGTGTGAACAACAGGTTGGAAGAGATGCAATTGTTGGTCTTCTATACTAAAGAATTACACATGCACAAATGACCTGCAATAACAAGTCAACTTTAAGAGGTTTTAGACTTTTTACAAGTTCAAACTTCCACAGAGACATATATAGTGTATGTTTGCTGTGCAGTCATATAAGTACTAGTGTATAATTTGCAAAAGGAATTAATCCACAAATAATTTTTGGCCATACTTATTTTAAAGTATTTCACAAAATTTTACAATTTTTTGAATGAATTATGAACTATTTGCCAATCAATGAATAAAAAATTGTTGGTTGATTTAAAATTTTTTAAATATGAAAACTTTAACCAAGAACAATTTTTTTAGTTGTATAAACCCTTACGACTATTACGAGAGCTTCACTGAGTTTCCGATTTTCTCCTATAACCCAAATTGTTGGCCT
This sequence comes from Iris macrosiphon, assembly GCA_036927795.1. Taxonomy (NCBI): domain Eukaryota; kingdom Viridiplantae; phylum Streptophyta; class Magnoliopsida; order Asparagales; family Iridaceae; genus Iris; species Iris macrosiphon. The sequence goes on along the minus strand of JAYESA010000020.1, from coordinate 35,685,475 downwards.
CACAATAATTCCCAAGCAATAATTGTTTACTATGTTTGTCTGTGATGTTTCTTGAGTATATATTATCACAAAAAAAAACATGAATAACAGTGTGACATTCAGTTATGCTTGTTAGTATCTAAATATGATGTAATTCATTTGAATAACTTACCTGCAATCTGATAATCTTGTAACTACAGCCCTTGGTCCGATGTTCCTTATAAGGATGCTGCTGAGAAGAATGTATTAGGAGGATTATCTCTCGACGGATTTTTGTCTGAGGTATATTGTGTTAAATCACTTAATAAATAACACTTATCTGTGTTGAAACTTCGAAATGTTCCAATATTAAAACACTACTTGTTTCTTTTATGCATAAATTTGTGTTCTTTCATTTTGTAGAAGTATCTTTTACAATTATCTAGACATGTGCTATTATTATGTTCTTTGTCCTGGAAACTGTTAATATGTAAGTATATTATAAACTATACCCCCATCTTGCAGTTATGGAAGGATACACTTGTGTACTATGATTGGTTTGTTGCAGGCTTGCAGCTTTTTATCAAGCCTCAAAGATTGACTAAGGCCTGGTTTTGACATTGCTGCTGTTTTCCAAAAGCTGAAAGCAACCTGCTCCATGCTTTCAAAAGCTGCCCGCAAAATGAACTAACTATCAAAAAGAAGCAGAAGCAGCTGTTAGCAAACAGCTTTTGCTGCTGCTTTTTCAGAAAAATAAGCAGAAGCAGGCAAAACAAGCAAATGTCAAACCCAGCCTAAACTTTGTTCATGTCCTCCGATTCTATTTGGGTGACTTTATTTTTCATCATACTTCTCATGACACTTCTTTATTTATAAATTGATTTAGGTATGTGGTTTAGGCATTGGACAAGAGTTCTAGTAGGTTATGTAAAGTTGAAAGTTGTAGATGATGTTCTTCCTATCCAATCTCCAAAACTAAGTTGACCATGTTTTTGTTATAATTGCTTATATAAAGTTGTCTTGATTATTTACATTTTAAATTTATTTGAAGAACTATAAGTAAATCATTATCACACTTCTAAGTTTAGCATGATGCATATGTATTTTAAATTTATTTGAATAACTAACTATAAGTGAACCATTATCACACTCTTCTAAGTTCACCATTATCACATTTATTTGAATAACTATAAGTAAACCATTATTTACATACATTTCATGTATCTAATGTGTGTTCGCATACTGGAACTCTCACACACGTGTGTTATGCAAATAGATTATTTATTTGATCATATATGATCCCTGTTATAGACTACAACTACGGTTATTACTAATGGAACAATAGTAAACTTAAAATATTATTCTATAGCCCTATTTTCATGGGAAGATTTTTCTGCAAAAGATGAGGTGTACAAGAGGAGGTACTTTATGTTCAATGTGAAATGATTCATATGCCTATATCTGATCAATGGTTATTAACCAAAACTGTAAATATTAGTAAATAATTTAAAGTTTGTTTCCTTGAGTAAAAAATAATCTCTGAGTTTAAATTGTTGGATAATTAATATGGTAAACTTGGGCAAAAGAGATTAGTGGGAAGAGAATTCTGTTCCAATCTGTATGAAAATTAGGTGAAGGTCGAAGTCGATCCCATTTTGATGTGTACATGCTTAGATGATGATGATACATTAACAATTAGTAAGATTGTCCGCTCTTCACTTGCCAACTAACAACATGGTTAATACATATATTGTTGTACGAAATGCATTCTGCTTGCTCTTCAGACCTGTTCATATAGTTCTTTCCATTTCAGTTCTAAGACTATCTCTGCACCGTTTTAGAATGTTTTTGATCTTGATATCAATTGACTGAGTCCAAAAATTAAGCTTAGCTAATTTGAAACTGTTGAGTTGGATAAAAGGACAAGTGAGAATGTGGATATTTTGGAAATAAGAGATGGCTTCAGTTGAGGAAATTTGTTTTGAGATGTCTTGGACATGTGGAGTGGAGACTAGGTAAACCATCATGAGTGGTTAAATCACCGTTAATGTAGTTTATAATGTTAGGGCTAGATCTAGGAGAATGTTGATTGAGACAATACGAACCATAGTTACCTTGAATGTGATACAAGTTGGGTCATGGTACGGGTTCGGGAACGGGGTATGCTACTTCTCTTTTATTTTGGTACATAGTGGGTAGGGTGAGTCGGTTCGCCAATTCGGTTCCCGTTACATTTTAAAATTCTAATTGGGACGATATTAGTTGTTCAAATTTGACTTAATTATTATGTCATATACATAAAAGAAAACCTATAGATCAGTGTAGTCAAAGGCGTGCCTTGCTCCTTGGCGCAGGGACAACGCCTCAGGACTGTCCAGGCGAGACGTTTCATAAGACGCACCTAAGACACGCCTTTCCATGAGGCGCAGAGTAGTTAAGGTACGCCTTGAAAATATTGTGAATTTTTTTACACATGGACCAATCTTTTGATGCTTTTTTTGTATACAATTTTTTTATTGTTGTTTTACTTTTTTTTTATAGTGGTTTGTATACTTTTTAGGCTCTTTTTTTTCAAACTTTTTTGTGTATACTGTTATTTTACTGTTTTTTATATACTGTTTTGTATATGAACATACTGTTTTTTATACTATTTTTTATACTTTTCCTGCAAACGAAATTCTCACTATCGTATCTGTATTTTTTATTTTTTATTGTTTATTTTGTATACTATTTTTTATAATGTTCTCAGTATACTGTTTTGTATATTGTTTTTTTTACTGTTACTGCATCTAGTAGTTGATATATATATATATATATATATATATATATATATATATACATATATATATATATATATATCATTTTCATCTTTTGATGAAATCAAGTCATGTTAATTTGAATTATCCTTGAAAAGCACTATTTTTTATACTGTTCTCAGTATACTGTTTTTTTACTGTTACTGCTTCTAGTAGTTATATATATATATATATCACATGAGTACCTTTTGAATTGAAGTTTTAAGATATTCTTCAGTACTTTTCAAATGATATATATATATATATATATATATATATATATATATATATATATATATATTTGCATTTCGTCCCGCTCGGACGCGTGTCTTAAGTGCGCCTCGGGCGATATAGACCCTTTGCACCTTTGACTACCTTGCTATAGATCATAATAAATTCAAACCCATTATCTTACTCCATTCATTCAATAATATGTAAAACTTTTGTTAGTCATATTTCAATTTAGAAAACAACATTCAAAATAAAATGATACAATGGTGCCAAATTAAAACATGTAAATAAACCAGAAAATAAAATGACAAATGACTTCGAACTTTCATAGAAAATATCAAAAGCATCACAAAATCTAATTAGCTTATTCTTTCCATAAGCAACTTGCAAAACAGAATGGTGGCTCATAAGTAATAAATAAACAACAATAGTATGAAAAAGTAAAATTTCACAAGAAATGTGTAGCTATGGTATCCCAATTGATGAGAAACTCAAATTTTTTTTCCTCCAACCTTCTTTGCGGTGAAAGCAGTGTTTTAAAAAGCTCTAGGTGCTTCCAGGCAAGCTGCCTCGCCTCATCACTTGGGAGCGTCTAGATGTGCCTCGTCTCGCCTCCCCTCGCCTGGAGAAGAAAAGCATCACATGAACGTCTTCTCAAATTTTCTTTTCATAACACATTTTGTCACTTTTATAGCCCATGTTAGGATATCTAAATCTGTCATGTACCCTAAATATCTCATCAAATTTGAGTTTGTATACAATAAACCAAAGAAAAAGAGAACAAATTACCAATAAAAAATAATAAAGTTAACAAGATTATAAAGAAGTCCATTAAACACAACATTAAGTTTAAAAACAATAACATCACACTAATAACATCACACATGTCATTATGACAGAAGAACAATCGTTCAAATGAAAAAACAAACATAAGATAATCAACGAGTCAATCTTCCATATTCCTAAATGACTTAACCGATTCCTACTCAGTGACTAATCATTCGTCTTCTTCATCTAAGTCTAAGAGATCATCCTGAAAATTATCATCAATATCACCATCGAAAATGAAATCTGTCCTTTCATGGATTTTGTTCATGAATATTCTCCTTTTTTATTTGTCTATTTAGTTAGACAAACCAAACAGTCCAAGAAAGTTGCATAAAACATCAAATACACCTAGGCGTGCATATATGCTCGCCTAATTATCTATTCACCTAATGTTGTCTTTGGTGCCTTTCTCGCCTAGGCATCACTTAGAGAAGATAACTCGCATGACTTTAGATTAGGCGGTGAAACATTGTCTCTCACCTTTTAGGCGTCTATGGGTGCCTTGGCGGCGCCTTTACACCACTAGTTGAAAGAATCTCTTGTAAAAGCAAATTATAAAAGCAAATTATAGTGAGATTAGCGGTTGATTCAAATGGCCAAATTTAGCGATCTTGTTGAAGAATCTCTTTCAAAATCAAATTTATAATGAGATTAGCGGTTGATTCGGATCGCCAAATTTAGCGATCCGGATTGAGTACCATTGGTCCATCACGTACCCTGAATTAGAACATTCGTATCTGGAATGGGTTCGATGGAGGTTTAAGTGTACCTGGTACTATGATAAGAACGACTTCTAATAGCTGCAACATGTTATGGAGGATATGGCGCTTCTTATAGCTAAGTGGAGGTAAATATTTCTTGTAGAATACCCAAAAGTTGGGAAAGATTTCATGTAGCTTACCGAAGTTGGGGAATATTATGTTGTCTTTCTTTCTTCTTTTTATGTTCGAAAGAAGACATTGCAGCTACACAATCCAAATAACTTGGGAGTCACAAGTGAAGATTGATGTTTTTAATTTATGGTTGCATTGGTTAGGAGCTATAGGATTGTTCTTGAAGAAGTTGTTACCAAAATGAATATAATCGAGGCAATATGGAATGGTTCAGTAGGCACTGATAAGAGGGTGTATGGCCAATGTTCTAAATGGCGGTCGAGACGGCCGTTTAGGCGCCCGTAGGCGCTAGACGGTTGCTCTCTGCACCGTTTTTGCCGTTGGCGACAGCGTAGGCGGTCGACGGTGTAGGTGGGCACCTAGGCGGAGAAATACCTGACTAGATATTTTGGCAAAACAATTTTGCATGCATTATGGGCCAATGATTCACTTTTACAAAATCAAAACGTCATAAATCTTTGTTCTACAACTTAGTTATGCATAAAACACCCTTAAAATATGCATATTATACAAAAAAATAGTGGTAAAATAGTAAAAAATATATCCAAAATGTATCAAATGCATAGGCGGTAGGCAGACCCTCTACGCCGTGCACCCGCCTACAACGTTTAGAACCTTGGGTATGGTAGTTCCCAGTGTTACATAGAAAACTACGTCAATACTAGGGGTGAGCATTATTCGGCTTTGGACCGAAACCGAACCGAATAAGAGATTTGGTTCGGTTTGAAAAAAATTCGGTTCAGTTTCGTTTTTGGGTTTCGGTTACAGTCTAAAACCGAAAACCGAATAAGAGGTTGTGTAATTATGTAAATACACTCAATTCTATGTATATTTTGTGATAAAAATGTGTATATTTTGAAAACAACAATTATATATATATATATATATATATATATATATATATATATATATATATAAAGTCCAACTATGGTAATTTAACAACTAGTCCAATTTGGGTGTAACTTTAAAATACAACAAACGTGTGTATAAAAATTATAATTTTTAATATAATTTAACCACGATCCCAACTTTGGGTCCGACACATTAAACAATAGAAATAGGACAACGGAACAAACCGAATAAACCAAATCCATTATTCGGTTCGGTTTCGGTTTTCGCCAATTTCGGTTCGGTTTTGTTATGGATTTTTAGAATTTCGGTTTATTCGGTTTTGACTATTTCGGTTCGGTTGAAACCGAATAAACCGAACTCTCACCCCTAGTCAATACAACTGACTGGAAGAAACAGTTTCTGCAGCCTGTGCCAGGAGATTGGATTATCTTTTTTTCTTCTCTCCTGGTGTGGGATTATGGAACACTTGCTATATATATATATATATATATATATATATATATATATATGGTGATGCCAGTGGAGGTCAATGCCAATAGTTTCTGGTTGTTTTATTGGAGTTCTAAAGTTTTTCTGGTGGGCAAGTATTTTGCTGTTGTTTTATACGCAAGATGTGTGCTATACACAAGATGTATTTATGAATATTAATGTGGTTAATAACCTGATTGCGTAATAAAAGGTTACAGTGAACCACTGTTAGGGGTCCCCTATATGAACTCTCTGACATCGAAACACGACAATTACCCTCCCATCTACACATACTGCAAGATCTTATCTCACATAGTCTGCTAATGATATTTTGCTTACACTCATCTGGTTTTAAATCTATTTATTGTATTTATGTGCATATTTCTAAGTATCTTTGAACATTGTCTGAAATTAATGCATGCTAAAGCTTTCATTGATAAATTTTACTGTGCTCCAGTGGGCTCTTATGACGCTTCTAGACCCAGCAAGTAGTTTGGCTAACCTGATATACGTTGGATACCCTGGCGATCCTGCTTCCGCATTTCAAATTACCAGGCGAAGAAGAATAGATCGTAAAAAGCAACAGTCGCAACGAAATGTTTTCCACTGCTTTGTATTTGGGCCTAAAAATGCTGGCAAATCTGCTTTGTTAAATTCATTGATTGGACGGTTCGGCCCCAAATCTGATGTCTCATTTTACATAGAATCCTTTATTTGTATCTGCATCATGATTTAAAATTATTCGGTCATTGTCCCAGACTCCCATCTCTATCAGTTTCTCATCCTATATGGTGCTCATATTGCTTTTCTTGTTCAGGAACTTTTCTCCGACATATACGGTGACAAGTAGTGAGCGATTTGCAGCAAACATCGTTGAGCTGCCTGGAGTGAGTTCACACCCATAAACATTTCTTTTTCTTAAGTCTGAGATTTCTCACTTGCATTATGTTCTCTCTATCTTAATTTGCTACCGCTACTTCCACATGCAAAGGAGTATGTTGATAACATAAATTAACTCGTCTAATCCACAAGTTTTTTGTAATTGCCTAAGGATATACTCTTATTTGTTCTTATGTTTTGAAAGTTAAATTTTGTTCTTATGTATTTTTTTTCGTTTTATTGTTTCTGGTGCTTGCAATGTTTTCTAGTATAAACTTAATCTCCCATATACATTGGGTCATTTAGATTGTCATGTACCTTAAACTTGTAGAATTATGCCTGAATAAGACTGTCATAGTTCTTGCAATTCTTTTTTCTTTATCAATTTAATGTTTAACAAAAATATTGTGGTTATAGAGGTAGCATATCATGTCTGTGAAACTAAAATCGTTATATTGCTTGCAATGTTGGGTTAGTCTATTTATTGCTTTCTATCTTCTTGCATCTTACGAGCTGTTTGGTTGATATCCAGAAACGAATTTGCTTTCAATGTGGCTTTGTTAAGTTCTGTTTCCTGTAACTTCTCACTTCATAATATATTCATGTACAAAATGGGATCCAAATGCGGCATTTTTGAGGCAATGACTGCTGGTTCCACAGCAACCCTCATTGGCATAAATGCTCGACTGCACCACCCAAATGCTGCCACCTTATTGCTCTGCAAGGAAGGTTGCATTCAATTGCTTGCTTTGCTGTATGCATAGGAATGTTTTTACCATATTTGCATTTGGAGCCCTGGAAACATCTCCTTGCAACAACAATCACAAGAATAATTTGATGTGCTTGCAAACTAAACATCCTTTGTTAAATGGATATTGTCTATTTCAGAGGTTTGTAGAATATATTGATCTTCTATTAGTGTTTTTCTCTCTCTTTAGAATAGATAACTATACCATATTTTGGAGCTTATTTTTATCTACTCAGAAATTATCATGGATAGTTGATCAACTTAGGCAATATCAGCACGTTTGCTGATGTATAAATTGAGTAAAAGTAGGTTTTAGATATATAAAATATACTGTGTATAAGTTGATATTACCATGTGATGTAGAATGGTGATATTCATATATGAGTATGATCACATGTCATTGAAAATAAGTTGCTGTAAACATATTCAGCTGTGCCAGAGTTTCTACTTATGGTAATATCAATTTTTATAGCTAGTATAAGAATGCTGTACTCCAAATGGTGATTGTCATTATCACTATCTGATTATGTACAAGATATACTTCTGTAAAAATGGTTAGGTATGTGCATTTCCTACACTTATTTCAGATAAAGCCATCCGGCTTGATTCTGATAGATAGAAATATATAGGGAACAATGTAGTGGGTGTTGGGTTCATGTTGAATTGAGTTTTAATGTGGGATGTCAGAATCGGGGACATGTCGGGGAAATTTAAAATGTTGGAATCAATAAATGTGTGATATATTATATACTAAATATGCAAATTATATCTGTAAAAATGTTAGATATTTGAAGATAAAGTCCTTCCCGATGGAGGAACGATCTCCTGCTCTTTGGGAGGAGGAAGGAAACTCAAGCTCTGTTTTTGGGTGAATTCACAAAAGAATTAGGATTTTTTGGGAAAAATCGACAGAGGGATCTGAAGTGGAGGGAGTGTTACGGAGTGGAGACTTTGGGGTGGGATTAAAGAGAAGACATAGAAGGGTTAGTGCTTGGGGTCAATGAGAAGACAGAGACATGAGATTTTTTAGTTATTGGGTTAATGGCTAGGTTTTGTAAGAACTCCACCCCTTAACATATAAAATGGATCTGCTTAAAAAGTCCGGGGACATATCACTTTCTTGTGTTGCCTATCTTATCGGATTTAGGCCTATATGTCGGCTAATGTTAACCAAAATGATACAAGGGATTTTGTTTGCTGATTTGTGTCGTTTGGTAGGCAAAACCGATACGTCAGATGACATATCGGCCGACATCTACAACACTGATATGTAATCATTGAACATAGAAATTTATATTGTGGTCAATGATATCAGTAGTATACTCCTGAATTAACATTGATAAACATTTTACAAGGAACTGGCTTTAAAAACTGATTATTAGCAAGAGAAGAAAATATAATGCATCTTGCTTCCTGTTTAACTCACATTCCTACACCAAATGTTCTAGAAATGGCCACTCTTCAAATTTTTTTTTTTTTTTTGGTAGCCAAGGAAATCATTCTCTACATCTTGTAATTATTTTGTAACCTATTCTTCCATGGATCCTTTGACACTCCATGGTTATAAGTAATTTCATCCTAACATGTACATTTGAACTTGTCAGATAGATATTTTTCTTTGTCATAGTGAATTTATCAAAATTCCTGAGTATTCATTATCTGTGTACTTGATTTAATTGTATATTTTCATCCCCCAGTTAATAAAGTATTTGGATCTCTTTTGTTATAGGGGATTAAGAAGACACTAGTGATGAGAGAGGTGCCTGAAGATTCAGTCAAGGATCTGCTGTCCAGCAAGGAGTCTTTGGCACCTTGTGACATTGCTGTGTTTGTCCATGATAGGTAATGGATGGTAATTCATTTCACTGCTCTAGTGGAACATCACTAACTATTTGACACATGATTTTTTACGATGCATTTTCACCTTGAAATGTATATTATTCTTTTATTACTTATTTACAGCATAACTGCTGGCATATATTTTTATATATAACCATTTTTTACAACTTCGTAGACATTCAGGTATTTCTATTGGTGTGGCCTGTATCTTCTGAAAGTAAAACTTGGAATTATTCCCGGAAGAAGTAATATCCTGTCCTGCATGCTAAGATAACTCGTACTAGAAGCAGCTACGACCTGACAAGGATAAGAAGTGAGGGAGGGTAAAGAGACATTCCAAAACATACACAAACACACACATGATGATACCAGAAACAGGTGTTGTTCTTATATTATTGAAAATGCAACACCAAGACTATAGTGAATCAGGATACAGACAAAAGATTGGGATAAGAAACTGGTCAAACCGCAAGATAAACTGTAGTTCCTGTTTGCGCTAACTTTAGAAAAACCAGAACCTGTTCACTTCAGGGTTTTTTTTTTCCTGTCCCTTTCTTTAACATTTGGGGGATATATATATATATATATATATATATATATATATATATATATATATATATATATATATAGTTCATGTCCTTCAACTGGTAAGGCTATGGGACATCCGGGGCCGCTGGGTGCTTTCGAACCACGGCCCCACAGGTAGGTGTAAGATGGGTGTGTGCGCAAAAATAAATAAATATAGTCCGTGTCCTTCAACCACATCATATGGTTTTTCTTAAATTGAGTTTGGCAACCTGAATATTATGACACAAAAAAAAAAAAATTAACAGGAGAGTTCGAGGAATAAAGCCATCGAAAAAATAATGAATTAAAATCTAGAATGTCAAAATATTTTGAAGTGCATCATGACAAACAAAAGGTAACCTAGATGAGTAGAATGCAGATGTTGACCTCTAGATCTTAACAATATTCCAAATGTACACTGCTCCACTGGTTTCTTGCATTTGCCATGAATCAGCATGCCACAAGGATGTTGCAAAAGTTAGTGGTAGAAGTAGAACAAAGTCCACTGGTCTCTGAGTCTCTTCTGAGCTCCATGTTTCATGAGCTATGTTTGATTTTGTGGTACACTAGTTCCCATAAAAATGGGATTCATTATTAAGAAAGCAAACAATGAAGATATGAAATCTGTTCTTTGGTGGGTTTTGGACTTTCACCAGGTGTCACTGGGCTCCTCTATCTCCAATTAACATCACTAAGCAGCTATATCCAGCTACTTATATGGTCTCTATAATCATTTATGTTAGGTAGGTGGCGACAACAATAATTTATGCAACAGCAAAGTTTTCTCCAAGTCTTTTATAGTCTGGACTCTGAAGGTAAGAAATAACTGTATATCAGTGGTAATGAGTAACACTTTTTGTTGGCTTTCTTATGTGAGTATTTTGCTCTAACGATCTGCCTTTATTAGCAAGCTTCGTGAAATTTCGATAGTTTATTTGCCATAACTAATGGCGACTAGTGAGTACAGTATTATTATATTTCATTTTTACTTGATAATTTGATATAAATTCAGACTCCTACATATCTGCCTGAAAGTGAATTTCGATAGTTTATTTGCCATAATTAATGGTGACTAGTGAGTACAGTATTCTTATATTTCATTTTTACCTGATAATTTCATATAAATTCAGACTCCTATATCTGCTTGAAAGTGAATTGTTTGCTATTGAACATCTGATATTTGTGAATTTTGTATAAACTAGTAAGTGAAGTACTTTTGTATATTATTTAAGAAAGATAGTGGAGCATCACGTCTTTTGTTCATTTATTATAAAGCTATTGTTCTGTGTTTTTACTTGTAAAGTGATGTGTGAATGGCTCTTCTTTTTTGTTTACAGCTCTGATGAGAGATCTTGGAAGAAGGCAAAAGAGTTGCTTTTGCAGGTTGCTTCTCATGGAGAAAATAGTGGCTATGAAGTACCTTGCCTTATTGTTTCTGCAAAAGATGACCTTGATCCATATCCCTTGGTCATACAAGATTCAACAAGGGTATGCTTCCTTTTTTGCTCATCCATGAACTGCTCTTTCTTATGTAGTTTCAGCTACAACTCTGACGAGTGTTGCAAACTCATTAATCTTAGCTGACATGTTGCTATCTGTAGATTATTTATGCTGTAAAAACTATTGCATGCAGTCATGGACTCCTATAGAATGAACTTTTATGCAGGTTGCTCTTGGTTATCATTATGATGTTTGGACATTCTTAAAGTATATTTATGGATAACAATGCTGATAATCAACTGTCTACATTGTTTTTTTTTTTTGCATGTTTGTCTTCGAATTTTTCAATTATCTAATTATTTTTTGCCTTCCACATTCTTGATTTTGTAGGTAAGTCAGGATATGGGAATAGAAACTCCTATACCTGTCAGCATAATGTTGGGAGATCTCAACAACGTGTTCCGTAAGATCATCACTGCTGCGCAACAACCCCATCGGAGTATCCCTGAAACTGAAGCTGGAAAAAATCGCAAGCAATATCGGCAACTCGTAAATCGATCTCTCATGTTTGTTTCAGGTATTACTTGCTTGAACAGATGCATATTAAAAGTGTGTACATATTTCCTTACCTTCATAGTTTGTTGCGACTTGCACACACATTTCTTAGGACCGTATATCACTATATTGTATATAAGAAAGATATGAAGTTAGACAGTGCTAAAGATATGAAGTTAGACAGTGCTAAGCTGATATATATCTCTGTTTTGTTTAAAAATTGACAACTTTAGGCTATTTGCCCCGTTCTGAAGCTTAAGTTAGCCCTCTCAATTAGTGTTGGATTCCTGCCAAGTAAACTGTAAAGGCAATATGGGAAGCTCATTTTAGACATATGCTACTTGGTATTTAGGGGGGAAAACCATTTATATTACTTGTGCATTCAGGTTCATTCAAGCAAAGGATTGGATCCGGTCATACGTCCAATTACAACCACAGCAATTACCAAGCCTTCAATCCGCTTGTCATTACTTCAATTGATAACTCAAAATATAAACATCACCAAATGGATATAAAATTAGTAGGGAGCCTTAAGAACTTGGTTATAACTTTGTAATTGTGCATCAATTTCACTGAATGGAGCATGTGTTATATTGAACTTCAGCAAGCACGTGCTGGTGGGAGTGTAAACTATCGGTGTCTAGTTTTTGGATTTCTTGATAACATAATTTGTTTGATCATTTTGAAGTACTGTTCTACAGTTATCAGATGATCTTGTTTTATTCTCTGTTATGTTGTATTTGTTATCTTCATCTGTTGTAATTGTATTCTAATCATGACATGACGCTTTCTGGCATTACAGTTGGAGCTGCTGTTGCGGTTGTAGGATTGGCTGCTTACAGGGTTTATGCTTCAAGGAAAAATTCCTCTTCTTGAGGGATCTTTAATTTCCTCTTCTGTGATTTGACCTACATCACTGTCTGCGACCACTAGAACTCTGTAAAGCAATCTTCGCAGTTCACCTCTGCGAACCTTCTTCGATGCAAGTCATCCTCGTATATGTATATAAATCATCAGCCAGTTTTCTTTTGACAAGGCCGCAAGAAATAATTTGGTTTCAGTACTATGTATTTGGTATCACAACATTGATTTGTTGTTTGCCACTTTTTCTTTATATTTTCTACTTCTCTGAGTTTATCAGTTCCGGAATGTAATCAAGATGTTTGGATCTCTTGATGAGTGATAAAGTCTGATATTGCTTAAGAATAGCAATCGTTGTTGCTCCATTGTGCTTGTGCTACATTTTAACCATCCAAGCGTGTATTTCATTCCACCTTTGTAGCTGCATTATATACCATGGATGAGTTTAACTTTGTGTTGGCAACTAAGCATTAGACCAAAAAGGCATAATGAGATCAAGGAACAATTTTGGCATAAAACTTCGCAACCATTGCCTGTTCCTAGTTGTAAAATGCAGTGTATTGGTGATGGCCTTACGGTCAAGAGATTGAATTCTACTCCAAGTTATTTTACTGTGAGATATTTTGTTTTATTTATTCAAGAAGAATGTATTGGCTTCATCTTTTATGACGTGTACGGAAAGGGAAATTCTCCTGGAAGAATTGTAGATTTTGATGAATCACATTGGTTTATTTGTGTAGATAAAATTTTCCTGCGTCTTCTAGGGTCGAATATGATCCTTGGAGAATGCAACCAAAAGTAACTCTGCTGTATTGAGCTATATAGTCAGTCTGGTTCTTTACCTTTTAGTGGACGCTCGAATATCTTACAATCATATAAAATATACTACCTTACTTTTACTAGTAAATTTGCGTAAAAATTTGCATTGTGCGTATCAAATTTTTTTATGGTACTACTAAAAAAAGATAGACATTTAAATTATATCAGAATATTTTAAATATGATTTGATATATTTTAATTATAATTGTTATAATTTTTTTTTTAAAATTTAGAATATGTATTTAATTAGATAATACTTTGTAGTTAGTTTAAATATAATTTAGATTTTGAATATATATTTTAGGATTTGTTATATATTAATGTGATTTTTAAATTTTTTTCTCAACTACGCAAGAAAAAACAGTAGTTAATTTTTAAAAATATTTTTATATTACTAATTGATAATATACATACGACTCAGACGACTCATTTTTTAGTCGTTTCTAAGCCGTATTATAATAGTAGAGATGGAGTTCTCTTCGTTTGTTTTTGTTTACTTTAACATAAGTTATCTAAACCCAGATTTTCTATTTTTAGATTTTTGTTAAAGACACCAAAAGTTACTCATGACAGCTAGGGCTGCAAATGAGTTAAGCCGTTCGCGAGCTGCTCGAAGTTCTGCTCGATAAAAGATCGTTTGAGCTCGGTTCGTTTAGTAAACAAGCTGAGCTCAAGCTTCATTTTCAAGCTCGTTTAATAAACGAGCCAAGCTCAAGCATAGAATTACTCGGCTCGTTTGAGCTCACGAGCTGGCTCGTTTATGATTGTGAGCTGACTCGTAAGCTGGTTCGTTTAGGAGCTCGTTGCTGGCAGTCTACCACTTCATTTTGTTATTTAAATTTATTCTTTGTTGAATTCTAATTTTATGTATGTTTGTTAACAATATAGTTGTGTGCATTATATATTTATATGTCCTTAATAATTGATATTAAAACGTTTTAAATTGAATTTTTATAAATAAATTGTTAATATTACATGTATTTGAATTCAAGCTTAGCTAACTTGAAATCAATCTCGTTAAGCTTAAAATAAAGCTGAACGAGCTTGAAATCAAACTTAACGAGCTTTTTTTTTAGCTTATCAAGAATGTTTAGCAAGCTTGTTTATCAAGCCAAGTTCGAGCTCAAATCAAGTCAAGCTCAAGCTTAATATAAACAAACTCAAGCCAAAAGCTCAAGCTTATAAAAGTTCGGCTCGGCTTGGTTCATTTGCAACCCTAAGGATAGCCCATTACTTGGAGCTAGTCCAGCCTGAAGCAACTTTTATTCAGAACAACCAAAATTTTACTATGAGTTGCCCTCCCCCCAACCCCCCTCTTCTCCTCCGTCGCTTTCCGGTACATTCATCGCCTCCTCTCCAGCCATATGTCTTCCTCCGTCACCGCCGACGAGAACGCCATGGCCGAGTCCATCAAGCGCGAGCTCGCCCTCGCCGACGTCCTCGTCGGCCGACCTCTACTCCAAGCTCTCTCGACTCCTCTGTCCGCAACCGCTGGGCCCTGCTATACCTCCTTCGCTCCATCGCCGACGACCGTTGCCGCCACTCCTCCTCCTCCTCTCTGGTCCTCCCTAACCCTAACCATCAGAAAACCTTAGCCAAGGAGGAGGATCTGGATGAGGACGAGACGGGCGGGCTCGAAGCCGCCGCTGACGAGCTGGAGGACGACGTCATTGGCGTTGAGGAGGGCCTCGCCGTAGGCGACGATAGCGAACTAGAGGGATGTCCTACGCCGCCGTAGGCGACGATGGCGAACCTCAGCACCGAGTTGCCCCCGCCGAGCACCGCGATGTGCCGCTTTGTCGCATCGAACTCGGTCGCGCCCGCCCGTTGTCGGCTCTCTCGCCGCGCTGTCACGTCGAGCTTCCTCTTCCTCTTCCGTTGAAAATTCGAGTTTTGGGCGAGGACTGTTAAAATTTTTGATAGTCCTAAATAATATATGCAGTCAAATTTTTTGACAGTCCTTTCAATAGGTACAATTTTTTGACAATCCTAAAAATAACATCATATTATTTTTCTTGGACTGTCAAATTTTTTAACAGTCCAATATTTGACAGTCATAAAAAAAAAATTGTAAAGTTCCGAGTAAATTTTGTCGGTGACAAACTAATATATAAAAATAAATTAATTTATTCTGAGTAACTTTTTGTAGTATCTTTTAACAATTATCTTGTTTTATTGTGATCTACAGCTAACTGTCAAAACTCTTTCATCTCCTTTGTACGCCAAAAGTCGTGTTCCCAAATAGAACCCTATTTTTTTTCCTAAAAATTCCTTCTCGCCGCAAAATAAAGGTTGTCATTACACTCAATTTCGGAGATGGCCTCGGACCCTAAAATTAAATTTAGGAGAAAAAGGTATGATCTGCAAACAATATCAAATTTCTTAAAATCTAACATTACGCTACATACCAGTGCTTCCCCCCTATCTTTTGATGGTAATTCTTAAATTTGTTCACTTAGTTTGGTAGTTCTTCACATAATTCTATGGTTTTATTCTAGGACATGTAGCGTAATGTTAGATTTTATGAAGTATTTTTCATGATTTACTAAAATATAGAATTTAAAGTAAAAATGTTCTGTTTTTTCTTTGTTAGGGTTTGAGTTTTATGAAGTTTTTTTTTCCATGAGTTTTTTTTTACTGATTTTTTTTATCCTATGTTGTTTGCTGGAGTATAGGAACTAAAATGAAAAATGTTGTGGTTTTTTTTTTTCCTTAGGGTCCCCTTGCAATTGTAGGGATAACGATTATGAGGTGTTTTTAGAGTATCGGTTATAAACGGTTATGAGGGTATGATTTTGGATGATTTTAAGTAGAAACCTTTAAACCAGTCCAACCCATATTTGGTAATTCGTAAACGAGCGGTTCTAAATTTTTTTTTTTACACGAATAAAATTATATATATGTTAATATATAAACAAAACGGTCATTCGATCAAAATAATAGAAACACATTAAACAATAGAAGCGTCTTGGTGAAAATAGGAGAGAAAGATTTTTAAAATTATCGAAAAAAGTTGCCAAAATTTGCAAGGAGTAGAAGAGAAACACAGATGAGAAAAAAAAAAGGATATGGTATTATTAGTAGTTATAATTATATATTTTGATGAGGATATAAATAAAATAAAATAATAAAACTTCTTAAAATTCACCGATTTGGGGTGTTTATAAAGCCAAAAAAAATTATATTACACTAATTTTTGGGATTTTTTGAGCAGACCAAAACCAGTTCGTAAAATAAAAATAATAAGCCAAAATTTTCGTAAACGGTCAGTTCAAAAATACCCCAAGTCCGCATTACGGCTCAAATCCTACGATCTCTCACACAGATCAAAACCAACAACCGATTCAATTCACGAGGCCAACATAATGCCTCCGACCGCAGCAGGGCAACACACCGATCACAATTTTTTTTGCATAATACCTGCACATGAAACCAAGTCCAATCAATCATTTTCGAGTCAATAGACCATCATAATGTACCGTGTAGAGCGGGACATTATATAATATACCACTCAGAAAAAGTTTCGTCCTCGAAACTTGAAACAATACTCATTCCACTTCATCTCATAAATCACAAGGAAACTTCTCTCTCAATTTTGGTTCAACATCCCACTTTAACTCTTTCGACAACTTAAAATTCTACTCAATTACTGATTCCGAATCTAATTTATGTTTTCTTGTCCACATACTTGCACAAGTTCCTTAGTCCACCGAAATTCTCTCTGCAGCTTTATTTAGTCGCAGTCGATCACTTGCCTTGGATTATGTAGTGTACCCAGCGAATGCCAGTGGTGGTGCGATTCAGGTACAACATTCTTTAAACGATCTAAGGAACCAATACTTCTGATCCAAGTTGCCTTTTGTACTAAATCTCATATTTTTTCACATACATGATTTACCACAAAGGCTCTGCACAATTTCAAGAACCATCACCGCATCCCATCTTCATATAATTCATATCGATACTCTATCATACTCATTGCATCAAGCCCTCATACATCTGAATACGACGAGTTTCTGCAACACCTTCTCATCCAACTGTGCACACATCTTGTATATCCAAGTCTCTGTCCAACTGTTTTCGAAGTCTTACCAATATGGACTAAGTCCAACATTTCCAAGGTTCTTTGCATTCAATCATACCATGCCTCGTGCGGAACTAATTTCTCACAATCATCATTCACCAAACCACCAACACATAAACATTTGAGACTACACAAGCTAGGCAACTCATCTAGATAATACACTTAAATCATCTCGAAGCAGGGACTAACTTAAGACCGATAATATCATATTTCTTAAAAAGCCAAAATGCAATTACATTCCTCAATAAAATTTTGTCAGTTATACCTCTCATGAGTACCCTTAGATGTTATCACATTATTTCGATCCATTGAGCTATCATCGATTGAATCGAGAAACAAAACCAACTGTTCTTCATTTCTGACTCAAATTAAAACCTTAATTTATCTGTCAATTCCTCAAATCCTTTCAAATTACTTACTTCAAAAATCTCTATTAACTTTCCAAGTTTAGTGATATCAAGTTTCCAATGAATCAAATTTCCACTAAGTTTTCTTTCAACTATATCATGGTCCATACTAAAAAAATTAACGAAGCTCAAAAGCAATAGTCCATCCAACATAAAAATCTAATCCGTCATGTCTTACATTCAATTCTCTATGGAATATGAATTACTGACAAAATAATTCCAAAGGGTTAAATTCAAATCATAATTTGTCCGTCTAGATAACTTGGATCATAAATCCAACAAACATAAGGGCAATTGTCTTATGAATCAAAATCTAACAATATTTAATTTCGATGGTCATTCTATTATCAATCGCTCTTGCTAAGAACACAATTTCTGCAATAATCCATTTTTATCATACCAAGTTTATCCGTCATTCCAACTAAATTATCATTCAACTGAAACCATTCACGTATTCATTCAACCAACAACAAAATTCAACTATGTTATTTTCAGTCGAAGGCAATTCGATCAAATTTTCGAAACAAAAAATTCAGTCTCTTAGACTTCTCTCTCAACATGCACAACTTAAATATCTATTCTCAACACAATTCCTTATGCAACATCATTAGGCTCTTTCTATGGGTTTCCAACTGCCACTTCACTTCTTCTGTTAGGTCTTTAAGGTCACTTGTCCAGAAGCTATACTAAATACTCATTTAAGATGGACGGCTACTAAGAATCAGGATATTTCTTATCTTGGGGCCAAATTATAACTCGACCAATCTAAGGGACTTTACCCCAATCTAAGAAAATAATTCCAATCCGCACAAGTAGTGCACTAAGTAGGAAAATATAACAACCGTCTAGAATCAAAGTCTATCTACCCAAGATTATTATCCAAGACATCATACTCGCCAAAATTATTCTTAGTTAAATCATGATCTATGCAGTCCATCCAAACAACTTTCATAATTCAAATCATGAATCCATCATGTATGTTTTATCAATCCCATCTCGAAATTCTTACTTGGTCACTTTTAAAATTCCGAAATCATAAGCTTACTCCAATTTGTATCCTTAAACTGTGTTTCTGTCCATCCAATTTGTTCATGCAATCAAGGTAAATTATTCTGACATCATAAATCCAATTTAGTTACCTTCAATAGACCATTTTTATCATCTTCTTCTTACTTCTTTTCTCAACTTTTATAATCAATTTTCATATGTTCCACTGTTCGTACAGTCCATCCGACTTACTAACCAATCCATAAGATATTCCCATATATAATACAATCGATCGAGTCTTACCTTTCCAACATCTATTCTGACACCGTAAAGATCAACTTAGAAATCCATAATAACCATCAACTTTACTTGCATCACATCCATAAGTGTTTTATAAGAAAAATTTCACGTTCATCTAACCAGTTTCACAATTTTTCCACATTTACCATACCCCGATCACATACCAAATTATAGATTATCCAATATCAACAATAACACATCTTAGTTTATATGACAAAAATTACATAACTCAATCGTACTCCAACGAGTCCGTATGCTACACCAACTATTATCCTTGCGGCTACAAAATCCACGGTCTGTGTCACTCCTAGATACACTTCAATCCTTCAAGCATACGCACACACATACAAAACTATCCATCATGTTAAGGTTCGATTCTCCATATCATCAGACATTTCCAAGAACTTTCAAATCGTGCAACCAAATCACAATATCCCAAATACAATTTCGATCCCACTGATCCAATCAACATTCCGTATTTGACCCGTATCATTCTTCCAGTAAGTCTCCGATAATAATACTCAACTATTCATTTCGAGTTTGCACATTCATCCAACTGATTCAAAGTCACCGGCTCAATGTATAACTCGTTTCGTTGTTCTCAACCAAATCATTCATTTTATACCCTCTAAATTCTTATCCGACATAACAATTATTCAACACGAGCCCGCCCTGATCATTCGAATGAAATTTACCAAAGGAAACCTGAAATCAAAATACTGCAAACAATAACTCCAAATTGAGTCTCGGAATTACCCATTCTTCGTGGGTAGACCTATCGCTTATCAATACAAAAAGGATCTGACGCACATATCATCACTACGAGGATTGTAGCATATGCTACTCAGAAATCAAGTCATTTTCGATATTATACATTTCTTCGCATATATCCAACATCCATTTCGGACTATCCATCACATGGTGGTCCTACCGACCACAAACATAACATTCACTTCCCCAAAAATAGAAACACAACCAAGCAATGCACACAAATCAACTTATGATTTCTATTGATCCCATTCATTGAAATTCAAGCAACATTTCTTTCCTGATATACCATGCCACTACTCACAACTATTTATAACACATGTTATCCTTTCTGCATTCCCACATACAAGATATTGTTCATAGACTATCTTGTACCCCATTGCAAATAATCATCTCACGATATTAATCGACATCGTTACAAATCAATAAAATCTACACGCAACAAATACACACATAGAATCTCTCTCTCTCTCTCTCTCTCTCTCTCTCTCTCTATATATATATATATATATATATATATATATAGTATGAAACATCAAGTGGAGCATCAAGGAGAGTCGAGAGTCTTTCGATCGCAGAAGCAACTTAGAATTGAACAAATAAAAATGATGTTCCAAGGAAATAAAATCGTACTCTGATACCATTATGTCATGTCCCGATTCCATTGAACCAAAAATTAGCCACTGGTCGTGATGTTGTACAAGTCTAGATTGTACTTGTACAAGACAAAAAGATCGACAGTTAATGGTTTATCTCGAAGCAACAAAATTATATCGGAATAAACAAAGTCATATTGAAGTCATACATAACATACGAAAAGAATATCTCTTTATTGATAATTGTAGCAGAATACAAGAGCTCTCAATAGCCAACGAAATATGTCAACTTGGCTTACAACACTCATGTTCACTCTTGCTCACAAAGGATTATATCATTATATACATTTTGTCCTCTATATACAAGAAATTATCCTCGGTCGAACATCTTCAATGTTGCCAATCCGAGCTCCAACGTCTCGGTACGTCCAAGCAAGTCTTCGTACTTGGGGAGTTGGGTATTAGTACATTGTAGTATACTGGTGAGTGGGATAACCCACTCACCTAAACCAATACTTCTATTCATGTGAAGCATACAATTTATAAAGTAGTCTTACTAATTAGAACTAGATTGATTTACAATTCATATAATAAGCACACAGTGAAACATGAAACATATGAACCATGTCACTTATTAGTGACTTTTTACTACATCCGATGTGTTTGTCCCTGCATACGACAGGTAAACACTTACCGTTCTGCATAAGACATACATTAGTATGTCGCCTATCTATATGAGTTTATTGGTGAATCGACATCACGAAGGACATTACGTAGTATTATGACGTGTCCTTTTAGATTATGTAGTTAGTCTCAATGAAGATTTCGTAATAACTAGTGCTCTAAAGCACGTTTCACATAATTTTCTTCTAGGCCCACACGATCCCGGTTCTCAAGCGATCGTTTGAGGAAAGTCAAGTATTATGCACAATTTTTCCATGACCAAACAAATGTGTGAATATTTCAAATATACACACACGCATGGTACAGAAAATACAGGAAAGCAATGCACATTCTATTCGTATTCAATATTCCAATTGGCGACCCGTAGGTTCCAAACATACCGACTATCCCGTGGTCCCGTGGCACCAAACCACCAACCGAGTGTTGGGTGGTATTGCACAACAATTGTCCGCTTCACATACAAAGACTACCAATAACATACTGACAGTTCCATACTATCACATCACAACTGTCCGCTTCTCATACGAAGCCTTACTACATAAGTCTCGTGTACTGATGCACTCCCCAGATACAGAGATGCAATATTCTACTCTTATTTTTACAGCATACATGGCGACTTCATTTATCAGTTACAATTTACCATGCATCTTTGATTTATGAATATTACAAGGCAACATGGGAATACATTTTATTAAGGACGTGAAGGAGTAGAAAAGAGGGGCCAAAGGACACCCACCTATATCGATTCGCCTATCGCTCCGACCAAGCCGATACCGCATGAATCCTCAAAGACACGATTTGGCGTGATGCACGATCTTCTTAACTGGTATAACCATATGAGCAAGTTGTGCTCCACAATCATCCAATCCGACCAGATTAAGTAAGTCTGTACCACCGCTCAAATCCTACGATCTCTTGCACAGATCAAAACAAACAGCCGATTCAATCCAGGAGGCCAATATAATGCCTTCGCTCGCAATAGGACAACACACCGATCATAAAGAACTCTGCATAATACCTACACATGAACCAAGTCCAATCAATTCCTTTCGGGTCAACGAACCATCATAATGCACAGTGCAGAGTTGGGCATTACAGGTAGTACGTGTGCGTGCAAGAGAGGGGATGTGCTTTTGTCTGAAGCGATAGGAGAAGGGGAATTCGACCGATCCGTAGCGGAGAGGAGGGGAACAAGGTTGATAGGGGTCGCGGGTGAAAGGGTCTGACCGAAGTTGTAATGCCCCACAACCGTACGGTGCATTATGCTGAGTCAGATTTAAACGAGACAATTGTTGGTTACATTTCAATTTATGGGATTTGGGAGCAAGTATTGATTTGAGTTGGTTTCATGTGCAGATCACGTGCGGAGTTCGATATAATCAGTGTGTTCGTTCAGAGCAATGCTGGGATAGCGGGATTGTAGCGATAATTCTGTCTTCCTTTGTCCAATATGTCGGATGATTTGGAGAGCACGACTTGCTCGCACGGTAATACCAATTGAGTAAATCGTGCTTCGCATCGGACCATGAATTCAAGGGATCGGCCGTATCGGCAAGACAGAGTTCTAGCGAATTCAGACTTGGTGAGTGGGCTCTGTCTCTTCTCCAATACTCCTTCATGCCTAATATTATAGAACACACGTAATGGTTTGAATACTTGGACTGGAACATTAAAAATACCGCACTGTGGCATGCATAAAGTGTGCACTGTTTGGATGGATATAATTTGTGGATTGAGTTGGACTTATGTTTGGGCAGTTGGAGCTTGAGTGGATAATCTTGGTTGGAGAAGCAAAACTTTTTATCGGGCGAGCGAGCGAGAGTGCATCCTGTCACGCCCCAGTCCCAAAATACCGTGGGACCAGATACGTGGCAATGGCCAGCAGTACGTACCGATGGACAAACCCAATTTAATGGATCCATCAGGGCATACTTAAGCTGTAAACAAAGTCTACGACAATCATGACACAATTATCTCATCCACACAAGATATAAAATATGATCCACAGAGTAAATAAGGAATGTAAATCATCAGCTAGTCTCAACAAAGTGCTTCGGGGAACAACCCGATAAATATCTAATACAATGTTTCAACAGACCAGAATATAAATGACTGAAATAAAGTAAATACTGAGCATGGAACATGAATGCTCAGGAAAAGTTCTCGGCTAACACCTCGTCCTCGGATGGCGGTACAACTCCTGGATCAGCTCCTGTTGCGGTCCCGTATACCTCGGGATAGATCTCGTCCTCAAATCCTGGGGACATAATCCATATCCAGGTCCTTAGGGGACATAGCAAGATACAGAAATATACAAGCCAAAATATAAGCAGTGCAGCAAATAATGAGATAAATAGGGTAAGTATGTAAACATCTATGTGAAGTGCAAGAGAGAGCATCAATAGTACTCAGGTTGAAACAACTACAAGCTCTGTATAGGGGAGCCGGTAGCAGTGATATCATGTGGTGGTCTAGCTCAGCGGGAGACTGAGTAGCCGGCATAACATAATCAACCTGTAGCCTGTGGGTCTCTCCAGCAATAGATGGAACAATAAGGGAATACTAAATAACCAGCTAAGTGATATGCAAGATGAGAGCAGTACTAGAACTCAGGCTGAAGCCACTACAAGCTCTGTGTCGGGGAGCCGGTAGTAGCAGTAATAATGAGTAATGGGCCAAGCTCGTCTTCAGAGTCTTGTGCCTCACAATAGTAGGGGTGTATATATATGATCAGCCTGTAGTCTGTGTGTCTCTCCCCACCCAATGTAACCACGCATATCATGACCATAACGTCTCATGTCCATGGCAAGCGGGATCATATCTAATGCAATAAGTCATAATGTATCTAAGAGTATAGTATCTCTGTCAAGTCCTGTATCCTATACAGAATCACCACGAATATCTCGGGAAGATCCTGTCTCATGAATGGTGTCAAGTGTCCTGGGTCATAGTGTACTTGGTAAGACAAGTACGAGAAGATAAAGTGTCACGAATATCCATCTCTAGATGACGATACACAACACCGCGTACGGTGTTGGCACTCGACTGATAATCGGACGCTAAGTACGTCACACGGTCCTAGGTTAAGCATGCACAGCAATATAATGAAGCAAGGAAAATATATAACAATACTGCAGAGTTTGGCAAGGTACACTTGCCTGGTGTCCGAATACCAACAACTGTCCCTGTATCAGTGGATCCTGTGGGTACTCCTCCAAAAGCTGTAATAAATATCACCAACTGTTTTAGAAGATATCAAATAGCTAGAAACGCCTGTCCTTAAGTCCGATTTGGACACAAGGGCAAAAATGGCATTTCCGGGCCAAAGCGGGGTCCATATATGGGCCACTTTGCACCGAAAAGCGTGTCAGGGTCAAAGGTCTCCAAATTCCTCAAACTCAGTGTCTACAAGTCAGGAACGATGATACGAACCCAACGGAACTTCCAGAATTGGATTCCGATGAGCCGATCACAAAATTGCCCGTCAAGTGGAGCCTATGGGGCCCACGACACACGATTTTGTCGACGTTCTCAGAATCGGACCAAACTTGGGTCACAGGACCAGCGTATTGCTACGAGTTCGATGGCGTAAGTTTCGTCTCGATCCGACGTGTGTACACAAAGTTACAGCGTGTTCCAGAATGGACGGATACGGGACGTTGTCGGCGGATACGTGTTGATTCCGGTGTGCACGCACATCCGAATCGACTTCTGCAAAATCCCACACGTCCGTATCAACGACGCACACGTTTCGGTAAAGACCGCGTGCGACCAAGTCGTCCCGTTTGGCGGGGCGCACTCAGTTCCGGGGTGAAACAGGGCGTTGTTTTTCCTGTTTTTGGATCGCGGTGTGCGATCACCACAGGACGCGATGCACCGAGCGGGTTGCACGGGCATCGAGAGGGTTATACAGTCTACACGTTGCAACTGACGGAATTGAAAACAGAGTTACGAGGCGGGAGAAAACGGTACCTGAACAGGGCCCCGTGAATCTGTTTTTCACGTGTCTGCGCGTCGACTTCGTGTCCTGCGTCCTCTGTTGGATCCTGCTGCTCGCGTATCAGTCGAGGGCTCGTGCGTCCGCCGCTGGGCTGTGTACGGGGCTGGGTGGACTCGCCGGCGGAGGCAGGGTCGTCGAAGGCTGGGTGGAGGTGCTCGGCTGTGCGTGGAGGCGAGGGGACGGCGGCGTGGAGTCGTCGAGAGGCGGAGGGCTCTGTACGGTGAGGTCGACGATCGAGGGGTCGTCGACCGGCGAGGGGGTCGAGCAGAGGGAGACGGCGGGCGCGCGGGTCGGGGGCTTGACTCGGCGGCGGGGAGTCGAGCAGAGTGCTCGGGTCGGGCGGCGGGTCGCTGGGGTGATGGCGAAGTTGAGCAGAGGGAGACGACGGGCTTAGGGTTTGACAACGAAGTCGGAGTTGATCGGAGGAGATGACGGCGTGGACGAGGCACGGATGTCGAGGCGGAGAGTTAAATAGGGGCTACAGGAAAACCGGCTGGTCTAGGGTTCGAAAACGGGTCGGGTTCTCAGCGGGTAGGGTCTGACACAGATCCGACCCGCTACGGTGGGTTTGGTCTGGGTTGGTTCAAGTTTGGTTTTGTTTAGCTAGGCTTGGTTCGGTTTACACTACCAATAGTTTTTAAGGCTTAAAATGCTACTCCGGAGTCCAATAAATTCGCCGAAAAATACCACATGTCCGGTTTTCCATTTTACACCACAAAATATTATTTTCATAATATTTTAATACCAATAAATTGTATTTAAAAATCCTTTGATCACAATTACCTTGGTTCTTCATCTAGAAAAATACCGAAAAATCCGAGAAAATTATATTAAAATTATTCTGAAAATCAGGGTGTTTACAATCTTCCCTCCTTAAAAGGATTGCGTCCTCGCAATCTAAGAATAAGCCATTTATAGAAAGAATTATGGTGATTACAAGCTTGCTTAGTTTACAACTGCATCCGTGAATAAGTGGGGATAACGCTGGCGCATACTATCTTCTCGTTCCCAAGTCGATTCGCCAGGAGAATGATGTTTCCAAGCTACACGAACCAGTCTGATTGTCTGTCCCCGCAATGTCTTCTCACCGACGTCGAGGATGCCAACTGGTTGTTCTTCATATCTCAAGCTAGGGCCCACTACGATCTCTGAATGATCGACTACGTGACTTGGGTCGGTCACGTACCTTCTCAGCTGTGAGACGTGGAATACGTCATGCACTCCCTCTAAGGATGGGGGTAATGCAAGACGATAAGCCACCTATCCTATGCGCTCTAGAATGTCAAATGGCCCAATATACCTTGGGCTCAACTTGCCTCTGCTCCCGAATCTGATAGTACCACGAGTGGGCGAGATCCTCAAGAATACGTGCTCTCCTTCTTTGAACTCTAGGGGACGTCTGTGTGTATCTGCCCAATGCTTCTGTCTGTCCTGAGCTGCTCGTAGATGATCCTGAATCTGTTTCACCTTTTCCACTGTCTGCGTTACCAATTCTGGACCCAGTATTTGACGTTCACCAACGTCACTCCAACATATAGGCGATCTGCACTTCCTTCCGTATAATGCCTCGAATGGTGCCATCTGAATGCTGGCCTGATAACTGTTATTGTAGGAGAACTCCACTAAGTGCAAATGATCTTCCCAAGATCCTCCAAAGTCTAATATACACGATCGCAACATATCCTCCAAGATCTGAATGGTGCGCTCCGATTGGCCATCTGTCTGTGGCTGGTAAGCGGTGCTGAATTTGAGTCTGGTGCCCAGACTCTCTTGCATGCTTCGCCAGAAATGAGATGTAAATCTCGAATCTCGATCCAATACAATACTAACCGGCACTCCATGTAATCTGACGATTTGTCGCATATACATATCGGTTAGTACCTCTGTGGACTGTCCAACTCTAAATGGCAAGAAGTGTGCCGATTTAGTGAGTCTATCCACGATAACCCATACCGCATCTCTTCCGTTGGGGCTCCTTGGAAATCCGGTGACAAAATCCATCGTGATATGCTCCCACTTCCATTCTGGTATAGGAAGCGGCTGTAACATACCTGCAGTCCTCTGATGCTCGGCTTTTACCTGCTGACAGACTAAACATTTAGCCACAAATCTTGCAATCTCCCTTTTCATTCCATGCCACCAGTAATACTGCCTCAAGTCTCAATACATCTTGGTTCCTCCTGGGTGAACAAAGTACATAGAGCTATGTACTTCAGTCATTAACTCCTGTCTTAATTCTCCATTTGGAACATACAGGCGGTTTCCAAACCTCAATGTCCCATCTTCGTGTATGCGAAGTCCTGTCTGCATGCCTGCTTCTGTCCTCTCTTTGAGTCTTCGGAATCTAGCATCGGTGGGCAATGCCTCTTTGATTCTTTCCACAAGTGACGACTTAATTTCAAGATTAGCCAACAAGCCATTCTGTCCTGGTAAAACAACCTCTATCTGAAGCTCCTGTAGATCTCTCAATATCTCGGGCTGCATCGTCAAGAAATAAGCCGTAGGCTTCCTGCTGAGTGCGTCTGCCACAACATTCGTCTTTCCTGGATGATACTGCAGATCTATATCAAAATCTACCATCAATTCAAGCCAACGCCTCTGCCTCATGTTAAGCTCCTTCTGAGTATATACATACTTCAGACTTTTGTGATATGTAAAGATGTCTACTTTCTCCCCATAAAGGTAGTGCCTCCAAATCTTTAATACAAATATAACTGCTGCTAACTCCAGATCGTGTGTTGGGTAGTTCTTCTCGTGGACCTTCAACTGTCTCGACGCATAAGCAATGACTTTGCCATGTTGCATCAAAACACATTCTAATCCACTGCCTGATGCATCACTGTAAACAACAAAATCTTCTGACCCTGAAGGAAGAGTCAAGACAGGTGCTGTTGTCAATCTTCTCTTCAATTCTTCGAAGGCCTTCTGGCAGTCTTCTGTCCATACAAACTCCTGGTCTTTACGTGTCAGCTTCGTCATCGGTTCTGCAATCATCGAGAAATTTTCTACAAACCTTCGGTAATATCCCGCAAGTCCGAGAAAACTTCTCACCTCTGCGACTGATGTGGGTATAGGCCAAGTCTCTATTGCCGCAACTTTCTCTGGATCCACGGAAAGTCCTCCTGAGATGATGTGTCCCAAGAAAGGCACTTTGTCCATACAAAACTCACACTTACTGAGTTTAGCATATAGCTTCTCCTGTCTCAAGGTCTCTAACACGATTCTGAGATGCTTCTCGTGCTCTTCGTGGCTCTTGGAATATATTAGAATGTCATCAATGAACACAACCATAAATTTATCCAAAAACTGATGAAAGACTCTGTTCATTAAACTCATAAAAACTGCTGGCGCGTTGGTTAAACCAAACGGCATCACCAAGAACTCATAATGTCCATACTTGATCCTGAAAGCTGTCTTTGGTATGTCTTCCTTCCTTACTTTGATCTGATGATAGCCGGATCTAAGGTCAATCTTCGAGAATACCCTTGCACCACTCAATTGATCGAATAGATCATCAATGCGTGGTAAGGGATACCTGTTCTTGATGGTCACAACATTTAGTGCCCTGTAGTCAATGCATAACCGTACTGTTCCATCCTTCTTCGGCACAAATAATATGGGTGCTCCCCAAGGTGAAACTGTCACGACCCGCACCCGGATATTCGGGCACGAGTACGTGGGTACGTCCAGCCTACGCCGCAGTGTCGGCGGTAGTACGCTGTCTAGGGCATATCCACAGTTAATATAATCTAGCTCATTCACAATAATTAAATAGGCAAAAAAATGACAGGAAAAGAATGCTAAGATTTCATAACTGAATGTGACAACAGATCCAGAGTTTTATTACAGAAATCAGAAGTTAAATCGGGGACAAACCCGATTACTAAGATGAAAGGAAATAAATAACTACTGCTGGCTACTCCGCAGGAGTAGTCTCCTGTGTGGGAACCGGCTCCGCAACTGTATCACCTGCTGCCTCATAGGGACCATAAAAGGTGGGGGCAAGGTTCTCATCATCGCCTAAATCAACGAATCCAGTCAGGAAAGGAGCAAAGTACACAATGCACAACAAGATTTAAACTAAATATTTGTGACAGGTAGAAAATAACTGACTAAGCATCATGTTGAGAATATGCGTAAGTAATGAGATTAATAGAGAAATAATGCTATAAATCAGGACTAGAAGTAAAATATGGTTAATTGTTACAAACCAGAAATATGAGTAAAATAGGAATAAATGTGACAGGAAATGTAACTGTAACAAGACAACAAGAACTACAACAAGACAAGAACTATGTGCGTGAACTTGTGTTTATTTTAGAATACATAGTTGGCGTGTAGGGGTATATAAGGCTAATAAGGCCGTCATAGACGACTAGCATTCAGGAATAAACAAGTATAAGGCTGATGGTACAGTCACGTACCAACAGCTAGCAGTCACGACAGGGGGAAGGGTAAACTACATGCCTCCTAGTATTCTCCCACCCGACACGAAAAGCAAGACATGAAATCCAGTATTCAAGACATGAAATCCAGTGTTCTAACTCTACGTGTAATCATCAATGGTACTAATAAAGCAGGGAATTTATTTATCACAATATAAAGATTAAACTTGAAGTGCAGGTACTTGCCTGTTGTTTGGATCCAATTATAGTTTGTATCTCGGGGAAATTTCCAGAAATGTGTCCAGATGCTGAAATAAATATCACCATCGTGCTCAGAAGATATCAAATAGCTAGAAACGCCTGTCCTTGGGTCCAATTTGGAGACAAGGACAAAAACGGCAGTTTCGGGTCAAAACGGGGTCCGCATATGGACCCCCTTTGCACCAAAAAACGTGTCAGGGTCAAAGGTCTCCAATTTCACCAAACTTAGTGTCAACAGGTCAGGAACGATGATACGAACCCAACGGAACTTCCAGAATTGGATTCCGATGAGCCGATCACAAAATCGCCCGTCGAGCGGGGCCTGTGGGGCCCACGACACGCTATTTCGTCAACGTTCTCAGAATCGAACCAAACTTGACCCACAGGACCAGTGTATCGCTACGAGTCCGATGGCGCAAGTTTCGTCTCGATCCGACGTGTGTACAGGAAGTTAGGGCTTGATTCAGAAAAGGCGGATACGGGACGGTGTCCGCGGATACGCGTTGATCCCGGTGTGCACGCACACCCGAATCGACTTCCGCGAAATCCCACACGTCCGTATCAACGCTGCGCACGTATCTGTGAAGACCGTGCGCGACCAAGTCGTCCCGTTTGGCGGGGCGTACCTAGTTCCGGGGTGAATCGGATCGATATTTTTCCTGTTTTTGGATCGCGGTGTGCGATCACCACAGGGCGCGATGCCCCGAGCGGTTTGTCCGGGCACCGAGAGGGTCATACAGGCTTCACAACGCAATTTACGGAATTAAAAACGGGGCAGCGAGGAGAAAGATATGAGTACTTGAACAGGGCTCTGAAAACCGGATTTTTCGTGTCTGTGTCGTGTCCGACACGCCGACACGAGGATTCGAGAATCTAGGGTTCACTGGCCGTGGACGGCGGGGGCCGGCCGGAGGCGCGCCGGGGAGGGCTGGAGACGGCTCGCCGGGGCAAGGCGGAGGCGCTGGCGGCCGGGCGGCGCCGGAGTCCGGGCGGAGGCGGTGTCCGCTGCTGCTGCTGCTGCTGAAGTCGGGGACGGCTGCGGCCGCCGTTGCCGGTGGGGTGGCGGTGCTGGAGGGGAGGAGGACGGCGGCAGCGGAGCTGGGGGAGAGGAGGACGGCGGCGGCGGAGCTGGGGTGGTCGACGGTGGCCGGGGAAGAAAGGGGGGAGGGATTTTATAGGGAGGGGCGAGGGAGAGGGGAGGCCGAGCAAGGTAGAGGGTCCGGGGGTCGAGGCGGCGTGGGCGGGCGGTTCGGCGCGAGGCAGGCGGAGCGGCGCCGGAAGCGGAGGGGGAAACTGGGTCGTGGGGAGGGTGAGGGGACCGGGTCTCCGGGCCGGAGGCGGGTCGGGTCCGGGCAGACCCGACCCGACCCGGTAGGGGAGCAGGCTGGGCCTGGTACTGGGCTGGGCCCGGCTCGGCCCAATGGGCCGGGCCGCTAAAATAATAAATAATAATAATAATAGTAATAATAATAATAATACTAATAATAATTAATTAATTAATAAATAAATAGTTTTAGGTGTTTTAAATTAGGTCCGGGGCCCAATAAATTCCAAAAAAATTACCCTAAGTCCAATTTTTCATTTTACACCAAAAAATATTATTTTTATAATATTTTAATGTTATTTATTATCAATTAAAAATCATGTAATAATTCAAAACCCTGAATTTAATTACAGAAAATTTCCAGAAAATTTCAGAAAATTACGAAAAATTCAATTTTAATATTTTTGAAAAATCAGGGGCTTACAATCTACCCAACTTATAAAATTTTGTCCTCGAAATTTAAAATATGGTAGGGTTCTCGCTATCCAATCTCACTTGATTACAGTCTAACGGGTTTCTCTCAGGTGAACATTGCGGTCGCTACCCAACTTAAAATTTATCCATCTAT
This sequence comes from Iris macrosiphon, assembly GCA_036927795.1. Taxonomy (NCBI): domain Eukaryota; kingdom Viridiplantae; phylum Streptophyta; class Magnoliopsida; order Asparagales; family Iridaceae; genus Iris; species Iris macrosiphon. Next base: position 35,653,378 of record JAYESA010000020.1, on the reverse strand, counting down.
CCTTTAAGGCTATACAACTAGTAAAGCTAGGTCCCAACTTAATTAATCATGCTATTGAATCTTTAAGTCTTTAACACAAACACATCACCTATGGTATTCCCTTAGTCATAAAGGGTTATCATCAATTCGACCGGATGAAACACTGGGCCGAATGAAACCCTTCTCCAGAAGATCATCAACCTGTTCCTTCAACTCCACTAACTCCTTAGGTGCTAGCCGATATACTGATGAAGTGATAGGCTCTGCTCCTGGAGTTAAGACTATTGTGAATTCTATTTCCCGATCAGGTGGTAAACCTGGAAGATCATCAGAAAATACATCCACAAATTCTGATATGACTCTTGGGTAACCTGTCTCCCTTCTACATATAGTACCCTAAGAGTAGGCTGAACTCCTTGCTCTACTGCTCCTCAAAGAAACTCAAATTCTGGATGTCCTGGCGGTCTAAATATAACCCGTCCAAGTCGGCAATCAAGAGTCGCATGGTACTGACTTAACCAGTCCATACCAAGTACAACATTATAATCCGGCATGGAAAAGATCAGAAATTGAGCTCGCATTTCTCTGCCACAAACTACTACAGAACATGATCTACAGACGTCACTAACCGGAATAATTTCACCTCCCGTAAGAATCTTCTTCATCTTCGGAAGGGGTGCGGTAGCTACTCTATGGGTGGCTACAAAGCTAGCTGCTATAAATGAATGCGATGCTCCAGAATCAAATAATGCTACAGCTGGTAATGAAGCTACTAAAATAGTACCTGCGATGACCTCGCCTGCAGTAGCCTCCTCCTCAACAGCTAATGTGAATGTCTGTCCTCGTCCCTGAGCTGGACCTTTCTGCTGCTGCTGAGCCTGCTGAAATAGAGCTGCCTGTGGTGCTAGGGGTGGTCTCTGCTGATTTCCTCCTGGAACCAGTGGCCTGACGCCTCCAACTTCTGCCTGCTGTGCTCCTACTGCTGGATATGCGGGTCGTGGGGCAGGTAAAGCTAGTCTCGGCGCTCCCTCTCTGCGCTCGGTGCAGTCTCTAGTCTGATGCTGGTTGGACCCGCAAGCCAGGCAGAGTCCCAACTTGCGTCTGCATTCTCTCTCAATGTGACCTATCTTGCCGCAGTGGTGACAAGTAGGGAGAGATATGGCCCTGTGTGCTGTCCTCTCTGGCATACTCCTCTGGGACCGTTTTGTTGATTCCCCATGTCCTGGCCTGGATGATGCTGAGGTGATAGGCCTCTTCAGGTTCGACTCCCTTCTAGTGACGCGCTCCATACGTCGTGCTGCTGCGAGAACGTCGGTATAAGATGTAGGTGCGACTGATCCAATCAATCTCTGGAGCTCGAACTTCAGCCCGTCAAAGAACTTCTCAGCTTTCTCTTCCTCTGTCGCAATCAAGGTTGGGGCAAAGCGACTGAGGCGAATAAATTCTGCGTTGTATTCTTCCACCGTCATATTGCCTTGGATAAGGCGGTTGAACTTGTCTCTGAGCTCTGACCGTGCTACTGCGGGAATATACATCTCTTTGAAGAGTCTGGAGAACTCTTCCCAAGTGACTCGGTCCTGTCCGAGCCTCCTCTCTTCTGCTAACCACCAGTGATGTACATTTTCAGTTAACTGTATTCTGATTGCAGTCATCCACTTCTCTCTCGGAAGTTCAGCGGCTTCCAACTGATGCTGTATGTTTGTGAGCCATTCATGAACTTCTGTTGGCCCCTCTTTACCAGAAAATGTACGAGACTTGAGCTGACGGAAGTCGGTGATAGATCCCATCGCTGATCGCCTCGTTGGTGGATTTGCCTGCTCCAATGCGGATACCAGGCTGGTTCTCAGATACTCGGCCTCCTGCCGATGGGCCTCTTGCTGAATCTGTTGCTGTGCTTGCATCATAGCATACATCATCTGGAACATCTGTTGCCCGTCCATGGCTTGCCCTAACGGGAAAACTGGCATCTGTGGAGTGAACTGTGGTGGAGGTGGGATGTCATCTCTCCGGAACCTTGGATTAGGCTGTCCGGTTTGATCACTCTGTGATGCTTGTCCTCCATTCCCTGAGGTCACTCTGTCTATATAAGTAACCACAGCGTCGTGTGGCGTATCCAAAGGAATCTCGTCTCCGTTCCTGGGATCCATTACTCTGCAACCAAAAGATAAACTGTAAGAACGCACAGAGGAATCAACACAGGATGCAAATCAAGTAACAATTTCGAGTTCGATATAGAGTTCAATAATGGTTCAAATAACGCATGAGATCCTATAACTTATCCTATCCTTAGGGCAGGCTGGTTCAGTCCCTAAGTTGAAACCGAACAATTTAGTCGTAGACCTGTATGGGCCACCACAAAAACTATGTCATGCCCCAGTCCCAAAATACCGTGGGACCAGATACGTGGCAATGGCCAACAGTACGCACCGATGGACAAACCCAATTTAATGGATCCATCAGGGCATACTTAAGCTGTAAACAAAGTCTACGACAATCATGGCACAACTATCTCATCCACACAAGATATAAAATATGATCCACAGAGTAAATAAGGAATGTAAATAATCAGCTAGTCTCAACAAAGTGCTTCGGAGAACAACCCGATAAATATCTAATACAATGTTTCAACAGACCAGAATATAAATGACTGAAATAAAGTAAATACTGAGCATGGAACATGAATGCTCAGGAAAAGTCCTCGGCTAACACCTCGTCCTCGGATGGCGGTACAGCTCCTGGATCAGCTCCTGCTGCGGTCCCATATACCTCGGGATAGATCTCGTCCTCAAATCCTGGGGACATAATCTATATCCAGGTCCTTAGGGGACATAGCAAGGTACAGAAATATACAAGCCAAAATATAAGCAGTGCAGCAAATAATGAGATAAATAGGGTAAGTATGTAAACATCTGTGTGAAGTGCAAGAGAGAGCATCAATAGTACTCAGGTTGAAACAACTACAAGCTCTGTATAGGGGAGCCGGTAGCAGTGATATCATATGGTGGTCTAGCTCAGCGGGAGACTGAGTAGCCGGCATAACATAATCAACCTGTAGCCTGTGGGTCTCTCCAGCAATAGATGGAACAATAAGGGAATACTAAATAACCAGCTATGTGATATGCAAGATGAGAGCAGCACTAGAATCAGGCTGAAGCCACTACAAGCTCTGTGTCGGGGAGCCGGTAGTAGCAGTAATAATGAGTAATGGGCCAAGCTCGGCTTCAGAGTCTTGTGCCTCACAATAGTAGGGGTGTATATATATGATCAGCCTGTAGTCTGTGTGTCTCTCCCCACCCAATGTAACCACGCATATCATGACCATAACGTCTCATGTCCATGGCAAGCGGGATCATATCTAATGCAATAAGTCATAATGTATCTAAGAGTATAGTATCTCTGTCAAGTCCTGTATCCTATACAGAATCACCACGAATATCTCGGGAAGATCCTGTCTCATGAATGGTGTCAAGTGTCCTGGGTCATAGTGTACTTGGTAAGACAAGTACGAGAAGATAAAGTGTCACGAATATCCATCTCTAGATGACGATACACAACACCGCGTACGGTGTTGGCACTCGACTGATAATCGGACGCTAAGTACGTCACACGGTCCTAGGTTAAGCATGCACAACAATATAATGAAGCAAGGAAAATATATAACAATACTGCAGAGTTTGGCAAGGTACACTTGCCTGGTGTCCGAATACCAACAACTGTCCCTGTATCAGTGGATCCTGTGGGTACTCCTCCAAAAGCTGTAATAAATATCACCAACTGTTTTAGAAGATATCAAATAGCTAGAAACGCCTGTCCTTAAGTCCGATTTGGACACAAGGGCAAAAATGGCATTTCCGGGCCAAAGTGGGGTCCATATGTGGGCCACTTTGCACCGAAAAGCGTGTCAGGGTCAAAGGTCTCCAAATTTCTCAAACTCAGTGTCTACAAGTCAGGAACGATGATACGAACCCAAAGGAACTTCCAGAATTGGATTCCGATGAGCCGATCACAAAATCGCCTGTTAAGTGGAGCCTATGGGGCCTACGATACACGATTTTGTCGATGTTCTCAGAATCGGACCAAACTTGGGTCACAGGACCAGCGTATTGCTACGAGTTCGATGGCGTAAGTTTCGTCTCGATCCGACGTGTGTACACAAAGTTACAGCGTATTCCAGAATGGACGGATACGGGGCGTTGTCAGCGGATACGCGTTGATTCCGGTGTGCACGCATATCCGAATCGACTTCTGCGAAATTCTACACGTCCGTATCAACGACGCACACGTTTCGGTAAAGACCGCGTGCGACCAAGTCGTCCCATTTGGCGGGGCGCACTCAGTTCCGGGGTAAAACAGGGCGTTGTTTTTCCTGTTTTTGGATCGCGGTGTGCGATCACCACAGGACGCGATGCACCGAGCGGGTTGCACGGGCACCGAGAGGGTTATACAGTCTACGCGTTGCAACTGACGGAATTGAAAACGGAGTTACGAGGCGGGAGAAAACGGTACCTGAACAGGGCCCCATGAATCTGTTTTTCACGTGTCTGCGCGTCGACTTCGTGTCCTGCGTCCTCTGTTGGATCCTGCTGCTCGCGTCTCAGTCGAGGGCTCGTGCGTCCGTCGCTGGGCTGTGTACGGGGCTGGGTGGACTCGCCGGCGGAGGCAGGGTCGTCGAAGGCTGGGTGGAGGTGCTCGGCTGTGCGTGGAGGCGAGGGGACGGCGGCGTGGAGTCGTCGAGAGGCGGAGGGCTCTGTACGGTGAGGTCGACGATCGAGGGGTCGTCGACCGGCGAGTGGGTCGAGCAGAGGGAGACGGTGGGCGCGCGGGTCGGGGGCTTGACTCGGCGGCGGGGAGTCGAGCAGAGTGCTCGGGTCGGGCGGCGGGTCGCTGGGGTGATGGCGAAGTTGAGCAGAGGGAGACGGCGGGCTTAGGGTTTGACAACGAAGTCGGAGTTGATTGGAGGAGATGACGGCGTGGACGAGGCACGGATGTCGAGGCGGAGAGTTAAATAGGGGCTACAGGGAAACCGGCTGGTCTAGGGTTTGAAAATGGGTCGGGTTCTCAGCGGGTCGGGTCTGACCCGGATCCGACCCGCTACGGTGGGTTTGGTCTGGGTTTGTTCAAGTTTGGTTTGGTTTAGCTAGGCTTGGTTCGGTTTACACTACCAATAGTTTTTAAGGCTTAAAACGCTACTCCGGAGTCCAATAAATTCGCCGAAAAATACCACATGTCCGGTTTTCTATTTTATACCACAAAATATTATTTTCATAATATTTTAATACCAATAAATTATATTTAAAAATCCTTTGATCACAATTACCTTGGTTCTTCATCCAGAAAAATATCGAAAAATCCGAGAAAATTATATTAAAATTATTTTGAAAATCAGGGTGTTTACACATCTATGCACGAGTATCAAGTTGGGCACTTTGTCAAGCAACGCGTGCAGTTGTGGTTCAAAATCGGACAACTACATGGATGTCACGCCCCAGTCCCAAAATATCGAGGAACTGGACACGTGGCAATGGCCAGCAGCATGCAACGATGGACAAACCCAATTTAATGGATCCACCGGCATACTTAAGCTGTAATGTAGATCTACAACAATAAGTCAAAATCTAATCTCATCCATACACAGAATAATAAGAACATCAGCAAATAAAGAAAGTACATCAAAGTCCAGTCTCAGCAGAGAATGTCAGGAACAACCCGATAAGAGTCTAAAACACTGCTTCATCAGACCAGAACAAAAGAGTCCAAAAATAGAGTATCTGAAGAGTACAAATATCATAATCTCAAGTAAAATTCTCTGCCATCACCTCTGCTTCTATGTTAGGTTCTCCTTCAGCAATAGCTCCTGGTACAACTTCAGCTCCTGTCCCGTAAACCTCGGGATAATGCTCTTCTGCTAAACCTGGGGACATCATCCATTCCAGGTCCTCAGGGGACATAACAAGGTACAAAAATCTCAAGCCAAAAGTAATACAGTGAAATAGAGAATGAAATAAACAGGGTAACTACATAACCAACTATGAAAATGCAACTGAGAGCAACACTAGTATTCAGGCTGAGACTGCTACAAGCTCTGTGTCGGGGAGCCGGTAGCAGCAATATCTAGTAGTGGTCTAGCTCTGCTCGAGAGTCTACAACCTCACAATAGTAATATATATATATATAGAACAGCCTGTAGCCTGTGTGTCTCTTCCCACCCAATGTAACCACACATCGCATGTCCATGTCACGTGAGATCAGAGCTAATGCAACAGTCATAATCTAAGAGTATAATAACTATGTCCATCCTGTATCCTATACAGAATCACCTTGAATATGTCAGGAAGATTCTGTCAATGTATGGTGTCAAGTGTCCTAGGTTATAGTGTACTTGATAAACAAGCACGAGAATATAAACGTCTCGTATATCCATCACTACATGACGTACACAACTCCGCGTACGGGGTTGGCACCCGACTGTGATCGGACGCTAAGTATGTCATACGGTCCTAAGTTATATCATGTACACTAGTCACAGAAAATAGAGTAAGAGAATCAAAATGAATCAATAACTGCAATTTATAGCAAGGTACACTTGCCTGGGATTGGAATATCAGTGGCGGTCCTTGTAACAGTGGGTTCAGCAATAACTCCTCCAAAAGCTGAAATGAACATTACCAACAGTCTCAGAACATAGGAAATAGTTAGAAACGCCTGTCCTTAAGTCCAGTTTGGACACAAGGGCAAAAATGACATTTCTAGGCCAAAGCGGGTCCATGTGTAGGTCGCTTTGTACCGAAAACTAGGTCAGGATCAAAAGTCTCCAAATTAGTCCAACTTAGTGTCAACAAGTCAGGAACGTTGATACGAACCCAACGGAACTTCCAGAATTGGATTCCGATGAGCCGTTCTCAAAATCGCCCGTCAGGTGGAGCCTGTGGGGCCCACGACACGCGATTTTCCAACGTTCTCAGAATCGAGCCAAACTTGACCCACAGGACCAACGTATTGCTACGAGTCCGATGGCGCAAGTTTTGTCTCGATCTGACGTGTATACACTAAGTTACAGCTAATTACAGAAAAGTCGGATACGGGGTGTTGTTCGCGGATACGCACTGATTCCGGTGTGCACGCACATCCGAATCAGCTTCTGCGAAAGCCCGCACGTCCGTATCTACGATGCTCACGTGTCGGTGAAGACCGCACGTGACCAAGTCGTCCCGTTTGGTGAGGCGTACCCAGTTCCGAGGTAAAATAGGGCATGAATTTTTCCTGTTTTGGATCGCGGTTCACGATCACCTCAGGACGCGATGCCCCGAGCGGTTTGTCCGGGCACCGAGAGGGTCAAACAGGCTACGTGATACAATTTACGGAATAAAAATCGGAGCTACGAGTAGGAAGTTATGAATACCTGAAAGAAGGCTGAAAACCCGAGTCCTTCGTGTCCAAATCGTGTCCTGTTCACTAGGGTTTACTGTGTCCTCTGATCACCACTGTGTCCGGCCGTGTCCGGGCTCGTACTCGCGTCCTGGGTCGCGTCCACGTCTGCCGGAGTTGGCCTGGGGTTCAGGCGAAGGCGGCGCCGGTCCTGGGTGGTCGTCGACAGTCCGGGCGGTCGGTTCCGGCGCTGTGGGTGGCCGGATGTCGCCTGGACGGAGGAGACAGTTAGGGCTCCGGCTCGATCTGGTTTGGGCGGGGATCTAGGTCCGGCAGGCGGTCGCTGGTGGTAAGGCGGACGGGTCCGGTGGTCTGGGCGGTGTCAGCGGGTGGTCGGAGACAGTCTGGAGGTCGCCGGAGGTTCTGGGGTCAAGGGGTTTTCCGGCGGGTGTCTGCTGCTACTTATATAGGGGTCTAGGGGGAGGGAAACCGACGGAAGTTCACCGGAAGTGGAAGAGGAGGCGTCGGGGCGTTGAGGGAAGGTGAAGATGGGGGGTCTCCGGCGGCCACGGCGGCGGAAACGGCCGCCGGAGAGGAATCGTCGGGGAAGAAGAATAGTTTTGGGGGTTAGGGTTTGGTAATGGGTCGGGTTGGATGCTGGCAGGTCGGGTCTGACCCGGATCCGACCCGCTAGCCCGAGCGGTTCGGTTCAATGAACCCGGCCGGTCCGGTTCAGGGTTTAGTTAATAATGGTTTGGTTTAGTAATTAACTTAGTTTAATTAATCAGTTAATTTATACAATAGTTTATAATGCTTTAAAAATTCATCCGGGTTCCAATAAATTCCTGAAAAAATACCCCATGCTCGGTTTTTAATTTTACACTAGAAAATATAATTTTCACCACATTTTAATATTATTTAATTTTATTTAAAAATTCATTTTAAATTAGACTACTTTAATTTATTGGTTTAAAAATTACAGAAATTGCTAATTAATTCCAGAAAATTAAAATTAAAAAAAATCTTAAAATTTTAGGTGATTACAATCTACCCCCCTTAAGAAAATTGCGTCCTCGCAATTTAAAGGTTTAAACTACTAGTAGAACAGAACTACAGGGAATAAAAATTACTTAAAATATACCTGTATCCTCAAATAAGTGGGGGTATTTCTGGCGCATGATATCTTCTCTTTCCCAAGTAGACTCACCAGGAGAGTGTTGCTTCCATGCTACAAGAACCAGTTTAATTGTATGCCCTCGCAGTGTCTTCTCACTGGTTCCGAGTATCCCCACCGGTTGTTCTTCATAACTCAGGCTTGGGCCTACAGCGATCTCAGAATGATCCACTATGTGACTTGGGTCAGTCACATACCTTCTCAACTGTGAGACATGGAATACATCATGCACTCCCTCTAGAGATGGAGGTAATGCAAGACGATAGGCCACCTCACCAATGCGCTCCAGAATATCAAATGGCCCAATGTACCTTGGACTCAACTTGCCTCTGCTTCCAAAGCGAATGGTTCCTCGAGTAGGTGAAATCCTCAGGAATACATGTTCTCCTTCCTTGAACTCCAGGGGACGTCGGTGTGTATCAGCCCAATGCTTCTGTCTGTCCTGAGCTGCACGAAGATGATTCTGGATTTGCTTCACCTTCTCCACTGTTTGCATTACTAACTCTGGCCCCAATATTTGACGCTCTCCGACGTCACTCCAGCATATTGGCGATCTGCACTTCCTACCGTATAACGTCTCAAAAGGTGCCATCTTGATGCTTGCCTGGTAACTGTTGTTATATGAGAACTCTACCAAATGCAAATGATCTTCCCAAGATCCTCCAAAGTCTAACATACAGGATCGCAACATATCCTCCAAGATCTGGATTGTACGTTCTGATTGACCATCTGTCTGGGGATGATAGGCAGTGCTGAATTTTAGTCTGGTGCCAAGACTCTCTTGCATACTTCGCCAGAAATGAGAGGTAAATCTCGAATCTCGATCAGATACAATACTAACCGGCACTCCATGCAATCTTACTATTTGTCTCATATACATGTCGGCTAGTATCTCTGTGGACTGCCCAACTCTAAATGGCAAGAAGTGCGCAGACTTAGTGAGTCGATCCACGATAACCCATACCGCATCTTTTTCGCTGGGGCTCCTTGGGAATCCTGTGACGAAGTCCATGGTGATATGTTCCCACTTCCATTCTGGTATGGGAAGCGGCTGCAGCATTCCGGCAGTCCTCTGATGTTCGGCTTTCACTTGTTGGCAGACTAAGCATTTAGCTACAAATCTGGCAATCTCTCTCTTCATTCCATGCCACCAATAATACTGCCTTAGATCTCGATACATGTTTGTTCCTCCTGGATGAACAGAGTATATGGAACTATGGGCTTCAGTCATTAGCTCTTGTCTCAGTTCTCCATTTGGAACATATAGACGATCTCCACACCTTAATGTACCATCCTCATGTATGCGAAGTCCCGTCTGCAAGCCTGCTTCGGTCTTCTCTTTGAGTCTTCTAAATCTTGCATCAGTAGGCAAAGCTTCTTTAATTCTTTCCACGAGCGATGACTTCACTTCCAGATTAGCTAGCAAGCCACTCTGTCTTGGTAGAATAACCTCTATCTGGAGCTCCTGTAAATCTTTCAATAGCTCAGGCTGCATTGTCAAGAAATAAGCCGTAGGCTTTCTGCTGAGTGCGTCTGCTACTACATTCGCCTTCCCTGGGTGGTACTGCAGATCTATATCAAAATCCACCATTAACTCAAGCCAGCGTCTTTGCCTCATGTTAAGCTCTTTCTGAGTATATACATACTTCAGACTTTTGTGGTCAGTGAAGATTTCCACCTTCTCACCATAAAGATAATGCCTCCAAATCTTCAGTGCAAATATTACAGCAGCTAGCTCCAGATCGTGCGTTGGGTAGTTCTTCTCATGGACCTTCAACTGTCTCGATGCATAAGCAATAACTTTGCCATGCTGCATCAAAACGCATCCTAGGCCACTACCTGACGCATCGCTATAAACAACAAAACCGCCTGACCCTGAAGGAAGAGTCAAGACTGGTGCTGTTGTTAAACGCCTCTTCAGTTCTTCAAAGGCCAACTGACATTCTTCTGTCCATGCAAAGTCCTGATCTTTCCGTGTCAACTTCGTCATTGGCTCTGCAATCCTTGAGAAATTTTCTACGAACCTTCTGTAATATCCGGCAAGTCCTAGAAAACTCCTCACCTCAGCAACTGATGTCGGTGTAGGCCAAGTCTCAATAGCAGCAACCTTCTCTGGATCAACTGACAATCCTTCTCCTGAGATAATATGCCCCAAGAATGGCACCTTATCCATGCAAAACTCACATTTACTGAGCTTAGCATAAAGCTTCTCTTGCCTCAACGTCTCTAGCACGATTCTGAGATGTTCCTCGTGCTCTTCGTGGCTTTTGGAATATATCAGAATGTCATCGATAAATACCACCACGAATTTATCCAAGTATTGATGGAAGACTCGGTTCATCAAGCTCATGAACACAACAGGCGCGTTGGTTAAACCAAACGGCATAACTAAGAACTCATAGTGTCCATACTTGGTTCTAAAGGCTGTCTTCGGGATATCTTCCTTCCTCACCCTAATCTGGTGATAACCGGATCTCAGGTCAATCTTTGAAAATACTCTAGCTCCACTCAATTGATCAAATAAGTCATCAATGCGGGGCAAGGGATACCGGTTCTTAATGGTCACAGCGTTTAACGCCCTGTAATCAATGCATAGGCGAACTGTTCCATCCTTCTTCGGTACAAAAAGTATAGGTGCTCCCCAAGGTGAAACACTGGGCCGGATGAAACCCTTCTCCAGAAGTTCATCAACTTGTTTCTTCAACTCTACTAACTCTTTAGGGGCTAGCCGATAAACCGATGAAGTGATAGGTTCTGCTCCTGGAGTTAAGTCTATAGTGAATTCTATTTCCCGATCAGGTGGTAGACCTGGAAGATCGTCGGGAAATACATCCACAAACTCTGATATAACTCTTGGGTAACTTGACTCCCCTTCTACAGTTAATACCCTAAGAGTTGGCTGAACACCTTGTTCTACAGCTCCTCGAAGAAATTCAAACTCTGAGTGTCCAGGTGGTCTGAATATAACTTTTCCAAGCCGACAATCAAGAGTAGCATGATACTGACTTAACCAGTCCATACCAAGTACAACATCATAGTCAGGCATAGAAAAGATCAAAAATTGGGCTCGCATCTCTCTTCTGCAGACTACTACTGAACATGATCTACAGATATCACTAACAGGTATAATTCTACCTCCCGTAAGAATTCTCTTAGTCTTTGGAAGGGGTGCAGTAGCTACTCTATGGGTGGCTACGAAGCTAGCAGCTATAAATGAGTGTGATGCCCCAGAATCAAATAAAGCTACAACAGGTAATGAAGCTACTAATATGGTACCTGCTATAACTTCTCCAGCAATAGCTTCTTCCTGAACAGTCAATGCAAAAGCCTGACCTCGTCCCTGTGCTGGTCCCCTCTGCTGACGAGCCTGTTGGAATAGTGCTGCTTGAGGTGGCAATGGAGGTCTTGGCTGATATCCTCCTGGAGCTGGTGGTCTGACTTCTCCAACTCCCGTCTGCTGTGCTCCCACTGCTGGATAATCTGGCCTCGGTGCAGGTAGAGCTAGTCGTGGTGCTCCCTCTCGGCGTGCTGTGCAGTCCCTGGATAGATGCTGGTTGGAGCCGCAAACCAGGCACAGTCCCAATTTGCGTCTGTACTCCTTTTTAATATGACCCAACTTGCCGCAGAAATGACAAGTAGGTAGAGTTCTTGGTGCTGCCCTCTGCGGTAGATTCCTCTGGAGTCGCTTTGCAGAATCTCCTTGTGCTGCCTTGGATGGTACTGAGGTAAATGGTCGCTTCAGGCTTGACTCCCTCCTGGTGACGCGCTCCATGCGTCGTGCCGCAGCAAGGACGTCGGTGTACGATGTAGGGGCAACAGATCCAATCAACCTCTGAAGCTCGAACCTGAGTCCATCAAAGAATTTCTCCGCCTTCTCTTCTTCGGTAGGAATTAGAGAAGGGGCGAAACGACTCAGGCGAATGAATTCAGCATTATACTCTTCCACCGTCATATTGCCCTGGATGAGGCGGTTGAACTTATCTCGGAGTTCTGATCTAGCAACGGCTGGGATATACATCTCTTGGAAGAGTCTAGAGAACTCCTCCCAAGTGACTCGGTCATGTCCGAGCCTCCTCTCTTCAGCTAGCCACCAGTGGTGTGCGTTGTCCGTCAGTTGCATTCGGACAGCAGTCATCCATCTCTCCTGCGGAAGTTCAGCTGCTTCCAACTGATGTTGTGTATTGGTGAGCCACTCATGCACTTCAGTTGGTCCTTCCTTGCCCGAAAAGGTACGAGGCTTGAGTTGACGGAAATCAGTGATAGATCCCGTCGCTGGTCGCCTAGCTTGCGGGTTTGCTTGCTCCAATGCATTTACTAGGCTGTTTCTCAGGTTCTCTGCCTCCTGACGCTGCGCCTCCTGTTGAACTTGTTGTTGAGCTTGCATCATGGCATAAAACATCTGGAACATTTGCTGCCCATCCATTGCTTGTCCTGGTGGGAAGGCAGGCATAGGTGGAGTGAACTGAGGCGGTGGTGGGATATCATCACGCCTGAACCTTGAGTTATGCTGCTCAGCTTGTCCACTTTGAGAGGATTGACCTCTGTTTTCTGGTGTAACTCCATCTCCATACGTAACCACAGCGTCTTGTGGTGTAAAAGGAATTTCCTCTCCATTTCTTGGGTCCATTTTTCTGCATCCAAAATAAACTTTATGAGAACGTTTTAGCAGAGTCAAGCAGGATGCAAATCAAGTACTTAATTCGAATGCGATATAGAGTCTCAAAAACGATTCAAATGGATGAGATCCTATAGCCTATCTTATCCTTTTACAGGTTTGTTTGGCCCCTAAGTTGAGACCAAACAATTTGTCGTAGACCTGCATGGGCCACCACAAAAACTATGTCACGCCCCAGTCCCAAAATATCGAGGAACTGGACACGTGGCAATGGCCAGCAGCATGCAACGATGGACAAACCCAATTTAATGGATCCACCGGCATACTTAAGCTGTAATATAGATCTACAACAATAAGTCAAAATCTAATCTCATCCATACACAGAATAATAAGAACATCAGCAAATAAAGAAAGTACATCAAAGTCCAGTCTCAGCAGAGAATGTCAGGAACAACCCGATAAGAGTCTAAAACACTGGTTCATCAGACCAGAACAAAAGAGTCCAAAAATAGAGTATCTGAAGAGTACAAATATCATAATCTCAAGTAAAATCCTCTGTCATCACCTCTGCTTCTATGTTAGGTTCTCCTTCAGCAATAGCTCCTGGTACAACTTCAGCTCCTGTCCCGTAAACCTCGGGATAATGCTCTTCTGCTAAACCTGGGGACATCATCCATTCCAGGTCCTCAGGGGACATAACAAGGTACAGAAATCTCAAGCCAAAAGTAATGCAGTAAAATAGAGAATGAAATAAACAGGGTAACTACATAACCAACTATGTGAAATTGCAACTGAGAGCAACACTAGTACTCAGGCTGAGACTGCTACAAGCTCTGTGTCGGGGAGCCGGTAGCAGCAATATCTAGTAGTGGTCTAGCTCTGCTCGAGAGTCTACAACCTCACAATAGTAATATATATATATAGAACAGCCTGTATCCTGTGTGTCTCTCCCCACCCAATGTAACCACACGTCGCATGTTCATGTCACGTGAGATCAGAGCTAATGCAACAGTCATAATCTAAGAGTATAATAACTATGTCCATCCTGTATCCTATACAGAATCACCTTGAATATGTCAGGAAGATTTTGTCAATGTATGGTGTCAAGTGTCCTAGGTTATAGTGTACTTGATAAACAAGCACGAGAATATAAAGGTCTCGTATATCCATCACTACATGACGTACACAACTCCGCGTACGGGGTTGGCACCCGACTGTGATCGGACGCTAAGTATGTCATACGGTCCTAAGTTATATCATGTACACTAGTCACAGAAAATAGAGCAAGAGAATCAAAATGAATCAATAACTGCAATTTATAGCAAGGTACACTTGCCTGGGATTGGAATATCAGTGGCGGTCCTTGTAACAGTGGGTTCAGCAATAACTCCTCCAAAAGCTGAAATGAACATTACCAACAGTCTCAGAACATAGGAAATAGTTAGAAATGCCTGTCCTTAAGTCCAGTTTGGACACAAGGGCAAAAATGACATTTCTAGGCCAAAGCGGGTCCATGTGTAGGTCGCTTTGTACCGAAAACTAGGTCAGGATCAAAAGTCTCCAAATTAGTCCAACTTAGTGTCAACAAGTCAGGAACGTTGATACGAACCCAACGGAACTTCCAGAATTGGATTCCGATGAGCCGTTCTCAAAATCGTCCGTCAGGTGGAGCCTGTGGGGCCCACGACACGCGATTTTCCAACGTTCTCAGAATCGAGCCAAACTTGACCCACAGGACCAACGTATTGCTACGAGTCCGATGGCGCAAGTTTCGTCTCGATCTGACGTGTATACACTAAGTTACAGCTAATTACAGAAAAGTCGGATACGGGGTGTTGTCCGCGGATACGCACTGATTCCGGTGTGCACGCACATCCGAATCAGCTTCTGCGAAAGCCCGCACGTCCGTATCTACGATGCTCACGTGTCGGTGAAGACCGCACATGACCAAGTCGTCCCGTTTGGTGGGGCGTACCCAGTTCCGAGGTAAAATAGGGCGTAAATTTTTCCTGTTTTGGATCGCGGTTCACGATCACCTCAGGACGCGATGCCCCGAGCGGTTTGTCCGGGCACCGAGAGGGTCAAACAGGCTACGTGATACAATTTACGGAATAAAAATCGGAGCTGCGAGTAGGAAGTTATGAATACCTGAAAGAAGGCTGAAAACCCGAGTCCTTCGTGTCCAAATCGTGTCCTGTTCACTAGGGTTTACTGTGTCCTCTGATCACCACTGTGTCCGGCCGTGTCCGGGCTCGTACTTGCGTCCTGGGTCGCGTCCACGTCTGCCGGAGTTGGCCTGGGGTTCAGGCGAAGGCGGCGCCTGTCCTGGGTGGTCGTCGACAGTCCGGGCGGTCGGTTCCGGCGCTGTGGGTGGCCGGATGTCGCCTGGACGGAGGAGACAGTTAGGGCTCCAGCTCGATCTGGTTTGGGCGGGGATCTAGGTCCGGCAGGCGGTCGCTGGTGGTAAGGCGGACGGGTCCGGTGGTCTGGGCGGTGTCAGCGGGTGGTCGGAGACAGTCTGGAGGTCGCCGGAGGTTCTGGGGTCAAGGGGTTTTCCGGCGGGTGTCTGCTGCTACTTATATAGGGGTCTAGGGGGAGGGAAACCGACGGAAGTTCGCCGGAAGTGGAAGAGGAGGCGTCGGGGCATTGAGGGAAGGTGAAGATGGAGGGTCTCCGGCGGCCACGGCGGCGGAAACGGCCGCCGGAGAGGAATCGTCGGGGAAGAAGAATAGTTTTGGGGGTTAGGGTTTGGTAATGGGTCGGGTTGGATGCTGGCGGGTCGGGTCTGACCCGGATCCGACCCGCTAGCCCGAGCGGTTCGGTTCAATGAACCCGGCCGGTCCGGTTCAGGGTTTAGTTAATAATGGTTTGGTTTAGTAATTAACTTAGTTTAATTAATCAGTTAATTTATACAATAGTTTATAATGCTTTAAAAATTCATCCGGGTTCCAATAAATTCCCGGAAAAATATCCCATGCTCGGTTTTTAATTTTACACTAGAAAATATAATTTTCACCACATTTTAATATTATTTAATTTTATTTAAAAATTTATTTTAAATTAGACTACTTTAATTTATTGGTTTAAAAATTACAGAAATTGCTAATTAATTCCAGAAAATTAAAATTAAAAAAAAATCTTAAAATTTTAGGTGATTACAATGGAAGAGGGCATTGTGCCACTGTTGGGGCATTATGCCACGGAGCTTTCGGAGAGAGGGGTGTTGCACCAATTTGAGCACTGTGTCGAGAAGAGGCATAGTGCATAGTGGAGATAACTTGAGATGGTGCCTTGGGCTATAAGTTGGAGAATGGTTATGGATAATTGGATGAATCTAGGCGAGTATCGTTTGGTGGGACGAGAAGGCTCGATTCTCTCGTCATACCTACTGTTGGAGTATTGCATTGGTCACGGACAACCTGTTACGCACATGGTTTGGTTTTCTCGAACGGGATAGGCTCCGGGGCACCGGGACTGTTCGGCTATAGAGGAAACAAATGGTAATGTGCTTTGGACATGGTACTTGTAGTTCGAGACCTCTAGGTGGTCTAGCTGGATAGTCCTTCAGTTGGATAGTTCTTTATGGCTTGACCATTGACTTCATATAGATAAGAGTTATTTCAATTTGAGTTTGTGCATTCGTGTAGACGACCGACGGCCACCTTGTAATGCCCCGCAACCGTACGTTGCGTTACGCTGAGTCGGATTGAATGAAACAATAGCTGGTTACATTTTGATTTGTTGGATTTGAGAACAAGTATTGATTTGAGTTGGTTTCATGTGCAGATCGCTAGCAGAGTTCGTTGGAAATCAGGTGTTCGTTCAGAGCAGTACTGAGATAGCTGGATTGGAGCGATAATGTCGTCTTCCTTAGTCCGATCGGTCGGATAATTTGGAGAGCACGACCTGCTCGTACGGTCATACCAATTGAGTAGATCGTGCTCCGCATCGGACCACGGGTTCAAGGGATCGGCCGTATCGGCAGGACAAAATGCTTAACGGAATCAAACTTTGTGAGTGGGCTCTGTCCCTTCTCCTCTACTCCTTCATGCCTAATAATATGAAAAACACGTAAATGCTTGAACACTTGGACTGGAACTTGGGAATAACTATACTGTGGCGTGCATAGAGTGTACATTGTTTTCTTGGATATGATTGTGGCTTGAATTAGTTTTCGTGTTGGATAGTTGGAGCTAGAGTTTGATTATATACATTTGGGGCAATTGGAGAAATGAATAAAATTATGCTTGGACAGTTGGAATGATACATCTTGGTTGGAACATTGAGGCATTGGGAATATCAGGAATTTGGGCGAGCGAGCGTGCATCCGTGCACGAGTATCACTTGGACGCTTTGTCAAGCAAAGCGTGCAGTTGTGGTTCGAAGTCAAACAACTGCATCGGCGAGGGCATTTTGCCACTGTTGGGGCATTGTTCCAAGAGATTGTTCTAAGCGTGGGGTGTTGCACCCATGGAGTGTTGCACCAATTGGAAATACTGTGTTGAGAAGCGGCATAGTGTCTATGGAAATAACTTGAGATTTGGTGCCTTGGGCTATATGTTGGAGAATGGTTATGGATATTTGGTTGGATATTGGTTGAATGAGTCTAAGATCGCTTGGTGGGGCGATATGTTTGATCCTCTCGTCATACCTACTTGGTGTCTGCATGTCACGGACAACCTGTCTTGCACAGGATTTCGTTTCCTCGAACGGGGTAGGCTCCGGGGCACCGGGACAGTTCAACCATGGAGGAGACAACGGTAACGCGTCTTGGGCGCGGTGCCGGTAGTTTGATACGACCAGGCGGGTTAGCTACCAGGCCTGGATCATGTAGAATTGCCTATTGATTAGTCCGATCAATGTCCTTTATGGCTTGGCTAGTGACTTCATATAGATAAGAATTGGTTTGCTTTACTTTGGTTGGTTTGTGCTTCGTGTAGGCGCGGCCACCTTGCCTTGGCAAGAGTGTGCATATTGAGATTGGATTGTAAGGTTTGGTTTGAGGATGGATATTGAGGCATTGGATGTTGGTTCGATAAATTATCGTGTTGCTTGGGCTTTGAGTAGGACGGGTTGCATGCTAGAATCCTTCGAGTTGGTTATTTATTGTTTGTCGATTTGCTTGAGATGAATGCTTGCATTGCTTAAACTTCTTTACAGCTTTCCTTAACATGTCATCCCTATGCCATGAAATGAATCTAGGATTCAACTAGAAAGATCACCATATAACTGTTTGCATTCACTATTTTTACTTAGTGTCGGTTTAAACGAGTGGGTTACCCCGCTCACCAGTACGGCTGTATACTGACCCACGTTTGTGGGCATTATTTTAGGTACGCAGGTGTAATGGCGCTGCTTGGATATACGGGACATGATGTATGAACTGTAAGTACCTTTGTGGGCTAGAGAAAGAGCAAGAGTATTGCATCGCCTTTGTGGCAATCGCCTTTATGGCATTTTATTTGGACCCTATCGAGAGCTCCGCTGCGTATTACTCTGATGTGTGCTTGGTACACAATACTTGACCTTCGTTGCAACTTGGTCGTTTCGATGATAACTTTGGTGTTTGACAACATCGCCTTGTACGAGCGCAACTCCAGGCTCGTACGACATCACGTTCCGATGAGAACGATTGTCCTGCGGGAGAGCTGCAACATGGTGATTCACGTTCAGCGGGGACTATTGGGCTTGCGGGAGATTGGGATATGACATAGCGTGCATCCGTGCACGAGTATCACTTGGACGCTTTGTCAAGCAAAGCGTGCAGTTGTGGTTCGAAACCGAACAACTGCATCGGCGAGGGCATTGTGCCACTGTTGGGGCATTGTGCCATGAGATTGTTCTGAGCGTGGGGTGTTACACCAATTGGAAATACTGTGTTGAGAAGCGGCATAGTGCCTATGGGGATAACTTGAGATTTGGTGCCTTGGGCTATATGTTGGAGAATGGTTATGGATATTTGGTTTGATATTGGTTGAATGAGTCTAAGATCGCTTGGTGGGACGAGAATGTTCGATCCTCTTGTCATACCTACTTGGTGTCTGCATGTCACAGATAATCTGTCTTGCACAGGGTTTCGTTTCCTCGAACGGGGTAGGCTCCGGGGCACCGGGATCGTTCGACCATGGAGGAGACAACGGTAACGCGTCTTGGGCGCGGTACCGATAGTTTGATAAGACCAGGCGGGTTAGCTACTAGGCCTGGATCGGGTAGAACTGCCTATTGATTAGTCCGATCAATGTCCTTTATGGCTTGGCCAGTGACTTCATATAGATAAGAGTTGGTTTGCTTTACTTTGGTTGGTTTGTGCTTCGTGTAGGCGCGGCCACCTTGCCTCGGCAAGAGTGTGCATATTGAGATTGGATTATAAGGTTTGGTTTGAGGATGTATATTGAGGCATTGGATGTTGGTTCGATAAGTTATCGTGTTGCTTGGGCTTTGAGTAGGACGGGTTGCATGCTAGAATTCTTCGAGTTGGTTATTTATTGCTTGTCGATTTGCTTGAGATGAATGCTTGAATTGCTTAAACTTCTTTACAACTTTTCTTAACATGTCATCCCTATGCCATGAAATGAATCTAGGATTTAACTAGAAAGATCACCATATAACTGTTTGCATTCACTATTTTTACTTAGTGTCGGTTTAGACGAGTGGGTTACCCCGCTCACCAGTACGGCTGTGTACTGACCCACGTTTGTGGACATTATTTCTGGTACGCAGGTGTAGTGGCACTGCTTGGATATACGGGACATGATGTATAAACTGTAAGTACATTTGTGGGCTAGAGAAAGAGCAAGAGTATTGCATCGCCTTTGTGGCAATCGCCTTCGTGGCATTTCATTTGGACCCTATCGAGAGCTCCGTTGCGTATTACTCTGATGTGTGCTTGGTACACAATACTTGACCCTCGTTGCAACTTGGTCGTTTCGATGATAACTTTGGTGTTTGACAACATCGCCTTGTACGAGCGCAACTTCAGGCTCGTACGACATCACGTTCCGATGAGAACGATTGTCCTGCGGGAGAGCTGCAACGTGGTGATTCACGTTCAGCGGGGACTATTGGGCTTGCGGGAGATTGGGACGTGACACACCTTGCCTCGGGCAAGAGTGTGAGCATCAATGATTGGATTAGTAAGGCTTGGAGTGCAACGTTGTTTGATAGGTTCACGCTTTGCTTCGGGTTTGAGTAGAACGTATTGCATGCTTAGTTTTCTTTGAGTTGGATATAACTACTAGTATATTTGCTTGAGTTGAATACTTGCATGCTTACCCTTCTTTATAATCTTCCTTAACATGTCATACCTCTGCCATAAAATGAATCTAGAATTCAAGTAGAAATATCACCATAGAACTGTTTGCATTCACTATCTATTTAGTGTCGGTTTAGACGAGTGGGTTATCCCGCTCACCAGTACGGCTGTGTACTGACCCACATTTGTGGGCATTATTTTCAGGTACGCAGGTGTAGTGGCTCAGCTTGGATATACGAGATATGATGTATGGAACAGTAAGTACCTTTGCAGACAAGAGAAAGAGCAAGAGTGTTGCATTACCTTTGTGGCATTCTCCTTTATGGCATTTTTATTTGGACCCTATCGAGAGCTTCGCTGTGTATACTATGATGTGTTCTTTGTACACAATACTTGAATTTTGCTGCAACTTGGTTGTTTCGATGATATTCATGATGTTTGACGTCATCGCATTGTACGAGCGCAACTCCAGGCTCGCACGTCATCACGTCTCGATGAGAACGATTGTCCTGCGGGAGCGCTACAACGTGGTAATTCACGTTCAGCGGGGACGTTCAAATTTACGGAATATTGGAGCATGGCAAATTATATAAGAGCACTCGGTTCATTTACTCAGACTCTGTCCTTTGCTCCATCACAAACTCTAAATAGCTTTCGCGTGTCATTTGGCTCTTGGCTCTACTCTGTGTCGCATTGGATATTTCATACAATAAGTCTATATAGTTGTTAGTTGTGTGTGCATGTTGTTCTTTATTGTGTTGGCTTTCGTTGGTTTCGATAGATCGTGTAGCATCGTTTGGCGTTGTTGTATTCGTGCAGCAAGTTGTGTGGCGTTATTGCATGTGTGCAACAAGTTGAGAGGTGTCGTTGTGTTGGTTTGGTTTATCATTCAGGAAGATTCTGGTTGCATCAGTAGAGCAGTTGGTTGTCAGACGAGATTGGTTATGTGGCATGCTGTGAGTAGATATATCGGATGAGAATGGAATGTAGCACGAGTTGCTTGTGTAGCGAATGTATTGGACGGAGTTTGCGTTTTGGCTTGGAATATCAGATAGAGCGTTGCACGGGTTGCTCGTGCGGCGAATGTGTGGAACAATTGGTATTGGCTTAGATTACTTAGAAGAGATCGTTACACAGGTTGCTCGTGTAGCAAAAGTGTCAGACGATTTGAGAAATAGTTAGAAGTATCAAGAAAGGGAACATGGCACAAGTTACATCAAGCGAGATTGATAGAATGGTTAGATGGTTCATACATTGGCTGAGTTTTTTGTCAGACTTTGAGTTAGGAACGACAGGATCATGCAAAATGGATAGCTCAAACGGATATTGGATTAGTGCAAAGAAGAATGACGTGAGGAGTGACTTGATTCTTAGTGGTATAGAGTATACCACGTAGTTAAGTGGCATTGGAATATTTTCGACAAACATTAATGGAATTATCGTAATGGAAGCAGATAACATGAATGTAAGTTGGTAGGTGAACATCGGCTGAGTTATGTATCGAAACATGGAGCAAGCGAATGTCAAGTTGCGATCGACAGGATCACCACGAAATAGTTGGTTCGGAATAGACGTTCGTCGACGCAGAGTAAGTCTTGCGTGAGAGCGAATCAATTTCCATGTGGTATATGCGTTCTACGGAGTGGTGCGTACGTTGAAAATATTCGAAACAAGATAAGCGATAGGTTTGCTCGCAACGGATGAGCTAGTGCAAAATTATGTCAGAAATTGGTGCAATAGAGTTTGACTCAGTTATTCTTCGATTCGTTGGACTTGAGCGATCAAGAACAGACTTGTGTAAATGGAAGTGTCATTGGACGATAACAGAACAAGCAATAGAACGAGTGTTTAGAATTCGAAGTATTGATGCGGACCAAGTATTGGAAACAAGATGAGATCGATCAGACGTAAAGCTGAGTAACAGAGTTTGCTTGCACAATTTAGAAGTTCGGTGGAGCATTCATTGATGCAAAGAAAGAGTTGAGCATAAGGAACAAATGGTTGGGGCACACTTGTGCGAGCAATGGATGTATCGAAGAGTAGCGAGCACGGACTACGGATTTTGGCAACACAAAGGACCATTTGGTCGAGCAGATGGAACACAATTTGATTTTGGAGGAGCAATATGATGGAGTCGCACGAACTTGAAGGATTTTGGGTATTGGCACTCGAGAAGTTTTACTCAAAGTTTAGCGAAAGCAAAATTGGCGAAAGATTGTCCTGCGGGAGCGCTGGCGCGGTGATTCGCGCCCAGCGGGTACGGCCGATTACCTGCGGGAGATCAGGGTGTGACAACAACAACACTCACAGAGAGTTAGGATATGGAGATGCTTGTATGCACCATGACTCACAAGACGACCGACAAATTTTAACCTAAATAGGAGGACCCGTTCATTATGGAAATCGTGTTTCCCAACGACATATACCGGCTAGTGAAATCCAACGGTGACTTGCTCATGATGCCTGTCAACGACAAGTTCCTAAAAAAAGAAAAAGAAAAGATGTACTACATCTAAACTAGACTTGTACTCCACTCATCCCTAGCGAGACAACCCAGATGTACAAATGAACTCTTGGTTCTTCATCCCCAACAAGTGCCCATGTGCAACATTTTTTTCTTCTTTACAAATTCTCGTAAAACCCATCATCTGTATCCTGGAACCTTGGATACACAACGGATGATGAGTTCCCAAAGTCTCCCCAACGGAGCAGTCCTCAGGTCCACTCGCACACTCCCGCAGTGACCACACATAAACCAATCTCTTTAGACGCTAGCCATGTCCATATCACCTCTGAGTTATCGTCCCATTAATCTTCCCAGCGGAGCAACCTTCAGGTCTGTCTTTATGTTCGGATAGACCACACTCAACAAATCTCTCCCAGTGAGTTTTTTGGATATTGGTTCACGTCCATATTACCTCTGAACTGTTGTCCTAATATTTTTATCCGGCTGAGTTTGTATATCCATATTACCTCTGAGCAAACCTCCCGGATTTTTGGCTATCGTTCATCAATGATACCGGTCGTCATCCCCACTTATCACCCGTACCCAATCTGGAGTATTCCAGCGGTGATAGATCCACAAAAACTGCCACGTCCAAATTACCTCTGACATAGTTTGTCTCAAACCTATTACTTACACTAACGTGCACAAAAAGTAGCGGGTCCACAAAACCTATCACGTCCATATTACCTCTGATATGGTTTATTTTGAATCTATTACTTGCACCCCAAGTACGCAAAAGGGTAATAGGTCCACCAAAAATCCCCCAACGGGATGTCCTTACTATCCTCAAAATCTATCACGTCCATATTACCTCTGATAGGGATTATTTTTGAATTTATTATTTGTACTCAATGTGTATAACAAATAATAAGTCTACCAAAAAATTCTCCAGTAGGGTTTGCCATGTCCTTCGCACCTCTGAGCAAATATTTTGGATTGGCTATCGATCATCACGTCCACAGTACCCCTGATATCGATCGTCGTCTAAACTTATCACCTGTGCTTAAATTTAGGTACGCCATCGGTGTTATGTCTACAAAATCTATTATGACAATATTACCTCTGATAGACTTTCATCTCGAACTTATTACTTGCACTATTGTGTACAAGAAGTAATAGGTCCACAAAAAATCCCGGTGGAATGCCCGCAATGGAAATAAATAGTTCGAGTCCACATTACCTCTGAACTACTTTCCTTTTTTTCCAGCAGAGAAAAAGTCAGTTCATGTTCATATTACCTCTGAACTACGTCTCTCCACTACCCCCACATAGTCATATCTTACCATGTCCACATTACCTCCGAGTAAGATATTTCCAGAACTTTTTCATGTCCATATCACCTTTAAGTAAAGTTTTGTTTTTCAACTTTCTACTATCATGTTCGTATAACCCCTGATAGTGCTAGTCGTTTCAAGCTTATTATCCGTACTTAAGATACGCCATAGGTAATAAGTCCACAACACAAGAGTTTGCTATGTCCATATTACCTCTGAGCAAACTTTATGGCCTTGACCATCGATCGTCACGTCTTCCAACTTATCACCCGTACCCAACCTGGAGTATGCCAGCGGTGATAAGTCCACAAAAACTGCCACGTCCATATTACCTCTGACATGGCTTGTCTCAAACCTATTACTTAAATTAACATGCGCAAAAAGTAGTGGGTCCACAAAACCATCACGTCCATATTATCTTTGATAGGGTTTATTTTTGAATCTATTACTCGCACCCCAAGTGCGCAAAAATGTAATAGGTCTACCAAAACCCCATTGCGGGATATCCTTACTATCCATAAAATCTATCAAGTCTATATTACCTCTAATAGGGTTTGTTTCGAATCTATTACTCGTACCCCCAAGTGCGCAAAAGGGTAATAGGTCCACCAAAATCCCCTGGTGGGATATCTACACTTACTTCAAATGATGTACTACGACCATCTCACCTCTAGTACTAGCACCTCAAATATTACAGCATCGATGAAAATAATTTCTCCTTTCATTTAAACAAAAAGAAGGGGAGAATACAAACATAAAGAAGAAGAGGAGTCAGAGTCCTCCAAATTATTGATGTATATTGCCAGAAAATAAAAGAAACAAGTGTCCGAGGACGCAAACAATTGACGAAAAGCGTCTACAAAAACCTGCTCTTCTGAACTAACAGGGGGCTCAAAGGATTCCTGGAAGATGTCCGTCTTCCATACCCGGGGACAGACGTTTCTTCTGTTTTCTCAACGGAAGGCGGATCAGACTCGCTATAGCAAAAATTAGACGTAACTGGAGCCTGGGAAGGAGACGTGTTGGTTTCCTTCGAAGCATTACCAGAAGCCATAACGCCAAAAACATAAATGGATGTAAGGAGTCTCATGATTGTCTTCCTTTTATAAGCGATGGATCGACGACTCACTTCCTAAGTCATAACTATCTACTCCGCAAGACGCGACGATTCGCTCCTACACAACCCAAGATGTGATTGCCAGGATTTGGCCTAATCATCTCAGAGACCCGGACTGACACAACGGTGTGAATACGTAAGAAGTGGTCATTTCTCTCTCAGGATACAAATCAAGTCGTCCATGACAATCGACGGGGAAGGAGAGAACCAACGACAGCGGAGATGGAAGAGTAGAAGAAAAGGCAAGGGGCTTTATCTCTCTAAACCCTTCTCTTTTTATAGATAGGGGTGCTTCGAAGTACGAGATGCCTTTGTCCACGTGGCAACCTAGGATGAGAGAGGCGATTGAGTTTTTGATCCGCCGTCATCCTCAAATAAACCGACGCTTCAGGCTCTGTATTATCAGACGGTTCAGAATCCCAACAGATCGGCTCTAAGGTATAACCAAATCTTTCTATTTAAGGCAGATTTGACAGCATGGCAGAGCCCTCCATGCGACAACTTCTACATGCGTCAACCTGACGAACTTAGCAGAAGGAGACGGCCAGTGAATGCATGCTGATCATGCTTCTTATTCAAAGTACTCCAGACTTAGCCAAGTCTGAAAACTTTGAAGGGGTCTTGTTTCTCATAAAAAATCTCTCCATGCGCTCCAATTTACATTCAACAAATAAGCAAGAGACGCATAACAGTGGTGGACGCATAACACTCTCGGATAGATGATGTCCCGAGACGCATGTCGCCCTTTGACACATAGTCCCTACAGTCACATTAGAGCATTTATGACTCCGACAAAATCGACAGTCATCCTGACCACCTCGAATCCTGTACCGATGATTGGAATTCGGGCTGACGGCTTTGTTATAATTACTTTTGGCGGTAAACATCTGTTCAAATGCCACAAATGCAGAAGATGACAAAAAATCATGCATCTCTGGCCTAATGCATTTTAGACTCCATGCGGTCCATACGCCTCTGGTCCAATGCATTCCAGACTCCATGCGTTCCATGCGTCTCTGGCCCAATATGTTCCAGACTCCACGCGTTCCATGCATTTCTGGCCCAATGCGTTCTATACTCCATGCGGTCCATGCGTCGCTCACCCAATGTATTCTAAACTCCATGCGTTCCATGCATTTCTGGCCCAATGCGTTCCAGACTCCATGCGGTCCATGAGTCTCTGGCCCAATGTATTGCAGACTCCATGTGTTCCATGCGTCTCTGGCCCAATACGTTTTAGACTCCACGCGTTCCATGCATTTCTGGCCCAATGCGTTCCAGACTCCATGTATTCCATTCGTCTCTGCCCCAATGCATTCCCACTAACAAGATCTTTCCGATACAACTAAAGAGATCTTCGTGCAGTTGATGCGGGCTACGTGTCCAAACGACCAAGTCAAGCATACAACCGGCTAAAATGACCCTGAGATCTCATCAACAGTAAATATTAACCACGCTCACATGGCAGCTTCACCGTGACATGCGGCCATAGTTGCAACCATATTCTGTTGAAAGAGACCTATGCGGTCATCAAACAGGGGCGCATATGGCATCTATTGCATGTGGCCACAGAACAACTATAAATAACAGGATACTACCCTATGCAAAAGGCTGGCTTGCTATCTGGGATTTATACTAGAGCAAGAGAGAAGAGCTGCTGCATCAGATCGCCCACGGAGTAAAGAGAGTTGCTACACTCCTAACCCTCCATTGTCACCCCCAAGAAAACAAATTTGTACTTAGATTGTCTTCTAGGACTCTTCTTTGTACTTTTTTTAGTTTGTTAATTAAATACAGTTCTTCCAGTTCTTTTTAAATGGCAAACAAGATGGCGACTCTGCTGGAAAAGTCCTTCTCTACTGTTGAAAAGTCGGTGACATAATCCGATGCAGCCAAGCTCGGCTCGACGCAAAAAATGCTGGTGGTCCGCTTTGGCCAGCAAGCGTTCGAGGACATGCTCTCCGAAGAAAGTGCTAATCATTCGCCAATGTTAGCCAAGAAGATCTGCAGAACGTGGGTGGCCAAGGTTGCTGCGCCCCACACAACTACGGAGCAGACGCTTCCAGCCTCTCATTCTATTCCCAATGACGGTCGTCGAACGAACACCCAGAACGTCCATGTCTATGCGGCATCCCAGGCTGACACAGAAACTACTCAGCACCCAGGCTCTGGCAGAAGAAAATACTACGATGCCATACATTCTGGTGCTGAGACAGCTTTTATGCGGCCAAGGAGGAGGCCGCATAAGACTGTCCATGCGGCATCAACTCACAACTGCAGACAGCAGGCCGCATGCGGCCCTGATAACAACAGAATCTCTGTTTTCGACCGTATCTCATGCGGCACAGATCCTATGCGACCCACTAAGAATGGTGAAAACCCAAATCTGGAATCTTCATACTAAGCGTCTGCGGTGGCTATAATGAAGAAGTCCAGGGCAGTGCGAGCCCGTCAAGCTCAAGCAACTGCTCATATGAACGACCTTCAACAGGCATCGCTAACTATTATACTATTACTAGGTATCATAACTCATAAGTATCATAATAATTTAGTTTTACACTATTACCTTAACTATTAACCCAATATCTTGACTAATACACATAGCCTATTACTTAATATTTTGCTCACTATCCTCATATCTATATACACTAGTATCATATTATAATAGCTAATATCCAATCTATCCCAAAACCTTAACTTAACATTAACACTTACTATCTAATACCTAGGATACTAACTTACCCCTTTATCCAATACTCAGTGTCAATACTCTAATACCTATACTTAATTCAAATACTGATACTAAAGATACCTTCACACTAAGGTACTTGGTACCTACACAACCCTCTCTTGACACTACTAACTAGACACTAGGGTACATATTAGCATCTCTGGTACAATTATCACTCCACACTATCATAATCCACCCTCACTTATGAACTAATCTACCAAATACTTAACTGATACACTTCCCATATTTGCACTTCAACTTAGTACCAACCTACATGCCTATAACTGACACATATCCACACTTGCAATGCCAAGTACCTACACATAAGATGTACTAAACACTATTCTGGCACTGATACTCAAGTGTACCATAACCCACTGACACTTCATGACTATCACGACCCGCACCAGGAAAATCGGGCATGAGTCGTGGGTACGTCCAGCCTACGCCGCAGCATCGGCGGTAGAACGCTGTCTAGGTCAACTATCTAGATAACAATCTCACGCAATCAATATATATAACTCTGTCAAGATCTCAACTCCAAACGGAGGAGCAATATCATAATGATAATCACAATGTACTCAATCACGAATCTAAGCACGATAAGATAACAAAGAAGACTAACAACTATAAAGTCTAACCAACAACAACTACAACATCAATAATAATAATACATCATCCAAAATCAAATATAATACAAGGTCTCAATCCAAAACCGGAGATAAATCCGGTGCTAAAAGCTAATAAACAACAACAACAGGTCCTAGTAATCCCGGCTACCAACCCGAAAATCACTCATAAACTAGAGGGTCCCTGTCTGCACCATCGACAGGCTCAGGTCCATAAAACGTTGGACACCACTCCTCCGGATACTCTGGAAAAAAATATGTCCAGTCAGGACTGGAGCAAGTACATCTCTAACAGCAGTTCCATTTAAATGATAAAAACTATAAAACAATTGTAGCAAGTAGCAAGGTACATGAAATAAAGTATGGAACAAGGAAATAAACATATGTTACTGGTGCATAAAGATAAAGATGCATGGATATCAGAAGCAAGATAGTAATAACTGTAAGATGCCAGAAATCTAAACTAAGAGTAAGTCTGTGCACATGAACGTGTAGTGAATCCAGCATGAAATACATGTAGTGAGTCAAGTCCAAAAACATGTAAGTGAGACCAACAAGAAATACAAGAGAGTCCAGACTATAAATAATGAACTCGGTGTCTTTGAAATACTTGTTTCGACATGTAAACGGCTAGGGGTAAGTACGGCTCACCGCGCACTGGGTGCGCGGCTGCTATCATTTCCGATTAGACCAGAGGGGGTGATTCCTGATGATTCCAGATGTGAATGTTTACATGTCTACTCGAGTATTTCTCCGCTCCGACTAGTACAAGTAAATCCAAGACCCGACACGTAAATCAAGTATGAGTCCAGCCTGAAACAAGAGTGATGCCTGTAGTGATGCCTGTAGGTGATGCCAGTAGTGATTCCAGAATAGAGGCCGAAAATATGAAATATACGTGTCGCAAGTAAATGAATCCAGAAATACCAGTCTGTGTCCCGTGTTGTGCCAAAAAAATCAGATGATACT